>JAZKJV010002041.1:0-568706 GCA_037367405.1 Ottelia alismoides | reverse complement strand
TGCTTCTTCTCCGACGATCGGACTTGAGACAGGAGGTGTTTTTTCATATAGACTTGATCAACCACGCTTCAAGAGGTATTCCTTTATACTTGTTGTGGTTATAGATGAAACGATCCGAGAATCGTTCTTGGATCATGTGATTTCATCTCATGAAAATTTTTTAAATTCCGCTGCATAGAACAACTTGTACGACTAGTCCGTTCTTCATCGTATTCGATACGACGCTTACGCTTCCGTGATGCGCTTGAGGATTTAAACCATATCCTTCATCTGGGCCTATCGGAATGGGTACAAATCACCTCTGGAAATGTCTCCCTGTCGCCTGGTTTACAGCAAGACATGCCATTTGCCCGTTGAGCTCATTCACAAATATATGCGGGCAATCAACATATGCAATTTGGATATGAAGAAAGCTGGAAAGAATAGAAAGCTAGATATGAACAGACTTCTAGAATTCCATGACTATACACACGACAACAATCTTATGTACAAGGAGAAGGTCAAGAAGTGGCGTGACAAGCACATCCACCGCAAGAATTTCAAACCGGATCAGAAGGGTATGGTTGTTTGATGCAAAGTTGAAACTTTTTCCATGGAAGTCGAAAAGCAAGTGGATAGGACATTCATAGTGAAGCATGTGTGTGACAATGGAAGCCATAGTCATATCCAGATTGTTAGATGACGCACAACCTCTTGTCATCAACGGACAACTTCCGAAACCTTACCTTGAGCATGATACCTTCTTGTCCATAGTTAACTCCATTCAGGTGGCCTATGAATAAGAACATGTAGCTGCATCATCTGAAGATTCAAATAAAAGCTATCAAAAACATCTTTGAGTGGTAATCATTTTTTTCCTTCTTTTCTTCTTTTAGTTATCCATTCTTTTATTCCACCTTCACTCATTCCATTCATCATATACTTAGGATATACTTCATCCTAAGTATATGGGATGAGTGCATATGGGTGTTTATTCTTTAATCCCCTCACCTGTCTCCTCAACTTTTGACATTTTTCTATACTTAGGGATATTTTACCCTGAGCATAGGGGAGAAAGGTTGAGCCATTGATTGATTCATTTATTCATTCCCACCCTCGACTCACCCTGTTTTGAGTGCAATCTGCTATACTTAGGATTATTTCATCCAAAGTATAGGGGGTCGGTCGACTTCTCATTCGTTATTCGATCATTGTAGTATGGATTTTCCTATACTCAGTACGGTTTGTCTTCCTTTTCTCTTCGATCCATGAGGACATAAATAAAGCTAAGTATAGGGGGGTCGTATATACTTTCTATATATTTTAACCGTAACTTACACTTGTGTATTTTCAATAATATGGCTAATTAACAAAAATTAAACAAACACACAAAAGGCGCTGAATCGAACGACTGCTCTTCATTCACTAATCCACGTGGCGCCTCCACGTGCGCCGATGACGCTTCGCCGATGAGCGGTGCGGATTAGATCTCGTGGGAGATCTGACGGTCTGAGCTCTGCTCCATCGGACGGCTGGCAATCGAACTGGGCCTTCATCTTCATCCAACGGCTGGAAGCGCGCGTGCAAGAACAGGGAAGAAGGCTCGCCGAGGCGAGCTTCTTCCGCCCTGGATTTCTCTCCCTCCGCCGGTCTTCACCGCACCTGAAGGTCCTCCAAGCTTCCTGGAAGGTGTCTCTAGCTGCTGAAGGTCTCGGGTCAACCAGAGGCACACTAGAGCGCCCCCGCGAGGTCGGAGAAGAAAGGGTGCTTCAGGTATCTCCGACGTACTGTGATTTCGACTCCGGGTGCTTATTCGCGCACCAAACCTGCACAGGAAGATCGCACGGCTCGAGGGCGTCACCCTCGACCTGGGGTTTGAAGCTGTCAGCATAAAAATGACGGTGGGTGGCGATGCTCCGGTGAAGTGGCGGAGGCGAGCATCGATTCGTAGATCTAGGGAAGATCTGGTTGAACAGAGATGGCTGGGAGGGTGGAGAACACGGAGAGGAACGAAATGGAGGTGGAAGCGAGTCGGGGAACAGTCGGGAACACGGTGAAAAGCTCACCGGAGCGGAGCTCCGGCGAACTTCGAATCGCCTAAACTAAGCTAATTTATGAATCTAAAATGCGAAATAAATGACAGGAATAAAATGCTGGAATGGAAATCTACCTAGAAATGATAAATGCGCAGCTCTTATACCTGGGGGCCACCAAGGAGCAGGGTGGCCGCGGGAGCGCCACCGCGACAAAATTTCCACCATCTCCGGCCGAACCGAGGTGCTGGGAAGCGCCTCCTGTCACGAGGGCTCCACCAGGAGCTGATTCAAGCTCAAAGAAGGGGATGAAATTGGCCAAATTCGGCAGAGGAGGTGGAAACTTTTATTTATACACATTCCAAGGGACCCCCAAGGACCGGCGATTATTAAAGAATCGGTGGTATGTACAAGGGATCCAATAGGACGGCGAGAATCTTGGATGATCAGAGAACATTTCTCATGAAGAGACTGTTGTCGATGGGTCACTGAGCCAAGCGGGAAAAATGGCTGAAATCGGGGGAAAAGATGGTGCACGTCAAGTCAGGCGGCTGGAGGTCAAGTTGACTGGGGTCAACTCGCGGAGGGACCTGATTGGTCCACCTTAGCCTGAAATTGACTGAATTATTTAACGTATTAAATGGATTAATTAGGTTTTATTTATAAAATAAAAAATGTTTATAAATTAATGTAGTATTTATTTATGATTTTTATGTATTTTTTGAAGTATTTTATTACGGTTTTATTAAAATAATGTATTTATAAGTATATTTATATATATTTATTTTTATTTTGTTTATTTTTATTTAATTATTTTATTTTCTTATTTTATAAATTTATAACTTATTTTTATGAATATAAATATATTTTTATTTCATTTTTATGAGTTTATTTACATTTTTAAATAAATGTGTTTATGTATATATAGGTATATTTATAGGTATTTTACCTATATATTATATACATTTTATTTATTTAATGAATTTTATTTGTTTTTATTTTGGTTTTGTATTTTTAATAAGTTATATATAATATATACATTATTATAAAAATATAAATGAATAAAGAATAAAAGAATAAAAATCCCTTTTATTTATATACATATAGGTAGCATAGGTATTTTGCCTAGGTGTTACCTAGGCTTATTTTATTTTACAAATTCTTTTTTTAGTTTTCTTTTAACTTTAATATTTATATGTATTATGTTATACATTATTTACAAAATTCTAAAAATATGAATTTATAAAAATAATGAATATTGAATAAAATGAATATTTTAATCATGTATTATGTACAAGAAGGGCTAAAAACCTAACTTCCACAGATGGACTCCAAAAATCATGAAACCAATTTTATAAAATAGTTCTTGGAATGCTATATACAATTAAAGGTGAGTTTGGGTGATTTGGAGTTTTTATTTGCAAGATATGGGTCTGTGAAGATGAGATTTTGGCTTTTTATTTTGTGTATAAAATGTACACTGTGTATTATTTTTGTACAAACTCAATTTTGTAATTTTATTCACATTGTTATCTACAACTTTCATGTACAAAGTTTCTTTATTTGATGCATAAATAATTATGTACAAAATAGGTGTAAAAAAATGCATAAATAAAGGCATGAATAAATGAGGTACTTATTGTACACTGGCCCTTATCTCCCCCTACTTTATTCCTTGTCGACCAATTCCATGCTGGCCTTGGTCTCGGGGTTAGGGTCATAAAATATTTGCAATATTTTATTCCTTTTTCTTTTCTTCTCTTTATTCTATAATTTTGGCATTAAAAACCTTATTTAATGTACAATAAATACAAGAAACAATGAATGCTATTATATACAAATTAATGCTATTTACATGCATTTGCTGGGGTTTTTAAGGCCAAAATGATAGAATAAAGGTGATGAAATGGAGATTCATCACATATACCTATAAAATACATATAACTAATTAATTAAGTGTACATATAAACTCAAAAAAATAAAATACCTAAATGTGTATAAAAATAAATTATAAATTTATAAAATACCTATATAAAATAATAAAATAATAAAATAAAAAATAAAAAATAAAAAATAAAATACCAAAATACATGTATTTGCCTGTACTTTACATGTAAATATTATCTTGCCACAAAAAGCCTCATAAAAGTAAATGAAAATATGTGTAAAATACTACATTAAATTACAAACATCATTCATGTTTTAATAAAAATTTAGCCAATTCACATTATTTTTTTCCGATTTTACATGGGTTTTTGAGAATGGATTTTTCTGGTTGGTACAAATGGATCTACTAGAGGGCTCCTTTGGTTCACATGGGTCAACTCTTCGACCCATGCCCCAACCCTATTAGACTGAGAAGACCTCCATCTTCCCCTTTTTTTCCTAGATGGATTATAACTCCCATCGACTCGATCTTTCATGCAAACCAACCGTCGATCAACCCTAAGTCCCGCTTAATCCATAAAACCCTTGTACATACCCCTAGTCTATCAATAATCATCGGTCAATGATGTCCACCATTTTTATAAACAACGCTCCTCCATCCCAAATCCAATTTTGATCCTTCTTCATTCCCTTTTAGCCCCTCAGAGCCGGTTCAATCCATTCCTCATGGTGACAGCTCGAGATCTGGAGGCTTTGCAACGAGGAGGAGTGTGGATGAGTGATCCACCATCATCGCCGGAAGAGCTCCAATGGTGGTTCTGCTTCGTCATCCCACGACCGCCTAGAGGCCTTTATCTTCCATCATTAGGTAAATTTCTTAGTCGCCTTTTGATTCCTATAGTTAATTTTAGGTTTAATCAATTTATTAGCTTCAATTTAAAAATCCCCAAATCTTTGAAGCTTGAGATCCATGTAAAATCTTCATGATCCAACCGTTAGATCCCTTCGACTTTCATCCCATCTCACTCCTCATCGCGTTCTTCATTGACTGCCCATATTGTCAGCCCCACATCCATCATGGATCTGGGATTCGAAGCTCCTTCTGTCTCCCTTCGTCAAAGCTCCACATTCATCTCCTTCCAGGCCTCTTTTTGCTTAACCCCCATGATGAGGAAGTAGCCCTCGAGCCAAGGAGTCTTTTGGTGCAGGTCTGCGACTCCAAGGAGGTGTTTGGAACTGTAGGGAACACCTAGAGTAGCTCTAGGTGATTGGACCTCGTCTGAGTCCTCGGAGCCCCCTCGCCTTCCTCGGAGCACCCCATTACATGCGTAGGAACCTTAGAAAGCTATACCACCCGCGAGATTGATTGGAGACCGTCGGAGCATGAATATATGTCGAATACAAAGTGGTCGACCACTAGTTCATCTCGAGTTCTTCCTGACCCCTTTCGAGCCGTATGATTAAGAAGATGCCCCATATCTAATCTGGGTTATCGAATCCATTCAAAGCGATGCTTGACGAGGACCCTTGGATCAACTACGTGGCACGACGATATCGATCGGATTAAAAATGCTTAAGTGGTAAATTTTGCAAAGTCACCCCTTCGTATTTTGGTTATTTGTAAAATGACATGTAATTATTTAATTAAGTTATAAACTTTGTGGACTTTTTCCATGTATGCCACAACAGCTTTTTGATATTACAATTAAGTCAGTGGTAGCTCACCTCACGTGGACCCCCACATGAGTGGACATTTTGCTACTAGGCACCCCCAACTCCTGTAATTTGTATTAAGTATTGAAATCAAGTTTAAGTTCAAACTTTTGGGTTATTTAGCACATGTGACCCTGTCTTTCATTTCAATTGCAAATATATCCATACCAGCTTGATTAAATTTTATTTTTGCATTTCTTTTTATTTGAAATAGCTCTTGTGCTCCAAAAAATCTCAAAAAATAGTTGTATCAGCGTGATTGGTTGCTTGTTCACGATATCATTTTTATTTGACATTTTACACACACTTATTATTTATAAAAAATAAAAATAGCTATTTTATTCCCTGTTTGACAAAAAATACGAAACAATTATAAATCCTTTTTAAAAACTCCAAAAAAGTTACTTACTTTTTTTAGACTATTTTGTAATGCTAGACCAAAAATAACAAAAAAATCTCAAAAGAAACTCTTAAAATTAGAAAACCCTAAAATTTATAAAATATTATAAAAATTCCAAAAATATTAATTTCTATTTCATATTTGTATGTATATCATTTTCTACCTATAATAGTGATTTGTAGAAATTTTGACCCAGACTTATTTTTAAATCTCAAATCAAGTCATCCTATTTAAAACACTCCGTATTTTGCTTTATTTCTAAATTTAAAGATATAAAAATATATGTAAAACACTCCTTAAATCCGTAAAAATATAAAAATATTTTAAAAATATAAAAAGATTTTATTTGGTTATTTTGACTATATTTATCTATATCTATATATAGTATACCTTATATAACTTATATATTTATATATTATTGTATATAGTTTATTAATATTAATTATTATAACTATTATAAATATATTTTAAAACCTTAATAAAAGGATTGTTCTTTTGGTTATTCTTTGATTTTTTATATTTATTATACTTATTATATTATATATTACTCATATTATCTATATAGGCTTATATGCCTTAATATATATATATCATTATACATATATTATATATACCATCAAAATAAAAAGAAATTAAAAATCAAAAAAATAAAAAATTAGTATATAATATAATAATATATTAATTAAATAATGAATTATTTTATTTAATTAAAAACTCATAAACACTTTGATTAATTTATGCACACTTGTATATACAAACTTTCTTTATTTATTTGCTTAAATAATTTATGCTATATCTCGTGCTTCCTGCGTTCAACCCCTACTTGCTTGTCTACTATACATCGTATGATATAATAAATTTTGATCCACTTCCATGTTGCTTTGCTAGATTCTTTTATTGTATGGGTTATTTGTTGAACTTAGTCGGAGGTCCTTGTGAGAGGTCACGTCAGTGACTATACATCTCGCCCTCTGAGCACACACAACCTCCTCCTTGCATGTTCTAAGTTAATCATAGACTTCATCAATATCTGATCACAGATATCATATTTTTTTATTTATCTAGCTTGTCTTTGTATCATTATTTGATAACTTGTATTGATTTTATTGGAATCATTTGGTGGAAATCAATTGTAAAAAATAAACTAATGCATTATTTATTAAAGAAAACTTAAATTTCAAATTGAATATTATCCTTTTGTTTGTTTGCGTGGTCTCAACTTTTTATAATGGTTTAATAGAATTCTTCAACTTTGACTTGACTATGTATTTTTTCCTTTCTTTACTTCTATTCATATGATTAATTTTTATGTCATTATTCGAATGTTCGAGGGCTAGTGTGTTGTAAAGTATAAACATGGAAGTAGACTATCGAGTGGGAAATTGTAAGTATAAAAATCTGAACCAATCTGATCCAATCTATAATTTGTTGGATTAGATCAGATTGGATTTAGAAATCTCATGGATTGGATTGTATTGTAAAAAACAAAAATCCATTAAGGTTGGATTGGACATGAATTAAGCTAAAATCCAAACTAATCCAATCGACGCGCACCTCTGGCTGTGTGGGTGACCGCAGTTGGGGTCTGTAGGGTCATCTGGTGATGAATTTGCAATTTATTATCTTTATTCTTTCATTTTAGGTTCCTAGTAAAACACATGCAAATATTATTAATTCTCTTCTCTTTTCAAACAAATAACTTCTGTTAATAATGTATTATTATCATTATTTTAACATAAAATAAAAAGAATAAAGAAGAAAAGAACATGAAAGAATTGAAGGATGTATATATGTATCATAGATGCAGGCTGTTGACCCTGAGAGTAGGTCAAGTATTGATCTAATCGACAAGGAATAAAGTAGGGGGAGATAGTGTCAATAACTTACACAAATCTCATAAAATATAGATCCCTATGTAAATATCATGTATTATTTTATTTATCATCAAACAAACTCAAATAAAACTATTTTCTTTTTAGAACTTATACATGAAAATATTTTTAAATAATATTTTTTCAAAAACGTATCATGTACATAAGAAAAGGTACAACACTTGGAAACACCATAAAATAGGAATTGAAAGCTCAATATCTACTATGTACAAACTCAAAATGAATCAAGCTCACTTTCATTGTTCTTATCATTAAATTATTTATAAATTAGAGTGTTTCATTAGAGTTAGAGTTAAGATTCTAAAATCACCTTTTTGGGGTACCATTGTATCAATATAATTATATATTATCCACTATTTATTTTATATTTTCTACTTGTGTACATATTATATTTATAATGTATTGTACATATTTTATAGTAATTGTATAAAATAAAAATAAAAAATAAAAAAAATAAAAAATCAATAAAAATAAATAAATAAATGTATTTATTATATAGGAAAATCATACTCATATTGTAAATATGCCTATTTATTTACTCTTACAATTACCTTCATAAAAACCCATAATAGATATCTTTAAAAACTTATTTAATGTATTTTAAATAAAAAATATTAAAAAGAATAAAATATGCATAAAAATAACCCAATATAAATATTTATACCTTGTATGTATATATAATGTACCTATATTGTACATAATACTATTTATCTGCACCATTTTATTAATTCATAACAATAAAATAAAAATATATTTATATTCACTAAGTTATTATTTAAATAAATAATAGTAATAAAAGTTGTTATTGTAAAAATAAATAAATAAAATATGTATACTTTATATGTATGTATTATATACATGTAAATACCTGTATTTTATTTATTTACCTCTTTAAATTAATTTGTTTATTAAAATTCACCATGGAAGTATTTCTTAAGTTATCTACATTTTGTGTTTTGGCAACTTTTTAAATTTAACTTCATTTTCCTTTTATTATTTATTTGCTTCTATTTGTTTTTACTGCTTTTATTTTATATGATCTTTGTCCTTATTCGGATGGGGCTCCCATTGGCCCAGATTCGAATTTCGTTAATCGAGGTGGGTTGATTCCTCTTCCCACTCAAACCCGAGTATCAAGTGTTAACACCATCTTCATCTCCCATGTATTTCACTCAATTCTCCATCGCACTAGCCCCGATTTCTTTGACTATAGATCCACCCAAGATCCAAAACACATGCCCGGACAATATCTCCTTGATACAATCTCTTGCACGACAGATTTCCCCCTCCTTCTCGACCCTTCTGCTACGTTTATAAAGCACTTGCGGGTCCCTCTTTTCAAGGTGGATCGCTCTTCCACCCATGAGTATTGTGTTTCGAGCAAGTGACAAGAGCCCTTTCTAATCGAGGGGAGTGCGTGAATAGGAAGAATGATGTAATCTAGCTACTAGCGCCAAGGCTTATTAGATCTCTGATGTGTCAAGCTTTTGCATGTCATTCCATAGTTGCATTGAGGTGAGGACCTCCCCAGTTCCATCATCTTTCATCGTAGGTAAGTTTAATGCAGTTTTATTTCAATATTGTTCCAATTCTAATCGATTTTCAATTATGTAGTTGTAGTGTAATTTCTTCGATCTGCTCGATCGAAGGTCAATCGTATAGATTTTGGCATCCAACCCGATCGCATCTTCATCGCAATTCACATCTGATTCTTCATTTTTCAATCCTGAACATAATTACCTCAAATCTACGGATATGAGATTTATCTCTATCCCTCAAGTATGACGGAGATCCACTTCCACTGTTCCCCTTTATTTCCTGCTAATAATGTGTGGTCAGGGCTCTAAAAGATTCAAGCAAGCTTGAATGACCTTGTAGGTACATGGAGAGGTGGATCGAACTTGTATCAAGGCACATGAGTACTTACAACATCGAGAGGAGGCATAATTCTTCCAGGTCTACGATCAATGAGACATGGACTTGTCGAGCACATCAGATCGACACAGAATCGTTGCAGCGACTTGCTGAGACCCTTACAACATGGATTCGTCTCAAATTGAGAGAGATCCAAGCAATTGAAGGTCACCGGGAGCCCTCTTCATATGAGTTCTTCCAAGGCCATTTAAAGACGTCCGATCTAAGGAGGGAAGCCCCATATCAGATCCTAGTCGCTCGTGCATGCCCCAAATTTGCATCCCACGACCATATATAGAGGATAACAACTAATCCACACTGTTGTTTAGTGCTTCATCATCAACTGTTAGATCAAATCCAAGGAACCATCCAATCGTCAGCCACCTCCAACAACCTCATGTGCCCCACATGAGTGGTGAATTTCCCCCTTTTCTTTTATTTATTTTAAATATTACAAGGAGATTCTTGGTTTTATTGAATAATTGTAATTCATACCCTCTCAGTTATGTCATTTTCATTTTATTACTTCATTTTTGTACATGATTGTCTATGGAATAATTTCACATTATATCCAAAACAATTATTGGTTGTTAATAATTGCTCTAAAAGTTTATAGTGGTTGCAGTTTAGTCCATGTTCCGCTGCTTTATTTCATTTTCTTTAATATCTTAGTTTAGTTATTCATTTTTTTTAAAAAAATCATAAAATTCACATCAATTCCTAATAAATTAACCTAAAGACAATAACTTTGGTTTTAAAAATTATTTTGTTTTTCTAGGTTTAAATATTCAAAAATAGTAAATAAAAAGTGTTTACAACTTTAAAATCCATAAAATTCGAAAAAGTTTTGCAAATTTATAAAAAACCACAGTAGCTTTATTTCACCATATATTATTACATATCAAAAAATGAATAAAATATAAAAATAACTCTAAAAAATCAAATACTTGAAAACCTTATAAAAATCACACAAAATCACAGCAAAATCATAAAAATTAGTTTAAGGTCTTGTTTTAAACCTAAAATAACATGCTTTGATATAAAAATGATTTCTAGAAAGTTTAATTTGTTTTATATTTTAAAGACCTCAAAACAATAGCTTAATTTTCTTTAAAATTGTTCTATAACTTTAATTCAATTTAAAATCAATAAAATTACAAACTACTATAAAAATGGCCCAAAATAAAGAAAAATACTTAAAACACAAAAACATTTTATTTTCATAATTTTTACTTTATTTTACATATTTTAAAATCTAAAAGGCTTTTTATCCATTTTGTATATATTTTATCCGTAAATTTTTTTAAAAATTAAAAATAAAAAATGTGTACAAATTAAAATCAATTAAAAATTTAAAAAAATAAGAAAAATAAAAATTAAATAAATTTATATGTTAGAAAATCTCTTTATTAAGCTTTTCTAAATCATTTTAAAAATTAATTAGAAAATTATGAAATCGTCAAATTCATTTAGAATTGTTGTCTACTGTTTAGTTGAAAGTTTGATTTCTTGAGTTTGACACTCTTGTACTTAGTGTTATACACAATAGTTTAGGAGCCTAAATAAAAATAAGATCCTTTTCCTATTAATCCACGCTTGGTTGACACAATGACATTATCTATCTTTTTAAACGATTGATCTGGTTGAGTGATACTATCAGATGATGCTATTGTCATGGAGGCATGACTAAGTGGGTAGAATAACTAGGATTCTTATACTTGTTGCATTTTTATTTTCATCTCATTTTATTTCCTTTACTTATTTTATTTTCTTTATTTGGATATTATGTTGGTTCTTTCTCTTTATGTTGCAGGGCCCGGGTGTGGAGGACGGTTTCTTCGAGAGGTGAGCAACTAAAGCACGTGGAGATTGGTGTTCATGTTTGAGCTGGTTGCATAGGAGTAGCACAAGAGGAGCAGGAGCAGTTGCCTTGTAGTTGTTCATCTAGTCATTTTGTATTATACATTATCATATTTTTTTGGCATATACCCTTTCTTTGTTTTTTAAATAGCCTTAATGGTATCCCAAGTTGTATCAAAGACCTTAGACATTTATTTCTTTTGTTCGAATCATGTTTTGATAACACAAATGCTAAAGTGCTTCACCGTTGTTTTCATCGTCGTTTTCATCACTTTCTTCTTTCTTTAATTCATGATTTTCTCCTTATTTTTTATTTCTTGCGATTTGAGTTTTTCACATTTGTTTTTATTTATTTTGTGTGCTTAAGTGATAAATCCATGATTTATCATCATATATTCCATTCATTATCCCTCTTACTTTCAACGAGAACAAACCCTAATTATAACTTTAACAATTAGCCCTTTGTATATAATTAACCTTAATTATTAAACATAAACAATCTTATTAATATGCTTTTATTTTCTGTGTTTTTTGAAATATTAAAAATCCCATTATAATTAGATAAATGTTGTACATATTTGTTTTGACATTAATTACAAATTTAAAATACAAAAAAACATTAAATGTCCTTAAAAATACTTACAAAAATATAACTATGTATAAATTATGTATTTTTGACTTTAAGTTCTACATAAAACATGTTGATCTCAAAAAGATCAACAACTTTCATGTTGAACACTTTTTTGATTTGACACATGTACATATTTTATTTTGAATTTTTTATTTTCTTCATTTCTAAATTTTCTCCTTAGGCAACGTGTCACCACCACCACCAGCCACATGACCCGACCATTTATTCACACTCGCCTCCATCCACGAGCTTCTGATCTTCTAGATCAGACGGTCACTGTTCAACCACACCCGCTCTGCATCTGAGCTCTTTGATCTCTTTGATCAACACATCAGAGCCCTCCAATCCCACCTTCTTCTCCACCGTTGGGTCGCAAGATCCAATGGTACCGCACCCTTCCTCCTCCTTCCAACCGCTCCCTTAAGCGACGTTTAAATCACTAACCACCTGATCTTCACCCATTTCCCCCGCTCCTTTGAGCATCCTCTCTGTCAACCACCCGATCCACGATATACCCCTAACCTCCCACACCTTCGCGGTGACCTTAACTCCCATCTTTGTCCAGCCTCCATGATTCCATGGTAAGTTGAAACCCACTCAACAACCACCTGCAACTGCATGTTTCCTCCTTCAAATAGTCCATCTCCACCTCCTGCAATCACTGTCCACCTTCACGAGGGCCATGGCCTAGTGTCTCTTCCTCCTCCCATGACAAAGGAGAGAGAGAGAGAGGAATTGATGATGTGATGATGACCTAGGAGCCCCAGTGAGACCCATTATTGACACGACTTTTGTGAGGGTCTAAAAATATCCTCACTTGAGAGCGAAGATAGAGTGTCACAGAGGCGACCGCTCACGAAAACCAAGTCAGACAACAAGTACTCGCAATATATAAGTGATCACTGAATGACAAAAATATGAAGTACAATTTATTATACTCTTCAAACAGATATGAACATCGTAAGCATGTAGAGGTCGAACCACTGAAAGCAAACAAGGTTGTCGAATGATTATCGCTAATCAAAATGAATTATGTACACAAGTGTCCTTTTAGTCTTTTTATGTGGTTTTTTGTTTTTAAAGTTTTATTTGATTTTTCTTTTATATATAATATTGTTCTATTTTTTAATTTTAATTTCTATTTAATTTAAATATTATATATTAATGTTTAGATATGTATATATGTGTGTGTATACTAATATATATAAGCTATAAGGCATATATATCATAATAAATATAATAAATATATAAAAATTAGAAAATACTAATAAATATAATTCTTGTTATAATATATATATCCCTCTTTTTTGTTTTTAAACTGTTTATAAGATATTCATAATAATTAGTAACTACATATATGTATTTATACAACATAAGGTGTTATATTCATAAAAATAGCTAAAAATAATCAAAATTTTCAAAATAAAATGATTTTTTGTTTTTCATGTTTTTCTAATGTTTTTATGATTTTTGGATAATTTTTTGCTAACTTTTAGGTCATTTTAAAATCCAAAATATCCCAAAATAGGGATTAAATAAACATGCTAAATTGTTTTGGAAATTTAAAATTTTCCAAAACTATTTTAAAATAACAATATAGTAGAAAGAAAATTCAGAGACATGAATATATATTTTTGGATTTTCAAAAGGTTTTTTTATAATTTTTATAAGGCTTTTGGAGCTTTTTATTTTTTAGTGATTTTCTTTCTCTATTTTAGGGATTTTTAGTCTAAAGCTAAGAAATACTATAGCAGATATTTTTTTTTTGGAATTTTTAATCACGACTTTATATTTTTTTGGAATTTTTAAATTGCACAGGGGCAAAATGTGCTATTTGATTTTTAATAAATAGGAAATGTGCATAAATTGCAAAAATAAAAATATATCATGAAAGATCAAGCATCTAGGTACATTATCTTATTTTTCCAGGATTTTTTGGAGTATGGATGACATTTATAAAAATTAGAGAAACATGCATACAAATTGAATAGTAGTAGGGGCCTTTTGCATATATTAAAAAGTTTACATGCATTCCATAACCTTAAAAACAAAAATCCAGGGGCTAAGGTACAATTTAACCATGAATATTTAAATAAAAGCACCTGGTAGGGGCATATTTGCAATATACAGAAAGTTTTGGTCCTTTTTACAAAATTTCCACAAAAAGTAACACGTAATATACAAATTTCTAGACTAAACACGAATACGAAAAAGCATGGGTAATATTTGCAAAATACCCACCTCACTTGGAGGACACGTGAGGTGAGCTGGCACATACATCAATGCAAATACACTAAATGCAAGAGGCTTTATGTAAAATATCCCCAATCATATACACTTTAGACTTAATCTTTAATATTAAATAAAAATCTTCAAAAAAGCGAGGGACATGTGTGAAATTTACCCAATATATGTGCTCCAATGGACATTGGAGATTTTTTTACTTTGCACGCATCATGGTCCTCAACGCACGATGATGATTCGATCTACACCGACTAGGATTAGACCCCCAATAGGATCCGACGATGGTAGCTCGTGTTGATATGAGGATAGCTGCACGATCTGGGACTTCGATCGTGATCGAACGATGGGGAATATTCCTGGAAGAACATGCAAGAATGCCTGCCCTCCCGAGCTTCGATCTGCAATTGTGGCTGCCTCCGACCACCCGTTGCTCTGCTGATGGGCTTGGAAGCTTCGTCTCATTATCCCGCAGCTGATTGGTGCTTCAAAAGGCTTTGGAGCTCGGCGAGGGAGGTCTGGAGGGACTTCGTTCCGGGAGTGGTATTTGAACGTCAAGTGGGTCTTAGATGACCCCCTCCAATCATGCATGTACGTGCACTAGCCCAACAAAGCAAAGGGAACAAGATCTGGGCTTTTATTTATTGGAATCGAGAGCGGAATGGACAGATATGAAGGTGCTCCGGCGAAGGTAGCGGAGGGAGCACCAATGTCTCGATCTAATAAGGGCCAAGGTGATTCGATGGGTCGAGGGCATGGAGAAAGCATTGGGGAATGATATGAGGGTGGCATGGGCATCAGATACAATCGGATACACTAAGGAGAGGAGCCGGAGATGGGAGCTACATCGATCTTTGATTTTAAAATTTAGGCAAAGTTATTGATTAAAGGATATATCGAAAGACATGAAACTAAAACCTAATACTAAATCTACCTAAAAATTGAAGAAAATGCGTAGATCAAACCTGGGGACTGGGGATCAAAGGCATCGCTGGAGTGATGCCTTAGACCACCTCTCCTCCTCCTTGCTCTGTTCCAACCCCTCGGGGTATCCTCGCTGTCACCGAGAACACGCTCACGCACAAGGCTGGGGATTAAGGGCTCGAAAAGAGATCTAGGGTTTGAAGAAGGACCATGACGGAGAAGGAGGGAGGAGATTTTATTTATATACAGAACTACGGACCCTTATTGATTGGGGATTTGTGAAGAATCGAGGGCATGTACAAGATGTTGTAAGAGTCGGCATCGATTAGGATTGATTGATGTCGACTTTGGCGTCAACAATCGAAGGAAAGAATTGATTGATCTCCCAGGAAAAATGGAGCAAAATCGGGGACTGGAAATTTCTGATAAAGCAGAAGCGCCAAGGGCGTAGTTGACTGGAGGTCAATGGTTGATGCGCCCCCATTGGTCCTGCTGGACTACAAAATGACAAAATCGGCTGAAGAATAAGAATTAATTAAAAAAATTAATAAATGATTCAATTAAATAAAAGTTATAAAATAAGACTTGTTTATTATCTTATGTAGTATTTTAATCCGATTTTTATTTAATTTTGTTAATTAATTTATTATGAGAATTAGTATTTAAATGTATAATTATAGGTATAGTTGCCTATGTATAGCTTATTTTATTTTTATTTTGTATTTTAAATTTTATTATTTTATATACTTAATTTATATATTTATAATTTATTTAAATATACACAAGTATATTTTTATTTTATTTTTCTGATATAATATGTACACTTAAATAAAAAGATGTTTTGATTATATATGTATAAGTATAGGTACTTCATGTATATATCCTATACACTTATTTATTTTAGTTCATGTTAATGATTTTCTTTTATTCTAAATATGTATGTATAATATAAATAAATTTATAAAATTACAAACATATAAAAATACTGAAAAATATAACGAGTAAATAAAGTAAATACTTTATTCAGGTATATTATACAATAGGGATACAAAACCTAACTTTTACATATTAACTCCAAATTAAATGAAACCACCTTCATTAAATAACTAATTAAAAGTTATATACAATTAAGATGATTTTGTTGCATTTTGAATTTTTGTGGAGAAGATATGGGTCTGTGGAGTTTGGGTTTTGGCTTTTTATTTTGAGCATAGGATGAACAATTTATATTATTTTTAGATGCAATTAATTTTATATTTTTCTTTGTATTTTAGTCTACAACTTTCATGTACAAAGTTTATTGTTTTGAGGTATAAATAATAAATAATAAAATAGGTCCCAAGAATTCATTATTGAAGAATAAATAATTAAGGTTTTTATTGTGCATTTGATCATTATCTCCCTTTTATTTATTCCTTGTCGATCCAGTCATCATTATGCTTAGGTTTCAGGGTTTGGGGTCATAAAATAACTTGCATTTTATTTCCTTTTCTTTTATTTTCTCTACTATTTTATTTTGGCTTTAAAAATGTATTTTATACAATATGTATGCAATTAATAATGAATGTTAATTCATGCAAAATAATGATATATACATGCATTTATTTAGGGAATAAAGGCCAATATGAAAGAATAAAGGTGATGAAATTGAGATTCATCACCCCCTATACTTACCTTTGTTAGTCCTTAGCAAACAGTTATGCCTATAAGTGCAAAAAAGGAAATAATGAAAAGAAATCGAAAGAACTTGGAATGAATTTAATTCTTAAACTTATCTTCACAAAATCAAATTTTGGAGCTCAATCGGACCTTTGGATTTTAGATGCGGTTGAAACCTTGTGTGGGAACTAGACTTGAAACACAACAACCTCTAAGAGTCACAAAACTCTGCCCAAATATCATCAATAGCTGGGTCAGAATAAGTTAATTCATATGCAAACCGTTATGGCTATGAAGCTTTCTTGTACAGTGTGAGCGATATGTTGCTCTTATTGGCTGAAGTGGTAAAAATCAGTCTTCTCCAACATAGTGACCCTAATTACCTAATCCAACAACTCTTTCCTCGAGAATCCGGGCATTCCCTTCTAAGATCAAGTTCAACCGATTCAAGAAGACGAGGTGGAGAAAAGAATGGACAACTACCTGTGTAGCTACCTATCCTTGGATGCTTGATAAGTGCAGCCAAGTCATCCAGCTGCAGGCTCACAAATGTTTAATTTTGATGCTCAAGCTTACTTATTGGCTATACAAATGTATAAATACTTTGATAGGCATTTTATTTTTATTCAAGCATGTCCATTCTTTGGAGTTTTTATTGCATTTTTTGAATGATATATACAGCAACATTACAAATGGACTTTTTCCTCTTGAGCCAGTAGACTATCCCTCTTTTGAAGCATTATTGCAACCCACAACTTCTGTCATTAAAACTCTTGGCTACTGGATCGGGTTGGGATACAAGGCCACAAATGTGTGACTTCCGATGTTTCCATTGGCTTGTATCTCATGTCGGCAAATTCAACCCTCTACTACTTTAATTAAGGTGAGCTAAGTATAAAGTGTAGATGTGCAAATTAGGTCATTATCAATAAAAGTCGTGCATGTGCTTCGAAATATTCTATTTAGGCAGTCACGACGACATTGAACCAAGTCTCGTGTTCTCAAAGAATTAAGTCTAGTAGACCTGAAGTACCTCAATTCCATTTCCTATAAGGTTCCTGTGATTAAGTAGATTAAGGTCCAACCAAGCTCTAATCTTCGGATTTTACTTAGACTTGTTCAATTATCAAATTCAATTGAAAAATGCAAATTCTATGTACAATGCCGGAAAAATATTTTTGTGATGCAATTGTTTGGTTTTGAGCTTTTTATGGATTTTTTGAAAAGGTTTTGCAAAATTTTAAGCAATTTTTTGAAGAAGATTTTGCAAATGTTTTTGGATTTTAATTTTGCAAACTTTTAGGTATTTTTCAAAACAAAATGTTTGTCAAGAAAAGAAATATGTGCATATATTTTCACGGGAGTGCTTCTTTGGTATTTACAATAATTGAGATTTATGAATTTACAGATTTGTATATACAAGGTTTGCAAAGGCTCTTTATTTGCTTGAATATAGTTCTCAAAATATTTTGAAATGATTTTTGCAAACATTTTGAAAACTTTATCTTCACAAATTAATTTGACAAATAATTTTTACAACCTTTTATAAAATTTGAAAATCATTTTGCAAAGATTTTGCAAACAATATGTATATATTTTTAATGTATTTTTGCAACCATTTTTTCAAACCATTTGCAAATATATTTTAAAACCATTTTATTCACACAATGACAAGAAGTTTTTACAAACAAATTATTTTTACAAAATTTGAAAACATTTTACAAAATAGTTTTCTAACTGTTTTCACAAGATTGTTCAAAAAGAGTTTCAAACTATTTTTCAAACATTTTGCAAAACATTTTTACCTGATTTATTAATCATTAAATACATTGAATTTTAATGATTTTTTATAAATGTTCCTTTATAAACTAATTAATTGCACTTTAACCATACTTATTGATAATATGAAAGTACGAGTTATGGCTAAAGTATATACAGAGTATGTACGACCACCTATACTTAGCTTGAGCTGTGTCCTCATAGATCGAAGAGAAAAGAAAATATATAACTCGTACTAGGTATATGAAAGCCTATGCTACAACGACTAAAGAATAAAGAATGAAGCGAGGCGAAGTTAACTGTCCCTCCTATACTTAGGATTAAATAATCCTAAGTATAGTAGGCTGTATATACATGCATGGAGGGTTGAGGGCGGGAATGAACAGATCAACGACTCGTTCTGTCTCCCCGTATACTTAGGGTGAAATATCCCTATGTATAGACCATAATATCAACAAGATAGGAGACATGTGAGGGATCAAAGTATTAACAACGGAATCCATTCATCCCTCTATACTTAAGTTGAAGCATATCCTAAATATAGCGGTGATGACTGAGAGTAATGAAAGAAAGATATAACATAAGAAAATAATAAAAGAAAAGAAGAAAAGAAGAAAACTAAAGAAAGAGTTTTAAAGGAGCATTATCTGAATCTTTAGATGCTGTTGGAGTTGTGGATGATGCATTGATGAATACCACTTGGACTGAGTCGACAACGACCAGGAAAGTGTCATGCTCTATGTACGCCTTCAGTAACCAACTGTTGACGACGAATGGTTGTGCGCCAGATGACAACTTTGATATCAAAATGCTTCTGTTGTCATGCACTTCTTTCACTCTGAATGGCCTTGTCCATCTACTCTTCAATTTGTCCAGGAATATCTTCAACTTGCGTCAAATAACCATACTTTCTGTCCAATCTCAAAGGTCTTTTGTCTGATGTGCTGGTCATGTCAGCGTTTAACCATCTCCTTGTACATCAAGCTGTTATCATATGCATAGTCTCCGAATTCCAAGAGTTTATTCAGATCCTCCTTTCTTTACTGCCCACCATTTTGTGAGTCCATATTGCAAATGTTGACTTCCCATAGTGATTTGTGAATTAGTTCGATGGGTAGATGACACTTCACGCCCGAGGGAGACTTGTAGGCGATCCTATATGCCCAAAGGACTGAGTACAAAAGTTGGGACCAGTTCTTTTTGTCCGACCTCACAGGCTTCTGCAAAATTGTCTTAATTGTTTGTTTGAGAGCTTTGTCACGCCATTGGTCTGCAGATGACAAGGAGAAGCGACTCAGTGATCGATGTCGTACTCCTTCATTAATTTCTTGACCTCTTTATTGATGAAGTGACTACCCTTGTCTGATATCAGAATATTTGCTATCTTGAACTGTGAAATGATGTTTTCTCGCACAAACCGACAAACCGTACGGCTATCAGCAGCTCGGACAGGAATAGCTTCAACACAACGACTCACATACAACGACAAGAAGGATGTGCTCAACTCCATGACTGTTGGTAAAAGGGCCCATGATGTCGATGCCCCAAGCATCAAACACGTCTGAAATCTGAATGAATTTCAGGGGCATCAAGTCTTTCGCTATGAGGGTTCCTCCCAATTTCTGACAGTCAATCTTGCCTTTGACATAGGCTGATGCATCCTTGAATAGTGTGGGCCACCAGAGGCCATACTGCAACACTTTCACTTCCAATCTGTCTCCAAAGTGGTGTCCACTAGATTTGAATGAATGATAGTGGTCGAGGATACTCTGATGTCCCTCCTGAGGGATACAATGTCGCAAAATACAATATGCTCCTTCCTGAATAAGAGCGATTCTTCCCATTGGTAGAAATGGATAGTAGACAAGAACTCATCCTTCTTGATTTTTATCCAATCTTGTGGGACTACACCATAAACGGGGTAGTCCAGAATATCAGCATACCAAAGGAGTGAGTCCACAATGAGAGTCGATTCGTTAGAAAAGGTGTCTGTGATGGGTGCATCGCTCAATGGAGGATCTTGATGCTCAATTATGGAGAGGCGATCTGCTACCACATTTTGAACTCCAGGTATATCTTTGATTTCCAAATCGAACCCTTAAAGGAGAAGGATCCATCTGATCAGAATGGGCTTTGCATCCTTCTTCTTCTGTAAGTACTAGATAACAGAGTGGTCGGCGTAGATTTTGACTCTAGATCCAAGAAGATAGAATATGAACTTCTTGAGGGCAAAAACCATGGCCATCAACTCTTTATCTATAACAGTATAATTTCTTTGTGCTTCATCTATGTCTTGTTGGCATAGTGAATGACATAAGGCACTTTGTCTTTTCTTTATCATACCATAACCCCAGCTGGAAAATCTAACGCATCTGTCATGATCTCAAAGGGTAGAGATCAATCCGGCGGCTGTACGACTGGAGCTTGAGTGATTAGCCCCTTCAGCTTATTGAAAGAAAGGAGAACTTGCTGAGCAATATTAAACTTGGTCTCCTTGCATAATAACTCAGTTAGAGGTTGGAAAATGTGGCTGAAATATCTAATGAACCTTTTGTAGAAACCCACATGCTTCAGGAATGACCTCACATTTCTGACATTCTGAGGTGGTTCAAGATTGGCGATCACATCCACCTTTATTAGGTCGGCTTCCATGCCACACTTAGAAACAACATGGCCCAACACAATCCCTTCAGTGACCATGAAGTGGCTCTTTTCCCAAGATAGTACAAGATTGACTTCTCGACATTTTTAAGTACTCTGTCTAGGTGCTAAAGACAAGAATCAAAGCTATCACCATAGATGGAGAAGTTGTCCATGAACATCTCGAGAAAACTGCCAACTATATCATCAGAGACTACAAGCATGCTCCTCTGGAATGTGGCAGGTGCATTGCACAAACCAAAGGGCATTCTCCTGAAAGCTTAGGTGTCGAACGAGCAAGTGAAGGTAGTCTTATCTTGGTCTTTTGGGACGATTGCCACTTGGTTGTACCCATAGTACCCATACAAAAAGAAGGATAACTCCTTACCAGCCAATCTTCCCAGAACTTGATCAATGAATGGTAAGGGGAAGTGGTCCTTCTTTGTTGTAGAATTGAGGCGGCGATAATCAACACACATGCCAGGATGTTGGTACCAAAGTGGAAATTTCCTCTCCTCTTTCATTGGTAACCACGGCGAGCCCATATTTCTTTGGAACCACATGCAAGTGGCATACCCATTTTGAGTCAGAGATGGGATAAATAAACTCTGTGTCATACCATTTCGTGATCTTGTTCATGATGACGTCCCGCAAGTTAGGGTTCAGTCTTCTCTGAAATTCTTGGGATGACTTCACATCATCTTCCAAATAGATGTGGTGTTAGCATATAGCAGGATTTATCCTGCGCAGTTCTGATACGTTCCAACCAAGTGCCTTACGATTTTTCTCTAGAACTTCGAGTAGTCGAGATTCTTGATCCGGGGTCAGCATGCTGTTGATGATCCCGGATACATGTTTTTTGCACCCGCAGGGAAAGCATACTTGAGGCCTGCTGGAAGTGGCTTTAATTTTGGTTCTGACCGAGCCTGCTTCTCAGTCACTTCAGAAATTGAACTAGTCGGTGGACGATATGCCACGATTTGAAGGTGTTGCTCACCTCAGTCACGAGTGTCTCTATTGATAATGTGCCGAATAAATCATACATGAACGCCTCATGTTCAGACCAACATGAATCTTCTGCCTTAAAGAGGTCCATCAGTAAGAATCTGTCTCCCAGTCGACATCGGAGCATGTGAAGACCATGTTTTCCAAGTCCTACTATGGGGAGAGGATTTCCTGAATCCATGTGTCATTCAAAGAGAATTCTGTGTCTCTGATCTCTACAATGAAGTCACAATTTGCTTTAGACGGTTCTGCTCGATCTTGATCATACATAGCTTTTGGTTCATTGACCATGTCCACTGCCACTTTATCGTTTTTCAAGCATAACATGATTTCTGTACCCAAAATCAACCATAGCCTCTTCAGTGTGTAGGAATGACCGATCGAGAATAATTGGGGTATGGAGTAAGGGTGCAGGAGAGTCTATCTCAAGTACTACAAAATCAATAGGAAACTTCATGTCTTGCACAGTGACGACAACGTCTTCTAACAAACCTTAGGGTTACTTGATTGATCGATCAATGAATTGAAGGATCATGCATGTTTGCTTGAGCGGTCCCAACCCAAATTCGGTGAGCAATGATGCAAGCATAAGGTTCATTGGAGAGCCGCTGTCAAACAAAGTTCGCTCGAAGACCTGGTCAAAAATCTCGCATCTGATCAGAGGTGCTTTTTTGTCAGGCTTCTTCTCAGGGAGATTGCTGAATGCTGCCATTGTAACCAAGGTGAGGACGTGCTTCTCAACTAGCTAGCATCAGTTATTGCAATTTGACCGATGCTTGCTTATGCATGCTTCTTTCAATCCCTTCTTCACAACGAATATATATATTCAATGTCTTTCAGCAATGGTAACTCACCAATCAATTTTTCAAGGATATCCACAATACCTGGATCAGATAATGCATTTTTTGTTTTGCATTTTTTTGGATTTTTCTATTTTATTGGGAAAATGAATGTACATAATTGAAATAAAAATATTGTTCTTATTTACATCAAAATTCATGTCCACAATATTTTGTACAACCGGGGTACAAGAAGGTATACAATCTGGACCTGGGGGTGGACATCCAAAAACCACTGTCTCCGCTCGGTCGATTAGTGCTGGATCGACTGTTGGTACTTGCTCCTCCACGGCTAGCGTGGCTTCACTTCGACTGCGAACATCTTTTTGGTCTTTTTCATTTTTCTGATTTTTTATTCTTTTTGTAGGGGATGGGTGCAACTGGTTGCTTTGATCCTTTTCCCTTTCCTCCAGGAGGAGCCATCTCAAGGTCATCATCTGATGAAATGAACTCTAGACTGGGATCCATGACTGACTTCTATCTGCAATATAAGATGAATCCCAATCAGACCAATTGTGAAACTAACAACCAACTGAAGTGATGAATCTGAGATGTGGTTCAATCCCAGATAGTTGTGAATGGAGAAAAAGATGTAGACCGAAATAAACCTCCATTCACAATGGGCAGATATGGGACAAGAGAGGTCCTGATTTATTGAGAAATAGAAAGAAAGTGGACAGAAGATGAGGAGTCTACAGATCAGTTCATAAAGTCTGAACCGGGGTCTCAAGAATTACCTCGAATTATTAATGATGCCGAGTCCATGTAATCGATGTAGATGTCGGCGAGTCCCGACTAGACCATCCATGGATTGAAATCCTAGAGGAAATGGAGGATCGATGCTGGAGGAAGGATATGACAGTCAACAAGGAATAAAAGGAGTGTTAAACAAGAAAGGCTCGCAATGAGCACGTGGTCAAAGAGGAACCACATATGATAAATTTATGCAAAGGCACGGGACTTGATCTTTGAACCGTAATCTAGATCCATTCAATACGCAATACAAAAATGGGCTCACCAACTCTATGCATTTGACACCATAAAGGATCGACTATTTTTTTGTTTTCAATTTAGGGTTGTTATTTCATGCATATCATTTAAAAGTCCTTAGAAGCAAACCCTATAGAAGCAAGATTACTGCCAGAAAAGTAACCCGTACTTGTCCTCCTCCTTTGTAATATGTAGTCTGCACTTTTTGAGGTCTGTGTATCCCTTCCTGGATCCCTACTCTGCCGAAGAATGAGAGAGAGAGAGAGAGGAAGATGATAGGTGAAACCACTACTTCGGACCCTGCTCGTAACGAAATCACCCGTGAGTGTGGCCTAAGCTCAGTTCTCCAGACATGGTCGGAGTTCCACATAAGGCGGGAACAACATCGTTGACCGAGTCCTACTCATCCATGTACGATAGAAGTGCCGTTACTTCAGAAATCCATGCGATACATAAGGCAATTTCAGACTAGATTTTTGGCTCTAATCCTTAGCAGGTCGTGCCTTGCTTATGGGAGGAGTATTGGTCCCCTCCTAAGGTTCCTGAAGACAATGAGGGCTTTATGAACCCCAAACAATGCAATCCATTGCAATAATTTAATTAAGGTCAAAGTTTATTTAGCATTCCCCTTGTTTTATATTTTTGTATTTTCACTTTTTTTGGATATTTTGCATACAAGCGCCTAACGATTCTGTGAATTTTCATTAAGTCCTAAGTGCTTAAAATTAGAGGAAGATAACGAAAAAGCCATGTAAGTCGATTCAATGATGGAAATCTCACCATAAAGTCTAATAATGCACACAAAATTAGAGGACTTACAGTACTTCCCGGCTCTCTCCATGTGATATGCAAAACAGAATTTTTAAACCTATCTACATGGCAGTGTGCAATCAATAAAATCACCCAAAACAGTAGATGATATTAATCATAAAGAACCATATGTTAAATATTGGAGGCACCTCGGTGTCCGCCACAATGGGTCCTGCTAGCGATGTATGGTGCCTCAACGTGTGGGTTCAAGTCCAAATAACTAATAATTATTAATTTGACTAGATCGAAACGTAGGAGACTATAAGCACATGATTCTTGTTAGGGTTTGGATCTAATTATCGAGACAAGCAGTCCTAAAATCTAAAGGCTCCATGCACATAAAACATATATAAAAACGAAAGCGGGAAACTCAAAAAACTGGAAAATAAATAAAAATAAAGCGATAAAAACTAGAAAAAGCCACAACGATGCCCCCAGGTGAAGAATCACCTGGGTAATGAAGCTTGTTAGGTAGAGTAATGCCCAAGTTCTTGTATTATTACTGTTGAAATCTTGAAAGCGGAAGTGGTATTGATAAAATAAGAAATATAAAACATGAAGAACACTGATTTAACATGGAACCCTAATCCATAAGGAATGGTATGAAATCATGGGAGAAGCCCTCAAAGGGACAGATATTCTATTAGAATTCTCAATGAGTATAGGGGTGAGGGGCTTCTTATATATCCCCTTATATATACTGGAGTCCCACCGCTCATCCATGTGGGACTAAACATGGGTGGGGTAATTGGATCTTGGTGAGATCCAGTTACTCACCTATTACATTCTTCAACACCCCCTTCAAGCTGGAGGTGAGAAAGCTGCAGCTTGCATCAAAAAGGAAAATATACAACACGTCTTCACGATACATCACAAGAAGAACTCATATCCACTGTTGGTAGAAGACCTCGCATGAGGATGAGTCTGTGGCTTTCAGGACATCGGAACGTATCTCTGTCATATATGTAGAACCACTGCGATATCAGGTCACCGGAACATATCTCTATCGTGCCTTGAGAAGAATCACTGTAGAACAAGTCCAACGCGGGAAACTGATTGAGTCGTAAAAGAAGAAGTATACACCTTGATGAAGAAATTGATGCTCGGTGAAGATGGATGATCTGTAGAAATCTGGAGTGCATGTTTGTCAGTCGAGGACGTGCAAATGTCCTGAAGAATTTGGCTCCGATTCCCCCTTTCTCCCATTCTTGATAGAATTGGAGCATTGATCAAGTTGGGAGAAACCAAAATATCCTTTTTTTATTTTTTTTCATTTTTTTTATTTTTTTTTCAATTTTATTTTTTTGCAAATTGCATACGAACACATCTTTTCCTTCTTTTATTTCTCTCTTTTTTTGATACTCACGACCCAACTTGGGGTCAAAGAAAGCAACCTCCTTTTTTTAACTCTCGGTCCATGTTGTTGGGCCCAAACAATAGTTTTTTGGTTGACTGCCCCCTCTTTCTTTCTTCTTATTCATCAATTTTTAAGGGACATGACCCATCAGGCCCTTTCGCACTAGTTAGGGTTCTCGCTGGAACCCTCTCTATCGTTGGCCCCTGATGGAGCTAATCTGATGCCACTGCTACTGCAGGAGATTTGGAGGAGTCGAAGGAGTCTCCGCCTGGGTTCCCTCGCACTGCCTGCACGCCTGGAGTGGAAGAGGGGGTTGCATGAGGGTGGAGGGGTGTCGTCTGCAGTCACGAGGGAGGAAGGGGGGCTCGACATCTCCTGGTGTTGGCTTACACAGGTCACTGCTTGGGATTAACAACCACATGGAAGGAGAAGGGCATCACTTGGGAGGGCGGTGCCTTGAGTGGGAGCTCCGTTTGGGCTGGTTCTGCTTGTTAGAAAAAGTGGAGGCCTTGCCGCCACAAGGAAATTCCACCGATCTAGTTTCAAGGGTGTTCCGCATCGGGTTTGGTTTCGCCTGGAGGGAGATCACCAAGGGTGTGCTCCGCCTGCGGAGGAGGAGGCTGGAGATATGACTATAGGATACTGTGTGCCACCGAATGCTAGGGCGAGAACCTTGGAGGCGTCTGCTGGAGATACGACTGTAGCATCACACCACCTGCATGCCGTCGTGAGGATATCTGTGCACAATTGGGATGCGCGTGGTGTGTCGTCAGGAGCAGGGCTAGATGGGGGTGATGCCGCCTGAATTTTGAGAACCTCCAGATCCAGATCTATGAGGGCTGTCACATGTAGCTTGGAGTAGGGTTCCAAGATTGAACCTATCAATACCTTGTCTTGCGGTACTTAGGTTTCACGGAGAAAACGACATCCATTTTCCAAAAGAAATTGGGATACATAAGATCATAATCCTCGTACAAAAAATACACAAAGAATAAACCCATAACATAATCTTCTCCCTGTAGAAGAAAAGATTACTCAAGAATGACCCCAAAAAACTTGCTCTTAGTATTAAAATATTCACAATAAAAGCCTAGAACCAGGGCGCTGTGATACCATGTTGTAATATGAGAAGCAGAAATGATATCGATAAAACAAGAAAGATAAACCATGAAGAACAATGATTTAATGTGGAACCCTACTCCCTAAGGAGCGGGATGAAACCATGGGAGAAGCCCTCAAAGGGGCAGATATTCTATTAGAATTCTCAATAAGTAAAGGGGGTGAGGGGCTCCCTATATATCCCCTCAGATAGATTTTGGAGTCCCACCACTCATCCACGTGGGACTAAACATGAGTGGGGTAATTGGATCTTGGTGAGATCCAATTACCCCTCTATTACATTCTCCAACAATTACAAATAATAATGAATATATGAATCACTCTCTCACCAAAATAAATGGAAAATCATAAGCTACCATCTATGCTAAGTGCCTTCCTTGTCATGCTTGCCACCTCTCCTACTAGCCAAGGAAAGAAGGCCAGTCTCCACCATGCTTGGCTGCCTCGACTCCCTAAGAAGTCGTCCTCGCATAGCACAACAAGAGAGATATCCGCACAATTAATCAAATATTATGTAAAAAGAAATAAGAGTTATAAATATGCATAAGTAAGAGAGAGAAAGAAAAGTTGCATAAGAAAAATAAAATAAAAGAAAAGAAAATTACGCACAAATTAGGCTACTCTATATTGCTCCCCGGCAACGATGCCATTTTTTGACATGACTTTTGCGAGTGTCAAAAAACATCCTCAGTAGAGAGCGAAGATAGAGTGTCTCTAAGGCGATATCTCATGAAAACAAAGTCGGACAATAAGTACCCACAATATATAAGTGATCAATGAATGATAAAAATGAGAAGTACAATTTATTATAATCTACAAACAACGATGTGTAGTGTAAGCATGCAGAGAGGTCTAACCACTGAGAGCAAACAAGGTAGCTGAATGATTATCGCTAATCAAAATGAATTATGCACACAAGTGTCCTTTTAGTTTTTTTCTATGGATTTTTGGTTTTTA
The DNA here is from genome assembly GCA_037367405.1 of Ottelia alismoides. Taxonomy (NCBI): domain Eukaryota; kingdom Viridiplantae; phylum Streptophyta; class Magnoliopsida; order Alismatales; family Hydrocharitaceae; genus Ottelia; species Ottelia alismoides. Next base: position 540,077 of record JAZKJV010002041.1, on the reverse strand, counting down.
AATTGTTAATTGATTTTTCTTTTATATATAATACTTTTTAATTTTTTAATTTTAATTTCTACTTAATTTAAATATATATATATATATATATATTAATGTATAAATATGTAGATATATATATGTGCGTGTGTGTATACTTTTGTATATAAGCTATAAGGAATATATATCATAATAATTATAATAAATATAGAAAAACTATAAAATACTAATAAATATAGTCTTGGTTATTATATATATATATATGTGTGTGTGTGTGTGTGTGTATGTGTGTGTGTCCCTCTTTTTTTGTTTTTAAACTATTTAGAAGATATTCATAATAATTAGTAACGACATATATGTATTTATACAACATAGGGTATTGTATTCATAAAGATATCTAAAAATAATTAAAATTTGCAAAATTAAATGTTTTTGCATTTTTCATATTTTCCAATGTTTTTGTCATTTTTGGGGAATTTTTGCTAATTTTAGGCCATTTTAAAAACTAAAATATCCCAAAAGAGGGATTAAATAAATAGACCAAATTATTTGGAATTTAAAAATATTAAATTATGTCGAAATTTTCCAAAACTAATTTTATTAATAATATATAATAGATAAAAAATTCATAGATAGAAATTAGTATTTTTGGATTTTTAAAAGGTTTTTTATAATTTTGATAAGGATTTTGGAGCTTTTTATTTTTTAGTGATTTTCTTTTTCTATTTTTCAGTATGGTCTGAAGATAACAATATTATAATAATAATTTTTGTAATTTTTGAACATGATTTTATATATATTTTTGGAAATTTTAAGTCATAAAAGGGCAAAATGTACTCTATTTGATTTTTAATAAATAGGAAATATGCATAAAAGATAAAAATAAGATGTAACATGAAGATCAAGCATCCAGGTACATTATCCTATTTTTGTAGAATTTTTTGGAGTACGGATGATATTTATAAAAATTATAGAAACATGCATAAAAATTGAATACTGATGGGGATCTTTTTGCAAATATTAAGAAGTTTTTTAGCATTCCATAACTCTATGCAAGTTAAAGACGAATATTTAAAAGCATTTGGCAGGGCATATTTGCAATATACAAAAGTTTAGGTCCTTTTTACAAACTTTCCACAAAAATTAACATGTAATATACACATTTTTAGACTAGACCAATACAAAAAATCAAAGGGTAATATTTGCAAAAATACCTACCTTACGTGGGGCCCACGTGAGGTGAGATGGCACGAACAAATACACAAAAGGCAGGGGCTTTATGCAAAATATCCCCAATCATTTACACTTCAGACCTAATTTTTAATATTAAATAGAAATCCATAAAAAGGCGGGGGGGGGGGGGGGGGGGCATATGTGAAATTTACCCAATATATGCACGCCAACGGACAATGGAGATTTCTTCACTTGACACGCGTCGTGTCCTCACCGCACGATGACGGTTCAATCTGCAACAGCTAGGATTATACCCCCCCGATAGGATCCAACGGTTGCGGCTCATGTTGATCGACAACAGTTGCACGATCTGAGACTTCGATCATGATCGGACGACGGGGAAGGTGCTTGGAGGAACAAGCAAGAACGCCTGCCCTCCCAAGCTTCGATATGCAATTGTGGCCACCTCCAACCACATGTTTCTTTGCTGATGGGCTTGGAAGCTTCGTCTCATTGTCTCGCAACTGATTGGTGCCTCAAAAGGATCCATAGCTCGGCGGGGGAGCTCTGGAGGGACTTCATTCCTGAGGCAGTATTTGAACCTCAAATGGGTCTCAAATGACCCCCTCCAGACCTGCAAGTACGTGTACTAGCACGACAAAGCAAAGGGCACAAGATCTGGGCTTTTATTTAGTGGTATCGAGGGTAGAATGGACATATATGGAGGTGCTTCGGCGAAGGCAGCGGAGGGAGCACCGGTGTCTCGATCTAGGAAGGATCAAGATGATTCGATGGGTCAAGGTTGTGGAGAAAGCATTGGGGAACAATATGAGGGTGGCATGTGCATCGGATACAATCAGATACACGATGAAGAGGGGCCAGAGCTGGGAGCTCCGGCGATCTTTGATTTTAAAATTTAAGCTAAATTACTAATCTAAGGATGAAATGAAATATAGGAAAATAAGAAATAATACTACATCTACCTCAAAATGGTAGAAAAATACGCAGCTCGAACCTAGGGACAAGGGAGCAGAGGCCTTTCTAGAGCGATGCCTTGGTCCTCCTCTCCTCCTCCTTGCTCCACTCGAACACCTCGAGGATATCCTCACTATCACCGGGAACATGCTCACGCACAAGGCTAGGGGATTAAGGGCTCGAAAAGGGATCTAGGGTTTGAAGAAGGACCAGAATGGTGAAGGGGGGAGGAGGTTTTATTTAAAGAGAGAATGACAGACCCTTATTGACCGGGGATTTATGAAGAATCGAGGGCATGAACACGATGTTTTAGGAGTTGGCATGGATTACGATTGATTCATGTTGAGTTTGGCGTCAATCATCGAAGAAAAGAAGTGAGTGATCACTGAGGAAAAATGGAGAAAAATCGGAGACTGGACATTTCTGACAGATCAGAAGCACCAAGGGCGTAGATGATTGGAGGTCTGCTCCCATTGGTCCCAGCCGGACCACAAAAAGATAAAACTGGCTGGAAAATAAGAATTAATTAAAAATAAACAAATAAATGAATTAACTAAATAAAAGTTATAAAATGAAACTTGTTTAATGTTTTAGGTAGCATTTTAATCCAATTTTTATTTATTTTTACGGATTAAGAGATTATAAGCTAATGTTAGCATGTATATTATATGTTGAGGAAAGGGAGCCTACTTTGTGAAGTAGGTAACCATACATACTTCACATCTATTTTTAGCATTTTTTTATTTTTTTGAAAAATGCTTCTGTGGATTTTCATAACTGTATCCCTCTAATATTTCATTCAAATTTCGTCAGAAATAGAGACTCCTACAGCCTCCATCCTTAACATGTAATTTACAACAAGTCTAAGACCGTTAAAACTACCTGCTATGGATGGAGGTCGTAGGAGTCTCTGTTTCTGACGAAATTTGAATGACATATTAGAGGGATATAATTATGAAAATCCACGAAAGCATTTTTCAAAAAAATACAAAATTGCTAAAAATGGATGTGAAGTAGGTATGGTTACCTACTTCACAAAGTAGGCTCCCTTTCCTCTTATATGTTTATTTACATATATATAGCTTATTTTATTTTTATTTTGTATTTTAAATTTTATTATTTTATACACTTCATTTATATTTATAACTTATTTAAATATATGCAAATATATTTTTGTTTTATTCTTCCGATATAATATTTATACTAAAATAAGTAGGTGTATTTATTATATAGGTATAAGTATAAGTACTTCGTCTATATATCCTCTACACTTATTTATTTTAGTCCATTTTATTGGTTTACTTTTATTCTAATTATGTCCATATAATATAAATAATATTTACAAATTAAAAATATAAAATACTGAAAAATATAAGAATAAATAAAATGAATATTTTATTAAGGTATATTGTACAATCGAGGTCCAAAACCTAACTTTTGCATCTTAACTCCAAATTAAATGAAACCACCTTCACTAAATAACTAATTAAAATTTATATACAATTAAATGTATTTTGGTGCATTTTGAGTTTCTATGGAGAAGATATGGGTCCAGGGAATTTGGGTTTTGACTTTTTATTTTGAGCATAGAATGAACATTTTTTATTATTTTTGGATGAAATCAATTTTGTATTTTTCTTTGTATTTTTATCTACAACTTTCATGTATAAAGTTTATTGTTTTAAGGTATAAATAATAAATATTAAAATAGGTCCCAAAAATGCAGTATTGAATAATACATAATTAAGGTTTCATTGTGCATTTGACCCTTATCTCCCCCTACTTTATTCCTTGTCGGCCTAGTCATCATTATGCCAGGTCTCGGGGTTTGGGTTAATAAAATATCTTTAGCATTTTATTTATTTTTCTTTTCTTTATTATTTTATTTTGGCTTTAAATAATGTATTTTATACAATATTTATACAATTAATGATGAATGTTAGTTCAAGCAAAATAATGATATATACATGCACTTAACTAGGGAATGAAGGCCAAAATGAAATAATAAAGGTGATGAAATGGAGATTCATCACCCATGGACCATATTATGGCCCTAATCTGGCCATTGTTGCTCTTCATGGCTGGGGGAATACAATGGCGATCAGAGACTTCCTAATGAGCCTCAACCCAAGCCCATCCTTCATCTCTAGCATAGTTTTAAACTCCAGGTAAGCTTTTGTTTGGTTTTCATTTGTTTTTCTCTTAGTTTTCTCGCATTTCTCCGACCTTACTTCATCACCTCGATCAGTTCCTGAGGTCCACCGAAGGTTCATGATCTTCGCAAGATGCGCCGATCACCTCCCCTCTTCCTCCATCCCTCAAACCACGTGACCTCCTTTCCTCCGCCACCACATCTGAGGAACCCATCGAGCCTCCTCCTTCTTGGCCCTTCCGAGACCTCATTTCACTCATCTCATGCATACAAACACCTTGCACTCTTCGGCTATGCACACGCTAACATTTTCAGGTTACTTCTTTATCAATGATCGGAACTTCGAGGGGAACTCCGTTCTAGAGCTCCGCCTTCGGCGAGGATGCACCAACTCAAGCTCCTGAGTGTTTTTGAGTCATCTCTGGTATTCGACGAGCATGAGACTTCCATGAAGGTCCTCCGACCTCCAACACGATGATGGGAACATGGAGGAGCGCTAACAGAACCGGCGGAGCATAGTCTTCTGTGGCATGACGTAGAATTTATAATATTCCGGCGGAGCATAGTCTTCTGTGGCATGACGTAGAGTCCAGTCCTGAATATCGGTCACTCTATTGTTCATCCTCAATTCCGGTCTCTATCTCATGTCTATAAGATTATCAAAATGTGAGAGAGGGTTATTCCAAGAAGAAGTGTGATCATAGGTGGGATGTATGGGCGGGAAGAAAATGATGGTTGAAGAGAATTTGATTTGAAGCTCAGGTTCTCTTGAGGAGTGTGAGAAGAAGAATATTAGGACAAGGTCGTGGAGATCGGAAAAGAAGACCACTGTGCCGACATCTTGTCAAGAGGGATGGAATGATCAATGAACCACAATTTGCTTGCGATTGCAAAGTCTTTGATGCACACAAATCAAACACAAAACAAACACGTCGATTCACACGTTAGGGTTCAACCGCTTATCTTTTCGATTTTAATATAATGACAAGACAATCTTGAAAATTAAGCGGAGCTGTTAGGTACCGAAATTTTTCACAAAGACTGTCCCAAGTTCATACAACTAGTTGCACCTACTCTCAGCTAGTATAGGTGTAAGTACGGACCGTATAAACGGCTACCCATGTTACTTGAGGACGGAGCCTTCCACAGTGTCCTCTAAACCACCTACTCTACTAAGGGAAGTCGGGCCGTTAAAAATGGCTACCCGCGACCCTCACTGAAAAGTAGCTAATTGTTTTTAAAATCAGTAGTCTGAATGAAGCACTTCAGTTTTTGGGTCTTTCCTAAGTGTGCGTTCTGGTCCTTATAAACAATGAGTGGGTTCCTCTCCACCAAACAGATTAATTTTATGTCAATTTATTTACAGTCACCTTGGCTAGCAGTCCTGGTTTTAAATTGAGGTTATCACTGAAGTTTATGTGAGCACAGAAATTCACACCTAACGAGCAGTCCCAATTCTGTTAATTCCTAAGTTGTAAAACTCGAGGAGGGAGAATCGAAAAAGCCAATGCAAACGTGAATCAATGATGCATGCTTAAGAAGAAGACATACAGTGGATCCTCGCGTTCTTCATGCGGGATGCAAGACAAGGAATTTAAATTACACTAAATGATATGCACAGATGAAAAACGTCCTAAGTAGATAGTTCTATTAATGGGAAGAAATGATTTAAAAATTTGGCTAATGTTGAACGATCTATAGTGCGTATATTAGTGGGAGTGTGGCCTAAGAATTACGAGCACAATCAAATAATTCTAATCTAGCGTATGTGCTCCTAAATTCTACGTCATGCCACAGAGAGTCCAGTCCTAAATATTATAAATTAACAGGGTTCTACGTCATGCCACAGAAGCGGCGGAGCATAGTCTTCTGTGGCATGACGTAGAGTCCAGTCCTGAATATCGGTCACTCTATTGTTCATCCTCAATTCCGGTCTCTATCTCATGTCTATAAGATTATCAAAATGTGAGAGAGGGTTATTCCAAGAAGAAGTGTGATCATAGGTGGGATGTATGGGCGGGAAGAAAATGATGGTTGAAGAGAATTTGATTTGAAGCTCAGGTTCTCTTGAGGAGTGTGCGCCGGAATATTATAAATTCTACGTCATGCCACAGAAGACTATGCTCCGCCGGTTCTGGTCTCTTGAGAAGCTCAGGTTCTCTTGAGAATTTGATTTGAAGCTCAGGTTTATTGTGGAGGCTGGAGCATAATCTGGGTTGTCCAATCATGGTGATCGGATGGTGCAAGTAGCATATTGCTCCCCTATACTCCTCCTCGATTGGAGGAGAAGACTATGCTCCGCCGGTTCTGTTAGCGCTCCTCCATGTTCCCATCATCGTGTTGGAGGTCGGAGGACCTTCATGGAAGTCTCATGCTCGTCGAATACCAGAGATGACTCAAAAACACTCAGGAGCTTGAGTTGGTGCATCCTCGCCGAAGGCTGAGCTCTAGAACGGAGTTCCCCTCGAAGTTCCGATCATTGATAAAGAAGTAACCTGAAAATGTTAGCGTGTGCATAGCCGAAGAGTGCAAGGTGTTTGTATGCATGAGATGAGTGAAATGAGGTCTCGGAAGGGCCAAGAAGGAGGAGGCTCGATGGGTTCCTCAGATGTGGTGGCGGAGGAAAGGAGGTCACGTGGTTTGAGGGATGGAGGAAGAGGGGAGGTGATCGGCGCATCTTGCGAAGATCATGAACCTTCGGTGGACCTCAGGAACTGATCGAGGTGATGAAGTAAGGTCGGAGAAATGCGAGAAAACTAAGAGAAAAACAAATGAAAACCAAACAAAAGCTTACCTGGAGTTTAAAACTATGCTAGAGATGAAGGATGGGCTTCTTCTCACACTCCTCAAGAGAACCTGAGCTTCAAATCAAATTCTCTTCAACCATCATTTTCTTCCCGCCCATACATCCCACCTATGATCACACTTCTTCTTGGAATAACCCTCTCTCACATTTTGATAATCTTATAGACATGAGATAGAGACCGGAATTGAGGATGAACAATAGAGTGACCGATATTGACAGTAGAACACGATTTCCGGTTATTATGATCTCACAACCTCTTGAACCATCCCCTACTCAAGATGACTATCCTCTTGAATACAATCAATTTTCCTTCGACAATCCACTAGAAAATCAAAGTCAAGGAAATATAACTCATGACCAGACCATAATGTTTATGAACAATCAATACTTTACTCGAGGTTACATGCCATAATCACGACACATGGAGAATGATTATTCTATCACTAGTCATGAGATGTTTGAGGATGAGATTGCTCGGATTAATCATAGAGCAGACACTTTAACTGAGAGAATATATGATCTCATCCAGTCCATGAAAAATTCAGAAGAAGTGAGGCCACCACCATGCGAGCCACTAGCTTATCATGTGACTCACAATCAGACACGACCACTGACCTCTGACCCCCCGACTGACCATATTACAGAAAATACCAAAAAAATTGGAAAAAAATGAAAATTCAAAAAAATTGGACAATTTTGAAATGGAAGCATTTTGTAAGAGTCTGATTTTAGAGCTTCCATTGATCAAAGCCATAGAATATGTGCCCGATCTTAAGAGATTTGTGAAGAGTCGACTGAACCCAAACAAGACGGGCAAGAAATGATCCAGGACTGAATATCATGTCATATCTATGGCTAGTTCTTTGGTGATGAATCATAAAATCAAAAGCCGCAAAGTCAAGCGGTTGACTCGGATCACATGTGAAAATGAGGATTCAACATTCACTCATGTTCGGTTAGACGACGACTCCACAATAAACATCCTCCCCAAGTCCGTCTTTGACCGACTTAAACTCGGACAACTAAAAAAGACTAGGGTGATCGCTCAATTACCCGATCGATCTACTAAAAGACCGCGGGGGATCGTTTCTGTCGTTGTAAATTTCCGAGGTAAAGAACATAAAGTGGACTTTATTGTCCTTGACATTGAGCACCCCGGAAGGATGTCCGAGTCTCCCATCATTTTAGGAAAGCCATTCTTAGCCTCTGCTAAGGCGATCGTCGATTGTGCGACTCAGGAAATAAAGTTCCCGAATCGGACCATAATGAACAAACCCCCAATGACACATCCTGCTCTGAGAAAAACAAGCTTGAAACCGATAGTTATGATCAGGAGATAAAAATTTCACATTATCAGACATCTCCGCATAACACACTGATACAAACCCTAGGAGAGTCACCTAAAAGACTGACTGTTGGACAAACTTCGGTTTCTCACCACCCTATCACTGCTCCTAGGAAAAATCAAGATTTTGGAGCTTATGAGGAATTGGACCATATTATTGAAGATCACCACGATTATTTGAGTGGTCCAATCTTTGAGTCGGCAGTAATTCATGAGATACTTGAACCATATAAGGAACCGACTCAGGAAACATCCGATGTCACCAGAATTCATGACCACCCGGAAGTGACATCAAAAACCCCAGCCATAAACCACAAAATCACCAGGAACAATCTCCCTCAACCGAAGCAGCACATGACCCTTCAATGGTCGACTTTTACGGGGATTCATCTGATGAGGAACTCGCGAATGCCGCATCGGTTACTCAAGACAGGGAGATGAAGACTGTCCAACTTCCTCCCAATAATTCTCAAGGAAACAAACCGACCAAGAAAGTCACCTTTGACCTTAGACATCATGTGATTTCTAAAGAGTCCTCGTCCGGTCTTGATGTGCTCCATCAGATAAGTGCAATAGGTACAACTCTGATCCAAGGTCACTTACCTCTAATCGATAAAAGTTGGAGATCCTCTGCAGACGACTACTATTCTCCTGAGGACGACTCCGATGATGGCTGGTCTTCTTCATCGGCCCCCTCTTCATCACACTCCACATCTCCATACTATCTCCCTCCACACTCCCGCAAGAAGGTCCGTCGCAAACCTCCTTGATCTTGTACATCCACAAATCTACCCGGTTCTCTATCTGTAATTATCCGATTATACTTAGGCTGACCTGAGCCTAAGTATAGGGGGACCTCTACCATTGTTTTTACAACGCTTCTCTTCTTTTGTTTTTAACCCATCTATACTTAGTACGAGCTATGTATACATTTCACTTTGTGCCATGAGGACATAGCACAAGCTAAGTATAGGGGCGTGTGTTTGTATATATCTACTTTATCCATAGCTCGTACTTGAATCGTTTTTATCTAACATTGGAGATGGGTACAAGTAGTGTGTATAATATCTGTTTTTCAAAAAAAAACCCCAAACAAAAAGGAAAAAAAGAAAAAAGCTTTTTGCATTAAAAAAAGAGGAAAAAAAAAGAAAATCATCACTCATGGTCTTGCATTTCATCAAGCATTTCATGCATTCCTTGGTTGATATATTCCTGACACATTCACCATCACTCAAGGCTTGAGGATTTTTGAGGACATTTGATTTCTGAGATCTTGAGATTCTGAGTTAGCATGCCTTAGTCATTAGGGTTTTGAACTTAATAATCCACACTTCCCCCTTCATCTCTACCTTCAAAAAGAATATGATCAGCACAATCACTTTCACAACTGCATGATTGATGAGATGAGTTGAGTTATCACTTGAGGAACTGGGACTAGAGATTTGAGTTTAGACCCGATCTATGATATTCGAGGATGGGATAAAGTTAATGAAGGCTGCAGAAAACCTGAGTGTCAGCAATACCCTAGCCAGTATGTGAACAAGATTCATATGCTATCTCTTTGATAAATGACCTAAGTGCCAGGGTGTGATGAAACTTAATGAAAATTGTTGATAAGTGTGCACCAACTTTTGGTAAAAGCAGTGGAGCTAGCCAACAAAAGAAAAGAAAAAGAAATGTTAAAGAAAAGCTCTATCATCCAAAGTCAAATACCAAATGAGCTTCCACCAATGTCGAGCGCTCCCAAACATTTTCAAAGTGTCCACTTGGACCAAGCCCTAATTAGGACCAAGGAGTCGGGCTGACATCACAAAAAGGGCTCTACATCATAAGCGACTGGGTGTCGAAGGTATCTTAGATACTCAAAAAAGACACACCCCGGTGTACTCCCAGAAAAACAAGTGCAGACGACTCCAAATTCTCTTGACGGACACATTGATCAACAAAATAAAAATATACTTGTGCTGAGTAATAAGGCACTCGAGAGGCACCTTGCTCCAATGTAAGGGAGAGAAAATTAGACACAATCCTATGCCCTCCATCATCTGGCCGTCCATCTACACTTTCAAGTCTAACAAACTAATGAGATGGTTGACTAAAGCAAGAATAGACTTATTCCCTAGTGTTGAGAATTAGGTCTAGAGGAGAGTCTCTTGGATTAGAACTTTGGGTGATGTCTGACTCTCATGAATGCAATACACTAAAAAACATATCCTTATATTATATGTACAAACAGAGAGTCTGAAAATTAGAGAGGTTGGATTCCTTTTGATTAAAGCTTAGTTGAGCCCATAATTTTAGGATCACTCAAATTAAGGGTCTTCTATGAATTAAGCCTTGAAAATTCACATGCACAATCAGGGATGTATTCAACTAAGTCATTCATTCATGCTCGGGGACTAGCATGGTTTAAGTATAGGGGTATGATGAATCTCGTATTCATCATGCTAAAATTGGTCATTTAGGCTCTATCCCCCATCATTCACTTGTAGTTAATCATTAATAGAGCATTATTAGCATTCATACATGTGTTAATAATATTTGCATTTCATCATGCATACATTGCATTAAAAATCCCATGTGTAAATTAGCCCAAAAAGCCGCTAACTTCTCCTATTTTTAATTAATTGATCCTAACTCCGATTGACCCCAAACCACCACCATTGTGTAGATATTACTAATCTTGTTAAATAAAAAATATAAAAAAAATTACTAACCCCAATAAGTGTCAATTAATCCCAAAGTCTAATTTCACATCTGACAGACTAAAATGAGCATATCTCCCACATTCAGTGTCCGATTTTGGTCTACTCACTTTTAAAGTACTCCGTTTTCAAATACCTTTAAAACAAGACCAATTTCGTAAAATTCGGAGTCCATATGTGAAAGTTGGGTTTTGGGCCTCTTTTGCGCATTTAGACTTTTTGCTATTTTTGACCTGAGTTTTTATTTTCTTAATTAACCCTTTAATTTTATTTATTTTTTATTTGTGTCCTTTGATGAAATTTTTATTAAGCGACGTAAAAATCCAAATCCAGATCAAAATTGAAATCAAAGAAACTGACTGAGTCTAAGTGTCCGTATTGGTCTGTACAAAAGTTGTGTGTTTCTGACTTCTATTTTATCTTCCTATTTTCTTATTTACTAAAAATCGAAAAAAATTATATTAGTGTGTAAATAATTTTCTTGTATTTTATCGTATTTTTTCTATAATTTTTATCCTCTCTAAACCACCAAAAAAATACAAAACCCCGAAAATCAGGTTTTTAATTACATGGAGAACCACCAAAAATACCACTTCTCACAGATGACCTTATTTGCTCCCGGGTCCTTCATTAAAGTTGTAGATCTCAACGAGACGAAAACTTTTGTGAAGAATTTTTTTTGATTCGAGGTCTCCTTCTACTTCTTCTCCATCCTTAAAGTTGAATTTTTTAGGCGCCACGTGGTAGCTCCAAGGCGTGCCACGTGGCACCCACCTGCGCACCCTTCTCTCTCCTGGCGCACATGCCATGCACGTGTTGCCCTCTCCTCCCGCGCGCACGTGCGCGACACGTGACCTCGCCCTTTCTTCTTCCCTGCGCCATCCCCCAGCTTGTGTAATGCCAGCATCCACCTTCGCAACGGCCGCACGCCCTCCTCCAGCCGTTATTCTCGTAGCCACCATTCCTCTCCCTGACCGTTACTCGCGCTGCCCATCATCCTATAAAGCCGCACCGTCACCTCGCAACAATGCTGATACCGCCATTTCTCTTGGACGCCGGTGACAACGACTGTTCTTCCTTGCGGCGTGATCCAGAGGTCGTCGACCTCTGAAGCTGCACCTCGCAACCAAGCCCCGCCATGGTCACCTATTGCTGAGGCGAAGACCGACGAGGCCTTAGCTCCTCTTCTACCTTCAGGTGACTTCTAATAGCCCTTGCAGGAACTCAGCCTCCACCTCGCCGCCTCGCCCTCTCCGTCGGGGGTACCACCGCTCTGCCTCAGCCTCCACGCCTCCTGCACGTCTCGCCGGACGAGTCTCGGCCGACCGAGGCGCATTTGCCACCGCCCTTGTTCTCGCGCCACTGTCAGCTCACGCCGCCCCTCGCACCGTGTGTCGACCGAGGTGCGGCGTTGCCAGCCTCGGCCTTCGCTGCCTCCGCTCGCCGCGGCAACACTCCACCCTCCATCGCGACTTACACGTGCCGTAGGATCGGGCATTCTTGCCCTTGATCCAACGACGCAGAACACGCCACGTCCTCCCCCAAGCCTCGGCCCCAGCCTCGAGGCTCGGATCCCCCCGAAGCACCGTCAGATCGCCATGTAGGCTCGGGCCTCCAAGCCTGAGCCCCGGCCCCCGACCCTCTGCCTCGATAGCCCGAGCATGCGCTTCGGCCCAACCACAGGTTCGATAGTCCGAACCTCAGGCCCGGGCCCGACCCTCCGCCTCGTCTCCAAGTCTTTAGAAGCATGTGCTGGGCACGTGCGAGTGGGAAAAATTACATTAAGGCCCCTAGCAATTTCTGAAATTGCAATTATACCCCCGCCAGGGGTAAATTACATCCGAGCCTCTCAAACTTTTATAAATTACAACTAAGTCCTTGTAGGGACCTCTTTGCAAGAAAAACTTTATTTTATTTACATTTTAGTCCCTAGAATTTCATTCTAGCATATCTTTTTCATACGAAGTTCGTTTTGTGCATATAATATGTCATTTTGAAGCTATTTCCATGCTATACAATTTAGCATAGCTTGTGACCAGATCTGAGGGTGTTTAGTGTCAATTATTATTTGAGGATGATCTTTGACTTTTGCAGGCTAAGTTTGACATACTAGTGCTTGAGAAATTAAAGATAAATCTGTTGCAGGAGTTCGGTTGAGGATTTCAATTTGATTAACCCCTTGTGTTTATTGTTGATTATTCCCAATAATTTAATCTTTACAGAGGTTAAATCGAGGATCAATATTTTTGACTCTCTATTTGGTTGATCAACTACTAACTTGGAGAAGGCAATTTACATTGAATTTTTGACAGGAATATACATTGATAAATCTATTGTCCTGTAACGTGGAGTTGATAAATCTTTCTTGGTGTCAATATCTTTCGATATGTGATTACCTGCTTGAGAAATTAATTGATAATTCATTGAGGCTTGAATTGTATAATTCACAGATCCTGTGCATAATAGTCTCTGTTTATTTTCTTTGCATCTCCATCTTTGCATTGTATATTTCATCAGCACAAAAATTAATCGAACACTTATTAATTATTTGATTTAATTTAAAATTGTGCAACTAAAAATCTTCGTTCCCTATGTTCGACCTTGGTACACTTACCAAGTAAAAATACTCCACAACATTCGCAGTTTGTGGTTTTTGACGAACCAAATTTGCCTCCTATACTACAATAATTATTCATTCTTAAAGAGGTAAATTTGACGTTCATCAAATGGCACCGTTGCCGGAGAACGGTGAATTTTTAGGGTTTTAAATCATTTTTGTAATTAATTTTTGTGAAATTATTTTTTGTGACATTTTTTGTATTTTTTATTTATCAAGGTTAGTAATATCTACACAATGGAAAGCAATCTATCACAAACCATAAATTTGAATATGTGGAGAATTTTTACTTGGCAAGACTACCAAGGTCGAACACAGGGACATGAGCCTCTTCATCTACTTATCAGATATTATCGATTAGGTAAGAGCGAATAAATTCTTTGATCTAGGTCTTCATATGTAGATGTAGTTGGCAACACAGAATAATGTAGATAAAATGCAGGTAAAATGCATATTAAACTCATGTAAAAACAAGCAACGCAGTGAATTAGAACTATGCTATTTTTATTTGATTTTTAGCAATGTAGAAATGATGTTACTGGCATGAAGATGCAAATACAAATATGCCCTAAAATGATTCATGTATTGAGAAAATTAAAGGTGACTTACTTTCATTATCAAATTGAGCATCAAACTGAACAAAGATTTAATAATGGCATTCAAATGATGAACAAATGATACAACAAACACCTAAAATTTAGCATCTAAAATTTAGCATGTATAATAAGCCGCTAAATCAGATAAACGAGCCTGCCATGATTGAGAGAATGAAAAGAGCAATAAAATGAAATTGAAATCAACTAAATCAATGTTCATATGCTCAAGTTATGAAGTAAATAGTGCAAGGAATAAATGCAAGAAAAATATATGGAATAAAATGGATTACTATGCATTCATGTCCTTGTTGGTACATAAATGGAATTTATAAAATCCGATGGGACCTCAATGTAATATTCACTGGCGCATCACGTGAGGCACGCACACCTAGACAAAACTTCTTTATAATTTTAGAGGTCTAGGAGGTTTGTTCTGTAAATAGCCCAGCCGCATACGCATGGCATGCGCACGTCTAGGCTCGGATGAAGGCTCGACAGTCGGTTGTAGGTTCGAGATGTGTGGTGCCCCAACGCTTCAGATCAGGCTCCGCGGTCCGAGCCAGGTGCTTCATGGCAAAGTCTGGGACGTCATCTGGGCCGTCCAATCTGATGATCGAACGATATCTGTATCTTCTTGCTTCACCTCTTCCACCAGAGAGGGCTATGCTCCTACATGTAACCCATTCCTCCGTCGTCTTCGATCAATTGTGTGGAAGGCCCAACCATCTCCGCAAAGATTAGACGAGGGCCCTAGAAGGACTAGCGATCTGTTAGGATGCTCGGAGCGGCCAGAAGGTAAAAACTCACTAGATCTATGGATCTAGATCGGAGCAACGATGCAAACCCTAGCCATTGAAAATGGAAGACCTGCATATGTTAGTGGATAAATAGCAAGGTAATTGGGAGTGAGCTAGAGGGTGAGAGGGTCAGAGGGACGAAGAAGGTGGGGACCTTGAAGGGTTCATCTCCATGATCAGAGACAAAAGGAGGCAGAGCGCGAGAGGTTGTGGGGAAGGAGATGATGGTCGGAGATGTTGGTGTTGGTCGATGATGTGTGACAGAGATAGTGGTATCGTCGATTGAAGGTGGGTGGTTTGTCTCAGATTAATTAAGAGATAACAAGAAGAAAAACAAAAGCGCATACCTGGAGGATTTGAAGAGGTAGAAGGCAGAGTGGAGGCTTGTTCTGAGGGCCAAATAACTTTCCGCTCGTCGCTTGTATTTGGGCAGCTACGCCAGGGAGCTCAATGGTGTCAGGGCCGTCGTGACATGGCCGGAGGAGACCATAGGTCGACATCGAGGTAGTAAGCAATCATGGCCATTTCATCTACCTTCATATGTTATAAGGAGGCAGAGGATATCTAGGTATTCACCCTTGGATTGGTGGACAACCTGACATGGAGGCGGAGGAGGTGGATTTAAAGGTGGCAGAGATTGGTTACAAATGTTGGGCATGCGAAGTTTGTAACATCGATTGAAGTCCTAGCAAGTCAGAGGTGGGTATTGATGTTTTGCAAGGATGATGAATCCTAGGGCTACATGGAAGTGTTATCAGATCGTGGGAAGGTGGTCGAAAGAGCTGGCTAGGAATGGAAGGGGGTGAGGGCTTGTAGAGGTGTAACTGCCAGTCGGAGAAGGAGCGAGGTAGACGATAGGTCCTATCCATTGGATATTGCAATCCAATGGTCAGATGGTAGCACTGGTGGGTGGCGTAGATAAGCTCCTACGATCTGATCCATTTGCGGAGGCTGTTGCGGGGGTGTGCGATTGAGATGGAGTAGGAGAGAGATCCTATGGTGGAGATAGAAGGGGTGGCGTGGAGGGAGTGGAATCATTGGATGCACCATTATCCAATGGTTTAGATGGTGGAGGAAGTGAGTGGTGTGGATTTCATATGGCAGATGGAATTAACGACTGATGGAGAGGAGGAAATGGGTGGCTGCGATGGAGGTGGAGAGGGAGATGGACGGCTATGGAGCAGGCCAGGTGGTGCAAGGGGAAGGGGCAATGTGGGCGGCCTAAAGGGCACCACGTGGCCCAATCATATTATTCGGAAATTAAAAAATAAATAGAAATTAGAAAAGAAATAAAATGAAAAACTCAAAACATGAAAGTTATAGATCTCGAGAATATCTACATGTTTCATGTTGGCTACAAAGTCAATAGAGATAAAAAACACAAAGAAATATTTTGGTAAGTATTTTTAATAGATAAAACACTACCTTTTTATTGCTTTGTGATTTTTTTCGTAGTTTAATTTCTTTTTAAAGACAAAATAATTATCTCAAATAATTAATCTAATTTTAGGGGCTTTTTAAAATAGAATAAAATAAATAAAAAGATAGAAAAAGAGTTAATTTATAGATAATAATTAGGTTAATTACAAGATGATGGTTTATTGATAAAGATGCGGAACTAATGAAGATTTGTAATGAAGTTCTCGTGCTTCGAAGATAATAAGGGAATATAGAGATGATAAATCAAAGATTCATCACCCCTATACTTAAAATATTTTCGTACTCGAGCATCTAAATAATGAAGGAGTAGGATTAATTCCTGACAGTGAATGTGATTTTTCAAGGCTCAATTCATCAAGGATCCTTAATTTGAGTGATCCTAAAGTTCTGGCTCAACCAAGCTTTAGTCAAAAGGAATCCAACTTCTCTAATTATGAGACTCTCTATTTGTACATATAATATAAGGACATGGCATTTAATGTACTCCAATAATGATAGTTGAGTCGAGATGTCACCCAAAGTCCCGGTCCAGTAGACTCTCCTTCAGACCTAATCCTCAACCCTAAGGAATAAGTCTTTTCTTGCGTTAAATCCAATGCCTCATTAGTTTGTCAGACTTGAAAGTGTAGATGGAAAGCCATATAATGGAGGGCATATGATTGTGTATTTTCTTCTCTCCCTCACATTGGAACAAGGATCCTCTCAAGTGCCTTATTACTCAACGCATGCCTATTTTTGGTTTGTTGATTAATGTGTCGGTCAAGAGAGATTGGAGTCATCTGCACTTGTTCTCCTGGGAATACACCGGGGCATGCCTTTTCCAGGTATCTAATATACCTTCTACACCCAGACTTGTAGCATTTACGATGCATAGCCCTTTTTGGGTGCTAGACCGACTCCTTTGGCCTAATTAGCTTTGGTCCAAGTGGACACTTTGAAATGGTTTGGAGCGCTCGCCTTTGATGTAAGCTCCTGATATTTAACTTTGTATTTGAGAGAACTTTTCTTTCAATAGCCCTTTATTTTCTTTTCTTTTTGGCCAGCTTCACTACTTTTACCATGAGTTGGCACACACTGATCAACAATTATTTAGTTTCATCACACCTTGGCACATAGGTCAATGTCAAAAGATAGCATGTGAACTTGTTCGCATACTGGCCAGGGTTTTGCCTACACTCAAGTTTCTTGAAACCTTCATTGACTTTATACCATCCTTAAGCATCATTAAATCAAGTCTAAACTCAAATTTCATGTCCCAGTCCCTCAAGTGATAACTCAACTCATCTCATTATTCATGCAGTTTGTGAAAGTGATGTGTTGATCATATTATTTATAAGGTAGAGATCAAGAGTGCAACATAGCACTCAAATCTTTCAAGGGAATTGTGGATTATTAAGTTTCAAACCCTAATGACTAAGGCTGGTTAACTCAGACTCTCAAGATCTCAAAAACTAAGTGTCCTCAAATCCTCAAGCCTTGAGTGATAGTGGATGTGTCAGGAATACACCAACTCACAAGTTACTGATTTTTTGTGATTTTTGATTTTTACAATTTTTAGGGGATTTTTTTCAAGAGAAATAATGACTGGACCGAGATCATATAAACAGTTGCATCTTCAACCAATATGGGTGTAAGTACGGACTGTTAAACGACTACCCTTATTACTTCAAGATGGTGCCATTCACATTGTCTTTTCACCATCCGCTATGCTAAGGGAGACCATAGTTCCCTCACTGAGAAATGGCTACTCGTTTTTAAGCTCACTAGTCAGAATCATTACTCAAGAAAAGTTTTGGTTTTTTAGATTATTATGGTATTTTTGAATAAAGTTAACAGTTACAAAACAATTAGTCCCTCAATTTTGAAAAGATTTGGAAAACATTTTCCAAACCATGTCGTAAAATAATAGATTTTCAAAACATTTTTCAAATGATTTTTCAAACAATTCAAATCCCCATTTCCCAAATAATTGTCAAATATTTTTCAAAATAGTGTCACACAGTTATTTTTTTCAAAGCATTTTACAAACATTTTTACGAAAATCAGTTCACAAGTACTTATACCCTCGCCCCATAAAGTTTCAAGATTTCAACATACGAACTATGGCTAAACTATATATACAATATATATGGTATACCTCCCTATACTTAACTTTTGCTATGTCCTCATAGCACAAAGTGATATGAAGCCATAACTCAGGTTAAATGCAACGTGATATAGAGGAATTGACACAGATGCTCTCCTTATACTTAGGTCAAAATGACCCAAGTATTAGAAGAAGAAGAATAGGGAAGAATGAATGACTCAGGTCCCCCTATACTTAGGCTGAGAGTAGACTAAGTATTGGATATGCAATGAGGACGGAGAGACCCGTGGTGAATAATCTGTAGCTGTACATGGTTCCCCCTATACTTAGGCTGAAGAGTAGCCTAAGTATTTGGGTGTGGAATTTAGGATGGAGAACCTAGGGTTAGTCATGGTTAGAGATGGGGTGGATCTACAAATATGAATGAATTTGTGGAGATTGGGGGGGGGGGGGGTGGATCGTCTAGGGTTACAGGAGGGTTGGGTGAATACACATTCAGGCTCAACCAAGTAAGCATCAACCCTTGATTCACCAACTCACACATGAAGACCAACAAATGTTGATCATTTATCTTATCCATTTTATTAGTGATCAACCCAAAATTGAAGTTCATTACACATGTTTTAAGGCTAGGTGATGAATATGTGATTCATCACTCTTAAAGTTGAAAATAGAGACTTGATCCCGAGTATTTAACAACATATTTCCCTTTATCTTGCAAAAATAGCATTCATGCATGCATTCACAATACATGCATTTTTGCATTAAATAAGAAGCCAATTTCACTTGTAAAATACTCACCAATAATTCACCTAATTATCTCTATTTTATTACCCCTTATAAAGTCAATAAAACCTTCCTTATACTATGTATATTACTAGTTAATAATATAAGGAAAAAGGCCAAAAAATCCTAGTTTGTAAATTACCCAATAAAACCTCGAACCCAATTGGAGACCCCAGAACTTAGAATGCACATATCTATCCCATACAACCTTCGAATGAGGTCTACTCACTTCAGATTAATACACATTCAGAGACCATTAAAATGAGACCAATTTCATTCAAATCGGAGCTCGTATGCAAAACTTGGGTTTTTGGGCCCCTTTGTGTACTATATGTATGTATATTTGTACCCTTGTATTTTTGTATCATATTTGACCTCATCTCTATTTTTGTCAACATGAAACTTGTAGATCTCATCGAGACCTACAACTTTCATGTTTTGAGTTTTTCCAAATTCAGCATCCTTCTCTCTCTAATTTCATTTTCTTTCTCAGCCATTCTGAGCAGGCCACGTGGCACCCTCTGATTGCGCCACGCGGCCCGCTCCTTTGTGCGCCACACACCTTCCATCTCCACCATTTGATCGGCCGCCCTCTCTCTTGATCTGGGCCTTCCGTCATCGCAGCGCTTCTCAGCCATTTGGTCAAGCCCGGGATCCAATCCAGGCCATTCGCCAGCGCCACGCCCTCCTTGCGCCACGTGGCTGCATCCGCACCCTTCGATGCCTGCCTTTCCCTATTAATCTCGACCATCCATCCCTGACTTAATCTCTACCGTTCGATCGAACCCCAGGACATCATCTCAACCGCACGTCTGCGCCTCCATCTTCGCTCGCCATGTGGTGCGCCCTGTGCCCTTTTATCTCGCCCCGCTGATCTAATCTCAGCCGCCCCATCATGCCCTCTTCTGACCGTTGGATCGCTCGATCCAACGGTCAAGACATCGTCTCCTACCTCCCGCAAGGCCCGCGTCCCACGTCTCCCACCTTGCACGTGAGCCTCCCCCTTCCTATTGTGGGAGCCACTCCAGCCACCCTCTCCGCCTCCTGTCACCGCCGTTGCGTACCCCACTCTTCCCTCACCCTCGCCGAACCCCTCGAACTCCATGACTCGTGCCCACATCGCTCCACGACCTCCACCAACTCCACCACTTCGTCACCTACGGCATCACCTTCCACCTTTAAATACCCCATCATCTTCAACCTTCGACCCCATCCGCCACTCCAGAGAGAAACCCTTAGCTCCGACCTTCATTTTAGTGACAACAATTCGATGTGACGTTGAGTGAAGACCGGGCTTCTTCTCCGGCGAGATCCACGGCCATCCCTGCCGTACCGCAGCCTCCTCTGTGAGCTGCACGAGCTCAGGACCCTCTACTGACCTTCGAGCGACGACCAGGAGCACGAATCCAAGCTCCGTTTCCTAGGTAGACACCTCCATCGCCTCCCCAATATTCTTCTTCTTTTTCTTGCTTCTTCTCATAATTTATTTGCCGCCCTCGATTGACTTCACCTTCATCTGACCATCCTTCGAGCTTCGCCTCGGAGCTGGCACCCTCACGCACCCCTCCATCTTCTCTGACGACACAATACACTTCACACCGACGTAAGCCCCGCCACCTTAGCGGAGCACCATCACCGGACCACCTTCGTCGCTCCTCAGGTCTCTCTCCACACTCACGTTCACCCCACGATCACTGTGTACGATTTGGCTATTCAACTAACCCCCTGCAGGTACCCCATCTTCGATTGGCCGGATGCCTCATCGGAGCTCCTTCGAGCTTCATCGCAACCGCTCTGCAGACCACCTCAGCCTCAACTGAGACCCCCGAGAGCTCCGCCACACCTCCACGATCCTTTCCAGAAGCCTAGGAGCTGCCGGCGACCTTCATCGACGACCAGAGGAGGAGGCGGAGCTAGAGCTTCTTCGCTAGAGTGCAGCCACCTCCGCCGCAGGAGGCGGCAGACCATTTGAGAAGGGAGTACAATAGCTGTCCGATCCATATGATCGTACAATTCTGAGCATGCCATGTCACCTGCAACCCAGACCCGTCAGATCAGGAGGATCCTGTGTTTCTGAGCACGCCACGTCGCCAATCCCTCGAGCTTCAGGTGCCGTTGGATTCATCCTTATCCACGGCTCTTGATCGTCTACGTATTCAACTGCATCGATCTCTAGCGATCGTTGGATTGATCTTGATCCAATGGGTTGCATCGTGCCACACATCAGCCTCCAGAAGCCATTGGATCCTCACTTGATCCAGCGGTCCAACAAGAGCCACGTAGCTTCCTCCGAGCCTCTACCCCGACCTTTAGGCTCGGAGCCCCCGAAGCTACTAGCGGAGCCTCCATCCGAGCCAAGTCCGAACCTGTAGAGCCTCCGAGCCTCTGCCCGAGCCTCCGAAGTCACCCGAGCCTGGGACCTCACGTGTTTTTCACGTGCGGTCTGGGCATTTTGCACCGAGGCCCATGAAGGTTTCACAAATTACATTCCAGTCCCTACCAGGAGCATCAAGTGAGGCATACGTGTCTTTGTGGGCAATTTGCATACATGTCCCCCTCATTGTAGGTAACTGCATATTAGTCCATGTCAACATGTTTGATTTTTAGCAATTTTATTTTCTGTAATTGCAGTTAGGCCCCTGTCTTTGCATGCATTTTTAGTATTCATTTGACATTATTTTTTAAGTTTGAAAATTGCATTGTGTAGCTTAACTTATCCTTTTTCACATGTGACACGTGTCTGATTTTTGTGATATCAGTGGAATTTATCATTAATTAATTGGTGAAAATTTCCTATATTTTGCCCAATTATGCCTTTTAATTTGAAGTAAATTCTCTGTTATTCCAAAAATCACCAAAAATTCACATTAGACTTAGGATAATTAAATTTACATTGTACCCAAAATTCTTTGCATTTACACACATCTCGAGGCCTGAATAATTCATTTTGTGATTTCCGTAATTAATTTTTAATAGGTCCATTTCACATAGAAATTTAGGGTTATTAATTTTTCCGGATTCTTCACACATAGATCTATCTAGGATAATTTTTATATATGAAAATATTATGTTTTGGTATTTATTAAAATTAATTTAGTCAAAATCACCTTGCATTCATTTTTAATTCACAGTAAATTCATATAGTGTCAGAAAAATAAAAAAAAATTAGTGTGGCTTAATTTCCTTGTATTTCACCATCTGGCCATGTTTCATAATTTTTGGAATTAATTTGACTACTTATCTGGTTTAACTTGTAAACTAGCCTGATAATTGCATGTGTCTTTTATTAAATGCATAAAAATTGTTTAAAAAGACCAAAAACAATCTTCTGAAAATCCGACCTCTTAAACCTAAGGAGACAGCTGCCTCCCTGAGTTCGACCTTGGGCTTGCCCAAGTAAAATAAATTTACCTCTCGAGATTAATTGAATATTGATTAAAAGTGGTTTTTGTTTAGTTCGTATTACCGGGCTAAAACGAACAAAACGACATTAATTTGACCATTAGTTTGATGAAATTAACAAGGGTAGTACGAGCACTGATCACTAGGTTTTGGGCACTATCCTAGGGATACGTCCTCACCTCTCAACATTCAAAATATTCTGCATACAATGCCAAGGGTTTCTCTCCCATAATCCAAGAGTGATTTTTATTCCAATTTTATTTGTATCAACTTGCATTATAATCCCAATTTTAACTTGAGGTTATCATTGTATTAGCGTGAGAGCACAAATGAAGCATTCATCGTCTAATCGATCATTCCTAATTTCCTTTAATATCCTAAGTGATAAATAAGGGGAAGATCGAGAAAAGTTGATGCATTCGTGAAAACCATGATGCATTCTTGAGAGAGAAACCTACAATGCCTCTAGCAATCTCCATGCACGTGCAAGACTGTATTTAAAATTTAGTGCTACATGCATGCAAGTCGAAGAAAACACACCCTAACATGCTTCTATTAACGGGAAATAATTCAATTAATTTGGCTAAGTGAAGCGATGTACACACGTTTCGTGAGTTATGTGTCCTACCTACGAGAAAGAATATAATATAAAAAATGAGGGAGCTCAGAGAGCTGTGTGCCTAGACCTAAGTCGACACTCAAGTGAAGCCCCACCGGGACTGGGGTTAAATATGCTCCACACAACACATGCAATGTCCAAGTTCAACTTACACACATGAGCCCTCGAATGAAGACCACTGGAAAGGCAAATATTACACTTATATACAAAACAAAATGCATGAACATAATGTTAATTGAGTTTCTTATTTTCTTCTGAGTCTCTTCTGCAACTCCTCGCAGCGGGAGCTCCCAACTCCATGCCTCCATGTAGATTGAGCGTCCTCCATTTTCAAGGGCCCTGCCACAAAAGACAATGTCAGGAAAAAAACATCAAGAATTTAATCAAGAATAATATAGTAACAAACACAACATGAGGACATAAATTTTTGAAAATAGTAGACTCATAATACAATAAAATTCAATAAATAAATAAGGATGAGTTGTGTCCCTGACAACGACACCATTGATGAACATGATTTTTACCTCTTTAATAATTGATAATTATAGTATAGGAGATGAAAATCGATCTATCAAAAACCACAAATTTGAATATGTGGAGAATTTTTACATGGCAAGACTACCAAGGTTGAACATAGGGACACGAGCCTCCTCATCTTTTTATCGGAGATTATTGATTAATTAAGAGCGAATAAATTCTCTGATCTAGGTCTTCATATGCAAATGTAGTATGCAACACATAATAATATAGACAAAATGCAGGTAAAAATGCATATTAAACTCATGCAAAAACAAGCAATGCAATGAATGAGAAATATGCTATTTTTATTTGATTTTTAGCAATGTATAAATGATGCAAGTAACATGAAGATGTACATACATATATGCCCTAAAATGATTCAAGCATTGAGCAAATTAAAGGTGACTTAATTTCATTATCAAATTGAGCATCAATCTGAACAATTTTTTTATAATGGCATTCAAATGATTAACAAATGATACAACAAACACCTAAAATTTACATGTATAATAAGGTGTCAAATCAAATAAATGAGCATGCCATTACATAGAGAATGAAAAGAGAAACAAAATGAAATTAAAATCAACAAATCGGAGTTCATATGCTCAAGTTATGAAGTAAATAGTGCAAGGGCATAAATGCAAGAAAAATATAAGGAATAAAATGGATAGCTATGCATTCAGGCCCTTGTAGGGGCATAAATGCAATTTATAAAATCCAACAGGGCCTCGATGTAATTTTCCCAGGCACGACATGTGAGGTACGCACGTGCGGGCAGAACTTTTTGCAATTTTGGAGGTCTAGTGGGTTTGTTCTACAAATAGCCCAACCGCATGCATATGCCACACGCACGACTAGGCTCGGTGGTCGGTTGTAGGTTAGGGATGTGTGGCACGCCATGATGCCTCAGCTCAGGCTCAACGGTCCGAGCCAGATGCTTTGTGAAAGAGGCTGAGAGGTCATCTGTGCCATCCGATCCGATGATCGAACGATATCTGTATCTTCTTGCTCCGCCTCTTCCGTCGGGGATGGCTGTGCTCCAACAAGGAACCCATTCCTCCACTTCCTTCGATTAGCTACTTGGAAGTCCCAACCATCTCTGCCAAGATTCGGTGAGAGCCCTGAAAGGACTAGCGATCTGTTAGGCTGCTCGGATTGGCCAGGAGATGGAAGCTTTTCAGAGCTATGGCTATGGATTGGAGTGGTGATGTAAACCCCGACCACTGGAGACTAAAGACCTGCATATGTTAGTGGATAAATAGCCAAGGAAATTGAGGGTGAGCTAGAGGGTTAACGGAGGGTCAGAGGGACATAGAAGGTGGGGACCCTGAGGGGTTCATCTCCATGATCAGAGACAAAAGGGGGCAGATCACGTGAGGATGTGAGGATGGAGATGATGGTCCGAGTTGCTGGCATAGGTCGTTGATGTGTGGTGGAGGTAGTGGTATCGTCGATTGAAGGTGAAGGTGGGTGGCTGTGTCAGATTAATTAAGAGAAAACCAGAATAAAAACAATAACACATACCTAGAGGACTTGAGGAAGAAGGTAGAGTAGGGGCTTGCGCTAAGGGCAAAATGATGCTTCATTCGTCGCTTGTACCTGGGTAGCTACGCTAAGGAGTTAAACGACAACAGGGCTGTTTTGACATGGCCAAAGGAGACAATGGGTCGACACCAGAGTGGTTGGCCATCGTGGCCATTTTATTTGTCTCCATCTATCACGGGGAGGCAGAGGATAGCTAGGTTTTCACCCTTGGATTGGTGGACGACCTGACATGGAGGAGGATGAGGTGGATTTAAAGGTGGCGAATATCGGTTACAAGTGATGTGCATGCAAATATTGTAATGGCGATCAGAGGTCCTAACAGGTAGGAGGTGGGGTACTGAAGTTTGCGTGAGGATGCCAGATCCTAGGGCTACGTGGAGGTGCTATCAGATCGTGGGAAGGTGGTCGAAAGAGCTGACTAGAAATGGAAGGGGGCAAGGGCTTGTAGAGGTGGAACGACTAATCAGAGAAGGCATGAGGTAGACGACATGTCCTAATCGTTAAATCTTGCGATCCAACGGTCATGATGGAAGCGCTAATAGGTGGCGTAGATCAGCTCATGCGATCTGATCCACTGGCAGAGGCTGCTGCATGGGTGTACGGTTGAGATGGAGTATGAGAGAGATTCTACAGTAGAGATAGAAGGGGTTACATGGAGGGGGTGGAACCGTTGGATGCACCATTATCCAATGGTTAAGATGGAGGTGGAAGTGAGTGGTGTGGATTTCATCTGGAGGATGGAATCAACGACTGAGGGAGCGGCGGAAATGGGTGGCTACGATGGAGGCGGACATAGGGATATGGACAACTATGGAGCCGGGTGGTGCAAGGGGAAGGGCAATGTGAGTCTCCTAGAGGGTGCCATGTGGCCCAATCAGATTATTCAGAATTTGAAAAATGAAGAGAATTTGGAAAAGAAATAAAAAGAAAGCAAAATTAGGAAAACCTCAAAACATGAAAGTTGTAGATCTCAAGGAGTTCTACAAGTTTCATGTTGGCCACAAAGTCAAAAGAGATAAAAAAGCACAAATAAATATTTTTGGTAAGTATTTTTAATAAATTTAAACATTGCCTTTTAATTGTTTTGTGAATTTTTGCAATTTTAATTTCTTTATAAAGCCAAAATACATATCTACAATAATTACTCTAATTTTTAGGAGGTTTTTAATAGGGAATAAAATAACACAAAATGAAGAAAATAAAAGGGTTATTTATAGACAATAATTATGGTTAATTAAAAGAAGATGGTTTATTGAGCAAGATGTAGAATTAATGAAGATTTGCAATGAAATTCTTGTGCTTTGAACATAATAAGGGAGTACAGAATGATAAATCATAGATTCATTACCATACTCATTACATGTTGGTCGAAAACCTTTTGTGTCAAAGATTTGGTAAGTGGATCAGTAATATTGTCGGCGGAGGCTACTTGGTGATGACGATGTCACCACGCTTTTGAATCTCTCGAATGATGTGGTATTCCTTTCCACGTACTTGCTCTTTTGATGCCATATGGGTTGCTTTTCCTGAGCTATGGCTCCCATGTTATCGCAAAGTAGCGGGATGGGAGTGTTAGAGGAAACTACGCCAAGCTTCAGGATGAACTTGCGCAACCACACCGCCTCCTTTGTAGCATCCGATGCGACAACGTATCCGGCTTTTGTTGTTGGATCGGCCATAATGTCCTGCTTCTTTCTTCTCCAGCTCACAACACCATCGTTCGATAGGAACACAAACCCTGATGTCGACTTTCAATCATCAATATCAGATTAGAAGTTAGAATCTGTATATGCCAAGACTTGGAGATCGTCGTCTCAATAGACTAAGATGTAATCTTGCATCTGTCTTATATACTTGAATATGTTCTTCACTACATTCCAGTGTTGTTCTCCATAACAGGATTGGTAACGGCTTACCGCTCCCACTACATGACAGATATCTGGCCTTGTGCACATCATCATATACATTAAGCTTCCTACAACTGATGCGTAGAGGCCTCCATCCTTGGCTTTCTTTTCCTCAACACTTTGAGAAGACATCCCTTTAGACACGTGGATACCATGTCTTAAGGGAAGGAAGCCTTTCTTGGAGTTCTCTATAGGGAAGCACTCCAAGATCTTCTTAATGTACCTGTGTTGTGACAATCCCAAGATCCTTTTTTCTCAGTTCCTGAACAGCTTCAGACCCGAGATGTAAGAGGCTTCTCCAAGATCTTTCATCTCGAAGGTATGGGATATCCAAATCTTAACACTGGTCATCATCCTTGTATTATTCCCAATGATAAGGATGTCATCTACATAAAGTATGATGAACACAATGGCGCTCCCACTAAGCTTCTTGTACACACATGGTTCATCAGGATTCTACACAAAATCACAACTCTTTATGGTTTCGTCAAATTTGATATTCCAGCTACAAAAAGCTTGTTTGAGCCAACAAATGGATTTCTTCAGCTTGGATATTTTACCTTCCTCAATTATGAAGCCCCGGGGTTGCTCCATATAGATATCCTCCTCGAGGTATCCATTGTGGAAATCCTTCTTGAAGTCCATCTGCCAGATGTCATAGTCAAGATATGCAACTATAGCTAGCAGTGCTCTGATGGTCTTAAGGATAGCCACAAAAGAGAATGTCTCATCGTAGTTGATGCCTTCTCTCTATATGTAGCCCTTGGCTACGAGCCATGCTTTGAAGGTCTCTACTTCCCCATTAAGTCCCCTCTTTCTCTTGAACATCCATTGACACTAAATTGGTTTTACCCCTCTAGGTGGATCCTCTAGGGTCCATACACAATTTTTATGCATGGAGTCTATTTCAGACTTCATTGCTAGCATCCATATCTCCATGTCATGATCCGTGAGTGTTTCATCAAATGAAGCTAGATTATTGTCAGTTTCACCTGACACATGGAATCTGTACCTTTCAGGTGGTGTGACTACCCTTGAACTCCTTCGAAGAGGTACGGGTGTTACATCTTCATTTATTTCCTCGATTTCTGGTTCAGGAAACTCAACATCCTCAGAGGATACTATGAGTTCCTTTAGTTCATTGTTATCTTGACTCTTAGGGAAGTTATCCTCTAGAAACTTTACATCTCTAGAGTCAAATACCTTATGAGTCTCAGGGTCATAAAGCTGGTATCCAATACCATCCTTAACATACCCAATTAAGTAGCGCTCACGAGTGTGAGATTCTAGCTTACTTGCATCCACGTTCTTCGCATGGACCAATAAACCCCAAACCCTATAGTGTTTAACATTGGGTTTCATTTTATACCAAATCTCATGAGGAGTTTTGGGTACAAACTTACTAGGAATCTTATCCAGGATATATATTACAATCTTTACTGCATATCCCCGGAAACTAAGTGGTAAATGTGTTTTACTCGTCATTGAACAGACCATGTCCATGATGGTCCTATTGCATCTTTCAACAACACCATTAAGTTGGGGAGTTCCAGGAGGAGTGAGATTGGAGACAATTCCTCTCTCTCTAAGGTATTCCTTGAATTCATCTGAGAGGTACTTGTCACCTTAGTCAAATCAAATCCGTTTCATCTTCCTATCAATTTAGTTCTTAACCAAAGACACGAACTATTTGAACTTTTCAAAGGTTTCAGATTTATTACGTAATAGGAAGATAAACCCATCTTACGAATGGCCATCAATAAACGTTAAATAATACCGATATCCATTTTGGATCGTGATGCTTAAGGGACCACATACATCGGTATTTATTAGGTCAAGATTACCTTCGCATCTTGTAATATTGTTACGGAAAGGTATCCTAGCCATTTTACCTTGAAAATAGTTCGAAGGTAGGCAAAGATTGAACCTGTAGAAAATGTAAGGGTCCATCCTTTATTAATCTATTGATCCTATCAATAGATAAATGATCAAGAATTTGATGCCAAATCATATTTGAATGATTTCCATCCTCCATGGTTCTTTTAGGATTTTTATTAGTGGTAATAACATTCATGACATTTTCATCAATGCACAATTCATAGAGTCCACCAGAAGTCGGAACACCATCCGCATTGTATTTATCATAACGACTTATGCCAAGTTTATTACAAAACAGAACTAAATACCCACTCCCAACTAATTTGTATATAGATATTAAGGTCCTTCTAACATCTGGAACATAAAGACATTCTTTAAGTAGTAGGACTCTTCCACTAGAAAATGATAGTCTGCAGGTCCCGATGACGACTGCTGCAACAGTTGCATCAGATCCCATCTGAATGACTATTTCTCCTACATCAAGACTCTTATTTTCTTGGAATAGATGCAATAAATTGCATACACGAACATAAGCACTAGAATTGTTGACACAAATACCTTCTCATCCTACTAGAAAATTGGTTTCAATGATGAAAGTAGAATTCATACTTGTTGGGGCTTTACCTTTGTCAGCAGACTTTAGGTAATCTGGGCAGTTACACTTCCAATGCCCCGACTTCTTGCAGTGATGAAGTACATCGGTCTTCTTTGATGCCACAAGAGCGGAAGCATTAGAAGATGAGACAACTCCTTGACTCTTCTTCTTTCTCTTCTGGGCCGATCCCTTCCAAGATCCTTGCTTCCGACCGTGCTTCCCTTTGACTTGTGCAACCATTGCACTGCTAGAGGGATTATCTTTCTTCATTACATTTTATGTAGACTTTAATGAAGTCAATAACTCAGCATTAGACCAATTCACCTTATTCACGTGGAATACCACCACAAAGTTATTGAAAGACTTGGGGACCGATAACATAATGAAGTTGAACTATATATCTGCATCCATGTTAGCCCCGAGCATTTCCAGTTCAAAGAGGTACCCAAACATTTTGAGTTCGTGTTACCTAACTAAAGTCCCTTCCTGCATTTTGCAGCGAATAAGCTCTTTCATAACGTTATAATGCTGAGTGCAGTTGACATCACTAAACATTTCCATGAGATTTAGCATTATATTCTGGCAATCGTCCATCTCCACATGTTGCTTCCTAAGCACATTGGAGAGAGATCCCAAAATATAACACCTGACCATTGTATGATCTTCATCATATTTTTAATTATATGTGATTTCTTCTGGTGTCTTAAGGTTTTCATGCTTGTCAATATGCGCTCCACAGAAATGACATGATCCAATTACAGATCCAATCTGAGTAATTTGGTCCGGTCAATTGGTTGCCCTCTAGAAGCCTACTAAGTGGGTTCATGGACTTCATTGTCTAAAATTAAGAATGCATTATATTAGAACATATATATATATATTCAAAAGTTATATTATTTGATTAAGGATTTTTAATCAAATTAGTCTTTCTTTTTCAACTCTGAAAGTTCATTCCCTTAATCACTTTCAAAGCAAGAGATATACTTACTGCTATATCTCTAGCAAGAACTAGATTTCTACCTTTGTTACATCCCAATAATATTAAAACTTGTAACTCAGATAAAAAAGAAGCAGGAGCACATTCTATCTTGCTAGTCCAACTTACATTTCCCAATTCAATCTTTAACACCAGGGTCCAACCCCCAAGGCGATGTTGACCCGTCATTCCCATCATTACTTTAACCAACTATCAACAGGATTAGAACTCGCTATATACAATCCAATATCGCCCCAATTATATGAGGACTCTATACTGGGGTCACTACATATATAGCCTTACTCTTTCGAGAAGCAAAGAGCCCGATCCATGTGTGCTTGTATGCAGTAGCTGTCACTTCGGACATGCGTCTCCTACATACAATATATGGCACCGGAACCCTTCGCCTTGACGAGAGACCATAGATGTCACTTATGTGATCCTATATATCATGTTCACAATTTAATTAATTACTATGAATCATATTTACATAATTAATTCTCCCATGGGAAATACTACTCTTATAGAGTGTTTTTAATTGGATATAATTAATTTAATAATATTAAATCAATTTTCAATCCAATTTAATCAACCAACAACAATCTTGATTGTTACTTGAAAGGATGGTATAATCTCAAAATATGTATTATTCAAATTTTAATAATTAAAAAAATACGTCATGATCTCTTCAAACATTATCCTTTTCTTACATGCTGTCATGGTCAGTACACACAAGACGTGGGACATGCCACTCACAGAGCAATTTTCTACCCCAACATCCCCGACTAGATACCATATCCGCCTCAGGTCAGGATAATGTGATTCGATCATTTTATATTTGAGATGATTATCGATCTTTCAATTGAAGTTATACCATATAATATTTATCAAAATAATATTGATTATTATTATAAGAAGATTTGCGAAACAAATCCCAATCCTATTCAAGAAACAATGTTTTGCTTGTAGAGATTGTCCTACAACTATTGTGAATAAACTGGGGTTTTCACGAAACATATATTCAATGGTCTATGATGATTAACAAATTATTTTTATAATTATCAGGCATCATATTTAATCAAGGAAAAATCATAATTTACATAATTTACATTGAATTATAAATACAATAAGTAAAGGAATTTGATGATCTAATCATCTTATGACCCATCTTCACTAAATATGGAATATCTAAGGAAAATGGAGTTGGAATCACACAAAATAAATTGGAGCACCACTGTATCACGTGCTTGGCATGTGCTTGAGTCTGACAGGGGCTTATTCATAATTTTAGAAATGCCTGGGACCAATGTTGCAAATTTCCCAATATTTTCTTTTTTTTTTAAATTCAAAAATAGCCCCCAACCCTAGGAAGGGTTCCTTCATTTCTTCAATCACCAGGGGAGGCAACAGGGTTGGCCGCCGCCCCCTTCAAAGGAGGAGGATGATGGCGATGCTGGACGGGGGCTCTGCGGGCTCAGGTGGAGGGGCCGCTCGGCGGCCTGGCACGAGGAGGTGCGGGCGGAGAGCGAAGGCATGCAATTCCGCCATGTGGTT
This sequence comes from Ottelia alismoides, assembly GCA_037367405.1. Lineage (NCBI taxonomy): Eukaryota > Viridiplantae > Streptophyta > Magnoliopsida > Alismatales > Hydrocharitaceae > Ottelia > Ottelia alismoides. The sequence continues at coordinate 507,625 of JAZKJV010002041.1, read as the reverse complement.
CCGCAGCAGGTGCTCACACGGTTCACTGGGCGAATGAGGGCACGGAGGAGCGCGGACTCGACAGGAGATGTGCCGCCCTCGCGTGATGATGAATCTGTGATTCATTACTTTAAAAGTTGAAAATAGAGTCTTGTTCTCGAGTAAATAGCAGCATATTTCCCTTTATATTGTAAAATTAGCATTCATGCATGCAAGCATAATATCTGCATTTTAGCATTCATACTTGCATTAAATAAGAAGTCAAATTCACTTGTAAATATTCACCTGTATATTAGTTAAAATAGCCTACTTGTATATATTTTATACTAACTCCTAAGCCAATAAAACCAACTATATTGTGTATATATTACTAACACTAATAAAGGAAAAATATCAAAAAAATACTAACTTGTAAAATTACCCAATAAAACCCCAAACCCAATTGGAGACCTTAGACCTTAAAATGCGCATATCTCTCTCATACAGCCTCCGAATTAGGTCTACTCACTTTTAAAGTAATATACATTCCCAGACCTTTGAAACAAGACCAATTTCATTAAAATCGGAGTTCGTATGCAAAACTTGGGTTTTGGGCCCCTTTTGTATATTGTACAAATTGACCGTTTTGCCCCTGTATTTTACCATTTCATTTTCTTAATTATTAAAAATCCAAAAAAATTAGATTAAGTTGTAAATATTCTTCTCATATTTTCTCTATTTTTATTTTGATTTTTCTCTTATTGAAAAATGATAAAAAAATATACAAAAGATAAAATGCGGTATTTTATATCTATAAGGTACCACCCAAAAATACATTTTTATACAGATGACTTCCTTTGATTTTCGGCCCTTCACGAAAGTTGTAGATCTCGTCGAGAAGAGCAACTTTTGTGTTGATCACTTTTTGATTTAATCCCTTTTGTTATTTCTTTTTGATTTTCTTTACATTTAATTTTTGGAATTTTCAAGGAGCGACATGTGGCCGCTCTTGGAGCCACCACATGTCACCCCTTTATTTATTTATTTATTTTCGGATTTATTTTATTATTTTCGGATTTATTATTATTATTATTATTTTATTATTATTTTAATTATTTTAAGTAGCCTACTTATATTATTTTATTAATTATTTATTTAATCTCCCTTTTACCACTTCTTTACTTGCCTTCTACTCCAAGCCTCCACCTTCTCCACTCTCTCCACCACTCCATTCTCTCCAACTTCCCTCTCCTATTTCTTTATAATCCCCTCCACTCCATCATTGTTCTCCATCCGCCATTCTACGAGTTAGAGAGGTTCGAGCCCCGTTTAATCCGTGAGGTGACAGCTCCCCCTTAGACGTTGAGCGACGACGACCTGCAGGCGAGATCCACAGTTAATATCCGCGTAGCGAACTTCCCATCAAGATCGCAAAGCTTCTCGGCTTTTCGCCAAGCTGATCGAGGCCACGACGGAAGCCGCACACCATGGCTCCACAATCCGGCGAACCGCAGGTTTATTGCATTTAGTTACTACCATTTTCTTTGTTTCTAATTCTTACTAAAAACCCATGAAAATTATGTTAATTATCTGTCTATAATCGTTTTGACCTTTAAAAGAGATAAAAAAATACAAAATATCTCAAAGCCTAAAAGCATTGTTTTTACCCTTTAAAAATACCCCCAAAATATTCTTTGTACAAATGATGTCTTTTGACTTTTTCCCAACATGAAACTTGTAGATCTCATCGAGATATACAACTTTCATGTTTTGACTTTTTTCCTAATTTTGCTTCATCATATTTCTTTTAGATTTTTCTTTAGTTTTCTATTTATTGATTTTTCGGAGCAGCCACATGGCGCTCTTTGGTGCTGCCACACGACCTCTCCCTCCTCTCACTGCTCGACCTCTCTAGGAGCCGTCTGATCCCCCTGCACCTCCTTCATCTTCACTACCCATCACACCCCTCATCTCCACCGTCTGATCAACTTCCCCTTCTCATCTGCACAACTCACACCTGCACCCCTCAGTCACACGATCTCATTCCATCCTACACCTCTCACCTCGCCACGTCGCCCATCTTTTCCCAGCCATCCGATCCCTCTCCTAACCCAATCCCCACCGTTCATCTCCGCCTAAACAACAACCACTCGATCTACTCCATTGATCAAATCATAGACCTCCGCCAACGCCTCCATCTGGACCGTTGGATTGCATGATCTAACGGTCCAGGCTTCATCTCCTACCTCCATGACTCCCCTCCTCGGCCGTTACACCTTGCGACTCCGCTACCCCCTTCCATTTCTGGCTACCGCTCCGATCACCCTCCTCCTTCGTAATGTCTCCTCCACAAAGCCCTATGCCCTCATCCTCGCGCAGGCTTCACTAACCCCCTCCATTACTCCCCCGTCATCAAACCACCATTGACCCCCCTCGCCATCACATAATCGTCGTTTACCTCCGCCAATAAATCCCTCTGCTATGCCTCCGTTCACTAGAGTCCACCATTTGACGGAGCTCCGCCTAGCCCCTCTTCCCCTCCAATTGATAGGAGGTGGAATTGGCCGGCGAAGATGGCCGATCCTCCAAGGTGTCTCCTCGGATCGACTAACCGGGTCTGAGCGAAGATCAGGGCTTCACCCGAAGCCCAGCACAAGCCAATATCTCCGCCCGCGTTATTCTTTAGATCTCCAGGTAATTTCTATGCCTTTTTCTTATGTTTCCTCCGATTTAATCCTGAGTATCCATGCACCTTCACTTCGATCAGAATCCACCTTCACCTTCGCCAAGCATCCCCGGCCTTTGCGCCAGGTCTCGACCACCATCTCCCTTCTCCAAGATCTCCCTTCGCTCCACCCCAACTCCCCTTTCGGTCCACCAGAGATGGAGACCTGGTCTCTCACTCCTCCGCTCGCATGAGACCCCACTCCACTCGCACTTCATGATCACGCTGCTTCGGCTACGCTAACCTTGCCGGGATCTTCAGTGGTCAGAGCTGCAAGCCTTACTCTGATCTCCATCTCTCTCTTCGACAAGGTACAATCGTCTCTCCTCCCCAGTTGTCCTCGCATCTCCGTTAAGAGCCCAATGCCTTCGCCCGTACTTCAGCGACATCCTACGATCCTCGACGGAGCCTTTGGATCAAGGTGGAGCAAGCCCTCCTCTGGTGACAGACGGAGTTAGATAAAGCATCTACCATCCGATCATATGGATTGGATGGCCCTGATGAAGGCACAAGCCTCATGCTGGCCCCACAGGTTCGGACATACAGAGCCAAGAGCCGAGCCACCAAAAGCTGCCACGTATCCTGAGCCTAGGTCGCCTTTCGAGCCTGGCCCCCTCACGTGCCTTGGACGTGCGGGGCTGGGCATTTTGCATTGATGACACTGGAACTTTTGGATATTACATTTAGGTCCCCAAGCGGGTGCGCTGGGTATTTTATAAGAAGGTCCTCACAGTTTTTAGATATTACAAGATGGCCCTTGTGTGTCTGGACAAATTGCAAAAGGACCCTGCTAGTTTTGCTAAATTGCAAATAAGTCCCTCTAGGGACCTAATTGTGATTATTTAACATTTATTTCCTTGCATTTTTATTGCATTTATGACCTTGCATTGTTTATTTCATAACTTGAGCATCTTATATCTAAATTGCACGATTTCAATGTCGTTTTGAAGCTTATTTAATTATCTTTCTAGTGGCATATTTAATCTCCTCATTTAACACTAAATGAAATATGATGAAATATGATGTTATATAGTGTCTCTTGCTCTATAAGTCTATGCCATTAGTAGATGCCTGCTCGTAATTTTTATGCTTAATTTGACTCTGAATCTGAATCATAATTTGTGCTCATAATCTATAGGGCATTTTTGTAGTTAGTCTTTTGTATGCATATCTGTTGCATTTAATCACACATGCATGATATTATAATTGCATTGAAAAATCAAGTGAAAATGACATGCATCATTCCTTGCATTATTTGACTTGCATTTTATTATGCATCTGCATGAAGACCTAAAAATAATCTCACATAAATTAAATAGACAAAAATAGATAAATAGACAAAGAGGCTCTTGTCCCTGAGTTTGACCTTGGTACACTTACCAAGTAAAATAATGTCCACATATTCGAGGGTGTGGTCTTTGCATGACCGAAATATGCCTCCTATACTACGAAAACTCCATATTACTAAAGATGCAGATTTCACACTCATCAAATGGCGCCGTTGCTGGGGGGCACGACTCACATTTATTTGTCGAATTTTGAAATATTTTTTGTTGTGAATATTGTAAAAATTGGCAGGTCTTCTCATCATGTATTTTTGCATCATTTTTGTTGATTATTTTTCTTGCTATTTTTCTAACATTTTTCTTTTGTTAAAGGGCCCATGATGATCGAGGATGCTTGATCTCCATGAAGGCATGGAGTTAGGAGCTCCCAGTGAGAAGGCCACAAAAGAAAATCCAGAAGAATTCAAAGAACAATATTCAGCTCTGCATTCATGCATTTTCTTGTAAAATTTTTTTATTATGTGCATTTTTAGCGGTCCTCATTGGAGGACTCGTGTGTGTAAAAAAAGAAGAGAATAATATAGATCACTAGATGATCTATTCCCCCCCTACACGCACACACACACAACTCATATTTGTACATCCACTCACCCCCCATTTCTGTATATTTCACACAATGTACACCCCTTTTCCCCACATATTAATCTGTAAAAATTCACCACACCCCCTCCCTTACCCATCTCCTATCAACCTTATATCTGTATAAACATACCCTAAACCTAACAGCCTCGGACTACCCCCAACCCAAATACCAGATCCTTAACATAGGCTTTATTCAGCCTAAGTATAGGGGGGACGCGGCCCATCATTCTTCCCTCCATCTGTCATCTTATACTTAGGTCATTTTAACCTAAGTATAGGGGGACCCTCCTCCTCAGTTCTGCTATATCACCCTATATTTAACCAGAGCTATGGCTTTATATCACTTGTGCTATGCGGACATAGCAGAAGTTAAGTATAGGGGGGTATACCGTATATTACTGTATATCTACTTTAGCCATAACTCATTTTTTTAATTTTTGAAAACTTTTTGGGCTTGGTTTAAGTTGACTTGGGAACTGTTTTGTGTAAAAATTCTTGTAAAATTCTTTTTCTTAAAAATTGAGGGATTAACTTTTTGTAAATAAAATCAACCTTTTTCAAAAACCCCGTAAAAAATTGAAAAATTAAAATTTTTTCTTTGGTAAAGACTGACTACTAAGCTTAAAAATGAGTAGCTACTCTTCAGTGAGGGAACTTTGGTCTCCCTTAGCAGAGTGGGTTGTTTAGAGGACAATGTCTATGGCTCCGTCCTCAAGTAACGCGGGCCCGTATAACGGTTCGTACTTACTCCCATTCTGTCTGGGAGTGGACACAACTATTCATATGAGCGTGGGCCAATCATTGTCTCTCAAAGGAATTAAGAAAAAAAATGAAAAACTAAAATTCATAAAAAATGCAAAAGATAAAAATCAGAAAAATTCACTAACTCTGGAGTTAGTGTATTCCTGACACATTCACATTCACTCAAGGTTTAAGGATTTTGAGGACACTCAATTTCGGTCATCTAGAGAGTCTGAGTTAGCCAACCATAGTCATTAGGGATTTGAACTTAATAATCCATACTTTCCTGGTATGAAAGATTTGAGCGCTATGTTGCACTCTTCATCTCTACCTTCCAAAGAATATGATCAACACAATACTTCCACAACTGCATGATTGATGAGAAGAGTTGAGATATCACTTGAGGAACTAAGACCGATGATTTGAGTCTAGACCCGATCTAATGGTGCTCGAGGATGGGATAAAATTAATCAAGGCCTCAAGAAACCTGAGTGTCAACAAAACCTTAGCCAGTATGTGAACATGTTCATATGCTGTCGTTTGATATTTACCTATGTGACAAGGTGTGATGAAACTAAATTAAATTGTTGATCAATGTGCACTGACTTTTGGTAAAAGCAGTGGAGCTAGCCAAAAAGAAAAGAAAAGACAAAAATATCAAGAAAAAAGCTCTAGTATTACAAAGTCAACATCAAAATATCTTCCACCAATGGCGAGCAGTCCCAACCATTTTCAAAGTGTCCACTTGGACCAAACTCTTTTAGGACCAAGGAGTCGGGCTAGCACCATAAAAGGGCTCTGCAACGTATCGTGATAGAAGTCTGGGTGTTGAAGGTATCTTAGATACTCAAAAGAGACACACCCTGGTGTACTCCCAGAAAAACAAGTGCATACGACTCCGTATTCTCTTGACGGACACATTGATCAACAAAATAAAAATATATGTGTTGAGTAATAAGGCATCCGAGAGGCCCATTACTCCAATGCGAGGGAGAGAAACATAGACACAATCCTAAGCCCTCCATCATCTGGCCATCCATCTACACTTTCAAGTCTGACGAACTAATGAGACAGTTGACTGAAGCAAGAATAGACTTATTCCCTAGTGTTGAGGATTAGGTCTAGAGGAGAGTCTCCTGGATTGGAACTTTGGGTGATATCTCAGCTCGACTCTCATGAATGTAGTGCACTAATCTTCATATCCTTATATTTTATGTACAAACAGAGAGTCTGATAATTAGAGAAGTTGGATTCCTTCTGACTAGAGCATGGTTGAGCCCAGAATTTTAGGATCTCTTAAATTAAGGGTCTTCGAAGAATTAAGCCTTGAAAATTCACATGCACTATTAGGAATTAATCCTACTCCTTCATTCTTAAGAATCCTCGAGGACGAGCATAATTTAAGTATAAGGGTATGAGAATCGCGTATTCATCATATTAAAATCAACCTATTAATATCCTTGCTTAAATAATTAAATAAAAATCATTGATAATTCATTGTTTTTAACCTGTATTATATTGTATTGATTATGTGTATAATTAACACTATATTTATTGTATTTAATTACTACCATTTTCTTTGTTTCTAATTCCTATTAAAAACCCATAAAAATTAGGTTAATAATTGTCTATAATTGTTTTGAACTTTAAAAGAGATAGAAAATACAAAAAATCTCAAAGCCTAAAAGCAGTGTTTTTGCCCTTTGAAAATACCCCCCGAAATACTCTTTTGTACAAATGAACTCTTGAGACTTTTTGTCCAACAAAACTTGTAGATCTCAACGAGATCTACAACTTTTTTGTTTTGACCTTTTCCTAATTTTGCCTCCTTTTATTTCTTTTAGATTTTTCTTTATTTTTCTATTTATTGATTTTTCTGGAGTAGCCACGTGACGCTCTCTGGAGCTGCCAGGCGGCCGCTCCCTCCTCTCACCACCCGACCTCTCCAAGAGCCATATGATCCCCCTGGCCCACCTTCATCTTCACTGCCCATCATGCCCCTGATCTCCACCGTTCGATCAGCTCCCCCTTCTCATCCGCACCACTAACATACGCCTACCCCTCACCCGCACGATCTCATTTCATCCTACAACTCTCACCTCGCCACGTCGCCCATCTTTTCCCAGCCATCCAATCCTGCTCCTAACCCTATCCCCACCGTTCATTTCCGCATTCACTGCAACCACTCGATCCGCTCCATCGATCAAATCATAGCCCTCCTCTAGTACCTCCATCTGGACCGTTGGATCGCTTGATCCAACAGTCCATGCTTCATCTCCTAACTCCGTAACTCCCCTCCTCAGTCGTTACACCTTGCAACTCTGCCGCCTCCTTCCATTTCTGGCTACTGCTTTGATCACCCTCCTCCTTCATAACGTCACCTCCATGATACCCTACGCTCCCTCATCACCGCACAGAATTTACTAACCCCCTCCATTACTCCCCCATCATCAAAACACCATTGACAACACCCTCCGCCCCCACGTAACCACCGTTCACCTTCGCCTATAAATACCTCTGCTTCGCCTCCGTTCACTAGAGTCCACTATTTGACGGAGCTCTGCCTAGCCCCTCTTCCCCTCCTCGTGACAGGAGGATGTGGAATTAATCGACGAAGATGGCCGATCCTCCAAGGTGTCGATCCACGACATTGTCCGTCGTGTCGTGGTGCCTCTGGCCCTCTAAGCTCCTCAAATTGGTTGATCGGGTCTGAGCGAAGATCAGGGATTCCCCCGAAGCCCAACACAAGCCAATACCTCCGCCCGCGTTCTTCTTTAGATCTCTAGGTAATTTTTACATCTTTTTCTTCTATTTCCTCCGATTTAATCTCGAGTATCCACACACCTTCACTTTGATCAGAATCCACCTTCATCTTCGCCAAGCAACCCTGACCTTCGCGCTAGGCCCCGACCACTGATGAATATGCATTTCATCATCTTTATTCATTTATTTTAGCTTAAAATCTCTTATAAAACACATGTATATAATACTAACTCCATATCTTACTAACTTGCATCTATGTGTAAATATTGTACATTTATTACCATTATAACCTAGAATAAATAAAGAAAGAAAGAAAGGAAAAATAAAGAAAAGAAAAGAAAAAAATAAAGAAAAGAAGAAAAGAAGACTGTATATATGTAATAGATATAGGCTGACCCGAACCCCGAGAGAATGTCAAGACTTGACCTGATTGACCAGGAATAAAGTAAAGGAGATATGGTCCTTAATCAAAAAATCCAAAAAATGTGTGATGTGTATATTTGTATAGTTACACTACTTTATATGTACTTAAATTGACATCAAATTAAGATAATTTTCAACACAAAATTTGTATATAAAAATGTTTTCTAATTAATAAAAATGTTTGCAAAATAAAATCATGTACATAATAAAAGCAACCACACTTGGAAAAAGCCATTAAGCGATAAAATAAAGACCAATTCTGGCTCCATATGAAGTCAAATTGAACCAAACTCACTTCCATTGTATTCTAAATTAAATCATCTTTAAAATGGCTCTGATTTCATAATTTTTAGAGTTACGGTTGAAAAGTCAATTTTCTGGGGTGGTTTGTGCAATTTTACCATTTATTTATACATATTGTATTTGTAAATATTTTTACTAATTATTTTAAAAAAATAAATAAAAATTTTAAAACAAAAAACTAATTTCCTTTTTTAACTATGTATATAGTGTACCATATGTATATAGTACATGTATATAGTTGTTATTTTTAAATATCCACCAGAAAAAAATAAAAAAACTAATATTTTTTCTTCAATTTAATAAAGTGACAAAAATACAAAAAAAGTTTTTGTAAATAATTATAACTTTATCTCATTTCAAATTTTTCTCTTATCTGTTATCTTTATTCAAGATTTTAAAAATCCAAACTTCATTCTCTATCTATGAATATGGCTCCCTCTCCCTCTTTTTAACTTGATCAATCTTTAGTAAGCGGAGCATATTCTTTGAGAGCTATCTTGTCACAGAGAGGTGTTAAGCCTCCGAGCCATCCGGTGACAACGAGTCGACCTTCGTCGAGACAATCACAGTCTTTTCCGCTCCTAAGGCGAGATCCAATTTTTTCTTGTTTTTAATCTAGAATTAATCGTCGTTTTTATTTTTTTTCGTAATTTTTTATTTTCGTTGTCATTTTTTATATAGATCTTAGAATCCTTCACGATTTGATTCGCCATCGATCTTGATTTTTCATGTCACATCCCGATCTCCACACATTCCCGTTCTACCTTGCACGATCTCTCACCTCCGACCACATACGGTGGTCGGAGATCCGGTTCCATCTATCATTTTCCTCGGAACCGCACTCGCTCACATCTTCTGTTTTGATTTTGGGATCGAGCCGTCGTGCTCGCATCCTAATTGTTTAAAAACAAAAAAGTAAAAAAAATTATAAAACATATTTCTTTCTTTCTTTCTAACATTTGTTCTGCAGGAATAAAGAAAAATATTACAAAAAATATAAAATATAAAAATATATAAAAAAGATTTCTGCATTTCTGTTTTTTTTTTAAAAAATAATAAGTTTTTTATTTTCAATTGTTTTATTTACAAAAATAAAAAATAAAAAAAATAAAAAAGTGGACGGTAGTCCTGCGTCGCTCCCAACGACCGCCGCCACTGCCATCCATCAACCGTCGACCATGCCTGTAGCGGCATGCGCTACTCCATCTCAGACCTTCATCGATTGCCACACCACCACCGACTCGATAACGACACACACCCCCCTGCCGCTCATCCCTCCTACCGCCGTGGCTGTGGCCTGCGTAACCAGCGACCACCGACCGCGACGCCGCTGCGGACCAGCAGCATCACCATCGCAATCCACCTGCATATCTTCATTGACTCCGCCGTGCCTGCACGTCCATCGTCTGATGCCCCCCCGCTCCTAGAGCCCGCACATCAAACCACCAGCGAGCACTTGTGCCGCTCGGAGGCACACATCCACCGTAGACCTGTACACTCCACCACGACCACCAGGGAGCCGCAACGCCGCAGCCGCCCGACACCAGCGATGGCCGCCCCTTGTTTATTACTTGCGAGTGAAGAGAACAAGAAAACCTTAGTGTTTAATTATTTTTTGGAAAAATTAAGAACCCTGGAGGTTTTTACAAATTTCAGAAAAGCCCCTACTCTCCAGCCTTTCACATGCTATGCACGTGTATTATTGGGTAATTTGCCTTTTCAACCCTCCTTTTATTTCTTGTTATCTTTTAGTGTAAAAGCAATAAATATTTGCATTTTAGTACATTTTTCCAGACATTATTTTGCATGTTCTTTTCAGTGAAATAAATGTTTTTTTCGGTCAATAATTTCTGAAAAAATCAGTCTATACTCCTGTTGTATGTATCTTTCTAGCATAAATTTTTCATTACATTTTATTTTCATCTGTTATTATTAAAAAATATAAAATAGTGTTATTTTCTCTTCCTGAAATTCAAAAATTCATAAAAATTTGAATATTGCTTTAAAAATTCCAAAAAAATTAGATTAGTTTTATTTTATTGTCTTTAATTCCTTTCCAATTTTCATTCATTAATTCTTCTCAAAACCCAAAAAAATTTGAAAAATATAAAAAATCATAGAAAAATCACAGAAAATTCTATAAAAAAATCCAAAAATCATGATTTTACTTCATGTTTGTAGATATTTGTCTATATTTTATCATAAAAATAGTCTCCAGGTGTTTTAGACATTAAAATATTTTTAAGTTGCAAATTACTCCTAGCTGTGCACTGTTTATCATTTTTGCCACTATTTGATTTTAAGAAAAATACGAAAACATCTGAAAATTCTATAAAAATTCTCAACAAATTTCAAAAAGCCTTTAAAACCCAAATATATTTTCTCTACAATTTTCTGGACATTTCTGACTATTTTGAAAAATAAAAAAGAGTGTGGTGTGTGTATTTCTTCCCTTGTGCATATTGTTCCCTATTTTTGAAAATAAAAAATTGCAAAAAATCAAAATCATTAAAAATTTGAAAATCAAAAAATAAAAAAATTAGAAATGAAAACAATTTAAAAAATAAAAAGATAAAAAAAAATTCACAAAAAACCAAGATAGTTTGCATTTGAGATTCCTTCATTATTTCATTGATTTTCTTCATTGACATAATAACCCTCGGGAGTTGTAGCCTCCCTGAGTTCGATCCTGTTGCTATACAGGTAAATAAGTAGCAAAAATTTCTCTTGCTCATATCCTCTTGTAATTAATTTTGTAGCTTGAGAAGAAAAAAATTGTTTGTTTGTGTCAGAATTCGGGGATCACAACGACAACTTCGTATCCATTAATAATTATCATTCCTAAAAAATTTATGCTCAACAAAATGGCACCGTTGCCGAGGAGTATTCTCGCATGTCATCCCCTTATGCTTTACCTTTGTTAGTCCCTTAGCAAACACTTACTTGAAAGAATAGCTGAATAAAAAGAAAAAGAAAGGAAAAATAAAGAAATTTGGACAATATTGAGTATTAAACTATCTTCATAAAATTGTAGTATGGAGCTCTGTCAGACCTTTGGATTATTAGTGAGGCGGAACCTTAATGGGAAATGGATTTAAATCCTAACAGCCTCTAAGTTCCATAAGACTCCTATTCAGGTCTCCTCAACAGTCAGGTCAGAACAAGTTTATATACACAAATTCTTATGACTATGAATCTTTACTTGTACGGTGTAAGTGAAACATAACTCCCCATCTCAAAAGTAGCAAAGAAACAACCTCCTTTAACAAGATAACTCTAGTCCCCCGATCTAGCAACTATTTCCTCGAGGAGCGGGGATATTCCCTTCTGAGTTCAAGTACAACCAACTCAAGAAGAGGAGATGGAGAAAAGAATGGACGGTAACTAGTGTAGCTACCTATCCTTGGATGCATGACGGCTGTAGCAAAGTCATCCAGCTGCAAGCTTACAAAAATTTCACTTTGAAGCTCTTGTTAATTTCTTTTTTCTTTTTTTATCCTTGTATATACACTTCGACATGCATTTTACTTTTCAATCAGGCCTGTCCACTTTTGGATATTCTGCATTTTTTTTGAAAATATATACAATGTGCAATATGTATATAAGGAGTTTTTCCTCTTGAGCTAGTAGATTATCCCTCTTTTGAAGTACTATTGCAACCCCATAGCATCCTGTCTTTAGACCTCAATGCCACCAGATAAGGTTGAAATGCACAACCCTCCCTAGAGGAAGACGAGAGGTTGTCTATTAATAATTATTATTTGAGGATCTCTGTTGTATTAATAATTTTGAAAGTAAAATAATTACTTTTATTGCATTTTAGTCCCTACAATTTCATTTGAGCATAACTTTCTCATACAAACGCCATTTTTAGCATTTAATATGTTGATTTGAAGCTATTTTCATGCTCTATCATTTGGCATAGTTTATGGACAGATCTGAGGTTGACTATTAATAATTATTAATTGAGGAAGACATATGCAGGCTGAGTATTGACATATTATGCTGTATTTCATTGAGAAATTAATGGTCTCTTTTGTAGGGATTTGACTGAGAATTTTAATCTAAGCAATCCTCTTGTGATTATTGACGATTATTCTTTGAGGATTTAATTTTCGCAGGGGACTCAATTTAGGAGATTTTATTAGAAAAATTCTCTTCGATAACTGATCTTACCATTTGAGAATTGATTTTTGTTCACGGTAAAATAATTGTTTTATTCCTTTATTAATTGTGATCATTATTGGAAGAATAAATCTTAGGGAATTTTTGAGATCAACTGTCCTGAAAATTCTCATTATTCACAGGGTTATGTAGCCAGTGATTTATCTATTACTCTACAGCTTGGGTATTATCTTGATAAATATTTCTTGAAATTATTCGATCTATGATAGTTTTTGAGGACTAATTGATAAATTTATTTGAAGATTGAATCTTATAATTCACAGATCCAATGCTTCATTCTCTCTTTTTATTTTTTGCATCTTCATCATTGCATTTCATTTTCCGTCTATTTTCCGATACATAAATTAACTTAGCAAATTAATTAATTATTTTAATTTGAAATCACACAACTAAAAATCACCATTCCCTGCGTTCGACCTTGGTACACTTGCCAAGTATAAATATTCCACAACATTCAAAGATTGTGGTTTTTGACGAACCGAATTTGCCTCCTATACTACGCCAATTCCTTACATTTAAAGAGGTGATTTTTGATGTTCATCAAATGGCGCCGTTGTCGGGGAATGATGAATTTTTAGGGGTTTAAATTATTCTCTGTAATTATTTTTTGTGAAATTAATTTCTATGTTAATTTTTTGCATTAGTTTTGCATCTCTCTCTCTCTCTCTCGCTACAGATACTAACCGTATCTTCTCTCTTTGCATATTTATCGGAGTAAATTTTGGGATATCGTTCAAGATTCTAAGAAGAAGAAGACTGTATTTCAATTTTGTGTGAGAAAGCGTAGATAGTTTAATTTCCTGCATTATTCTCAGGGTCCCTGTCTCTGAACCATTGTAATAACTCGGACTGAACTTCTTGTGGTGTGTTGGGTCTATTTCAACCCTTTCTGCGTGGTTGGGACCCAAATTGAGTAGAGTAGGAATTAGGAACATATACGCTTGCTTGTTTATCATTGATTGTGCTCGTAATTCTTAGGCCGCACTTTCACTAATTATACGCACTGGTAGATCGTTCAACTTAGACAGATTTTTAAATCAATTCTTTCTCGCTAATAAAACTATCTGCTTAGGGTAATTTCATCTGTGTATATCATTTAATGTAATTTTCATTCCTTGTATTGCATCCCGCATGAATAACGTGAGGAATCACTATAAGTCTTCTTCTTAAGCATGCATCATTGATTTACGCTTGCATTGACTTTTTTCGATTCTCCCTCCTCAGTTTTACGACATAGGAATTAAATGAATTGGGACTGCTCGTTAGGCATGAATTTTTGTGCTTGCCTAATACCTCAGTGATAACTTTAATCTAAAATTGGGACAGCTAATCAAGGGACTGTAAATAAAATTGAAATAAAATTAACCCTTATGTCTGGTGGAGAGAAACCCACGCATTGTTTGTAAGGATAAGATCGCACACTTGGGACAGAGCCAAAAATTGAAAAAATTTACTCAGACTACTATTTTTAGAAACAACTAGATACTTCTCAGTGTGGGTTTCGGGTAGCCGTTTTACGGTCCGACTTCCCTTAGCAGGAACTTTTCAGAAACAGTTCAATAAGCCCCTCAAATTTCCTTCCAAACCCCTCAGTGTTTTCTTCAAAAAAGTCAATCAAGAGTAGAGCAAGGCCTTTTATGCTTAACCCTTGCTTACTAATATCCCCAGGGTAACTGCCATCAACATATTTCCTCTTCTGGAGTAAGTCTTCCCATATAGAAAGGAGTTGTGTTTTCAACCTCCGAATCTTGTTTAGGGATCTAGTCTCTCTTGAGACAATACCAAATTCCACCTCAATAACAACAATGGCGGAAATAAAAGCTTTTTCAAAGTTATCTAACTTACTTCTTGGTGATCGATGATCAAAAGCAGCACCAGAATAAGAGCTTCCAACATCCATTGCTAGGGAAATATAGGATTAAGATGCTTATGAGAGAACATAAATTTGAGTGTATAAAAAGTATATGCCTCCTGTGTTATTATAAAAAGATTTTATCAGCATACAAGGATCACATTGGATTACTTTAAGGAGACCACATGTCCTATAGACGACTTCCCTTAGCAGAGTGGGTGGTTTAGAGGACACCGTGAAAGGCTCTGTCCTCAAGAAACACGAGTAGCCATCTAACGGTCCGTACTTACACCCATACTGGCTGAAAGTGGATGCAACTAGTTGTATGAACTCGGGACAGTCTTTGTGAAAATATTTCAGCACCTAAAAGCTCCGCTTAACTTTTCAAGATTGTTTGATCACTTAAAATTAAAATCGAAAAGATAAGCAGCCAATCCCTAACGTGCTTTCACTAGTGTTGAGTGGGTGAATCTACGTGCTTGTTTTGTGTGCATCAAAGACCTTGCAATTGTAAGCAAATCGTGGTTCACAAATAATTCCATCCCTCTTTTGAGAAGATGTCAGCACAATGGTCTTCTTACCCGATCTCCACGACCATGTCTCGATATCCTTCTTCTCACACTTTCAGGGGAACCTGCTCTTCGAACCTGGTCCCCCTCAATCATCATTATCTCCCCTCCCATACATCCCACCCTATGCTCACACTTCTTCATGGAATAACCCTTTCTCACATTTTTACAATCTTAATGACACGAGAGAGCGAGCGGAATTGAGGATGGAAAATAGAGTAACCAATATTGACAGAGAAACACGATTTCCGATTATTATGGACTCCAAACCTCTTCAACCATCCCTTACTCAGGTTGACTCTCTTCCTGAGTACGACCAATTTTCCTTCGACAATTCACGAGAAAACCAGAGTCAAGGAAATATAAATCATGACCAGACCATAACAACTATGAATAATCAATGCTCTACGGATCAATCATAGAGCAAATATTTTGATTGAGAAAATATATGATCTCATCCAGTCTATGTAGAATCCAGAAGAAGTGAAGCCATCGCCAACCGAACCACTGAATCATCACGTGACTCACAATTAGGCACAACCACCGCTAACCTCTGACCCCTTACTAACCATATCATCGAAAATACCAAAAAAATGAAAAAATTGAAAATTCAAAAAAAATCCGGACAATTCTGATATGGAAGCATTTTACAAGAGTCTGATCTTAGAGCTTCCATTGATCAAAGCCATAGAATATGGGCTCGATATTAAGAGATCTGCGAAGAGTCGACTATACCTTAAAAAGATGGGCGAGAAATGATCAAGGGCTGAATATCATGTCGTATCTATGGCCAGCTCTTTGGTGATGAATCATAAAATCAAAAGCCGCAAAGTCAAGCGGTTAACTCGGATCACATGTGAAATTAAGGTTACCTTATTCACTCATGTTTGGTTAGATGATGACTCTACTTTAAACATCCTCCTGGAGTTCATCTTTAATCAACTCAAACTCTGACAACTCAAAAAGATTAGGGTGATCGTTTAATTGCCCGATCGATCTACCAAAAGACCACGAGGGATTTTTCGGTCGTCATAAATTTTCGAGGTGACAAACACAAAGTGAACTTTATTGTCCTTGACATTGAGAACCCCAGAACGTTGTATGAGTCTCCTTTCATTTTAGGAAATCCGTTCTTAGCCTCTGCTAAGGCAATTGTAGATTGTGAGACTCGGGAAATCAAGTTTCTGAACTCGGACACAATGAACAAACCCTCAATAATACAACCTGTTCTAAGGAAACCAGACTTAAAATCGACAGTCGTGATCAGGAGACAAACAGTTCACATGGTCAGACATATCCTCACGGCACACAGATACAAACCCTAGGAGAGTCACCTGAGAGATCGAATGTTGGACAATCATTCGATTCTCACCTTAATACAACTCCTTCGAGGAATCAAGATTTTAGAGCTTATGAAGAATTAGACAATATTTCTAAGGTTCATCACAATTATTTAAGTGGTCCAATTTTCAAGTCGGTAGTAATACACGAGATTCATCATCTGACCATGACAGAGAAGGGGAGGAGGTAGAGAAGGAGGAGAAGGGCAGAAACACTTAGCATATGTTTTTCTTTTATTTTATGAGGAGAGTGCTCTTTCCCTCCGCATAACAACCCATGTCTTTGTAGTCGAGACACTAGAGACTTTGTAGTCTATGCCACCAAAAAAAATTCCGCTAACGACACACTAGAGACTTTGTAGTATGTGCTACCAGAAAAATAGGTCATCAGTGATGAACGTCAAATGCTAAGTGTCTTTGCTAAGTGTTTCCGCCCGCTATCGTTCTCCCTTTCCCTCAGCGTAAAAGCTCATGTCTGGATGATGAAAGTATATATACAATAATATACAATAATGAACATGGTGACATTATACGGTATACCACATTTGTTGAACATCAAATTTGCTTCTTTAATTATAGAGACATTGTCGTAGTATAGGAGGCAAATTCGGTTCGTCAAAAACCGCAATCTTTAAAAGTTGTGGAAAATTTATACTTGGCAAGTCTACCAAGGTCGAATAGAGGGACATGAGCTACTTTAATCTATTTATCGAATTTTGGTCAATTAAGATGTATGAGGAGATAATTTCTCATTTTCAGGTCTTCATGCAGATGTGCACACTAAAATGCAGAACAATTATATGATGCATGTAATTTTTAGTTGATTTTTTTCAATGAAATTTTAAGAAATGCAATGCATAATGTATGAATAAGAGCAGAGGATATGCATGTGTGTGTTTGCTAACCACGTAATGGCCCATACTTTGTTTGGCTAGGGTTCTTTTTGCTGGCTCTTGTCGGTGTGCATCTGTGCTAATGTATGAATAAGTGCAGAGGATCTGCATGCGTGGTTAATGTATGAATAAGTGAAGAGGATATGCATACTAACTGCATAACGACCCATGTCTTTGCCAAGTGTTTCCTCCCGCTGCCGTTCTCCCTTTCCCTCAGCGTAACGACCCATGTCTTGGTGATGACAGTATATATACAATAATATATGGTAATGAACACGGTGACATTATATGGTATACCATATTTGATGAACATCAAATTTACCTCTTTAATTATAGAGAAATTGTCGTAGTATAGGAGGCAAATTCGATTCGTCAAAAACCGTAATCTTTGAATGTTGTGGAAAATTTACACTTGGCAAGTCTACCAAGGCTGAATACATGGACATGAGCTACTTTAATCTATTTATTGAATTTTGGTCAATTAATATGTATGTGGAGATAAATTCTCATTTTCAGGTCTTCATGCAGATGTGCACACTAAAATGCAGAACAATACACTTATATGATGCATGTAATTTTTAGTTGATTTTTTTTCAATGCAATTGTAAGATATGAAATGCTTAATGTATGAATAAGTGCAGAGGATATGCATGCGAAATATTAATTACAAAAATGCCCTACAAGTCATGAGCATGGATTTAGGTTTAAAATCAGAGTCAATTTGAGCATAAAAATTATGAGCAAATATCTATTCAATGACATGACAATTGAGCAAGGACACTATATATTATTAAAAATGCATCACATTTAAATGGGTGTTAGATGATAAAATTTTAAACAAGCCATTAGATAGATGATGAAATAAGCAACAAAATGACACTGAAATCATGCAATTTGGACCTACGATGCTCAAGTTATGAAGGAAACCATGCTTGGGCATACATGTAATAAAAATGCGAGAAAATAGAGGATAAATAATCACAAATAGGTCCTTAAAAGGACTTATTTTCAATTTTGCAAAACCGGCTGTACCCCTTTGTAATTTCACCATCTATGCATAGGCACATATCTATTATTTAGGAAACCTACGATGGCCTCCCTGAAATTTACCAAAGTGCATACGTGAGGCATGTGCCTAGGGACCAAAATGCAAATTCCAAAATATCCAAGGCCTTCTCTGAAATTTGCCCAGGCCCTCACGTATTGGGCACGCGAGGATCCAGGCTCGGGAGGTGGCGCAGCTTCGGGCACACATGGCGGGCGTTAGTGGATCAGTGTGAGGCTCAGTGGATCCGAGCCTGCTGGTTCATCATGAGGCTTGAAAAAGACATGTGTCATCATTCGGACTGTCCAATCTAGATGATCGGACGATAACTGTATCGTCTTCGTCCGCCTTGGATTACCGGAGGAGGCGTAGATCCGACGGCTTGCTGGGAGCTCCTCCGTTTGCCAGACATTGGCCTGAGGGTCGGAGAAGATGGCTGATGTCCTGGCGAAGAGGCTGGAGGTGAGGCGAGGCTCTGAGAATGATCAGAGCGACAGGTCGACGAAGCCTCGCTGTAGAAGAATTGCTTGACGGGGGCTCCTTTGCAAACTCAGACCAATCAAGATCTTGCAAGGTTAGTATAGCCGAAGCTTGGTTTTTGTGGATGTGCGTGAGTGAGTTAGGTGAGATGGAAGCCATGGGGCAACAAGAGGCGGTAGCCAGAAGCTTCTTCTCCGGTGGAGTAGGGAAGAAGATGGGTCAGAGTGGGAGTGGTTCTGGAGAAGGGAAGGGGGTCGACTTGGATGATTGATGGATGACAGAGCTCAAGGGATGGTTGGTGGTTGGTGAGGGTGAAGATGAACATTAGGAAAATTATAAGAAAATAAGGAAATAAGCATGAAAAGGGTACCTCGTCGGAGAGGGGAATCCGGTGGAGGAAGAGGTTTGTGCTGAGGGTCAGGTGGTCCTCGAGTCATCGCACTACACACCCAGCTTGCTGCGAGGTGCTCAGCAGGGCGGAGCCACTGCGGCACGGCCATGGCGGTTATGGGTCGACATCGGGGGAGTTTACCCATTATCGTCGGCCATATCCGCCTCCTCCTGTCATGAAAAGGGGAAGGCGGCTAAGGGGAAGGCCCTTGAATGGTGGATGCCGTGAAACGTGGCAGAGGGCAGAGGTTTTATGCGGGGGGGGGGGGGGGTGGAGGTCCGTTATGGTGGTGGAGAGGTTTTGCTACGGCGATGTTGAGGTCAACGAGTAATGGAGAGGGTGATTATGAGGTGCGCAAAGAAGGTGGATCTGGGGCTATGGAGGGGAGCCGCTAGAAGGGGAGGAATGTGGTTGGGTCACCTTCCGAAATAGGAAGGGGGTGGGGCTGGGGCGAGGCGTAACGACTGGGAGGTTGACTGGAGGAGGAAGAAGGAGTCACAACCATTGGATCCCACGATCCAATGGTCCTCATGGGGGCGGGGAGGGATGGCTTGGATCATATCCATCAATCTGATCTACGAGTGAGGGAAGAGCGGAAACGGGTGGTGGGATTTGATTTGGGGGGCAATCTGATGATTAGGATGAAGGGCGACGTGGCGAGAGGTGAACCCTAGGATAGGAGTGATCAGATGGTTGGGTTTTAAGTGCGATGGGACGGTGTAGATGAGAGGGGGAGGTGATCAGACGGCTGTGGTGGAAGATGGGAGGAACGGCTGTGATGGAGGCGGGTTTGTGGAGATCCAACGGCTAGGAGGGGTGACGGTTGGCGGAAGGAGGGCACAACTGTGTGGCAGAGAGAGAACAAACCATGTGGCTGGCCTAGAGGGAATCACGTAGCCCAATCATAAAATCAAAAAATAGAAAAACAAAGGAAAATAAAAAAGAATTAGTTAGAGGTAAAATTAGAAAAAGTCAAAACATGAATGTTGTAGATCTCGATGAGATCTACAAGTTTCATGTTGGACAAAAATCCAAAAGAGGTCATTTGTACAAAATTTATTTTGGGGGTATTTTTAAAGGGTTGAAAACTCCGTTTTGGGGCTTTTGAGATTTGTTTTTTATTTTTTAAATCAATTTTAAGGGTTAAAGTATAGACAATTAATTAACCTAATTTTTATGGTTTTTTAATAGAAATAAAAACAAGGAAAATAATTACAATGAATATAGGTTAATTAAACACATTTTATTTACATTATAATACACGATAATAATGAGGAATTATTGGTGAATTTTATTGAATTATTTAAGCCAGGCGTTTAACATGTCGATTTTAACATGATGAATACGAGATTCATCATACCTCTATACTTAAACTATGCTCGTCCTCAAGCATCTAAAGAATGAAGGAGTCGAATTAATTCCTGACATTACATGTGAAAGATTCAAGGCTTAATTTTTCGAAGACCCTCAATTTAAGTGATGCTAAATTTCTGGGCTCAACCATGCTTTAGTCAGAAGGAATCCAACTTCTCTAATTTTCAGACTCTCTGTTTGTACATATAATATAAGGATATGACTTTAGTGTACTACTTTCATGAGAGTCGAGTTGAGTCATCACCCAAAGTTGCAGTCCAAGAGACTCTCCTCTAGACCTAATCCTCAACACTAAGGAATAAGTCTAGTCTTGCTTCAGTCAACTGTCTCATTAGTTTATCCGAATTTGAAAATGTAGATGGATGGCTAGAAGATGGAGGGCATTTGGATTGTGTCTATTTTTCTCTACCTCACGCAAGGGGCCTCTCGAGTGCCTTATTACTCAACACATGTATTTTTTTGATCAATATGCCCGTCAAGAGAATTCAGAGTCGTCTGCACTTGTTTTTCTGGGAGTACACCAGGGTGTGTCTCTTTTGAGTATCTAAGATACCTTCGACACCCATACTTGTATCACTATATGATGCATGGCCCTTTCATGATGCTAGCCCTACTCCTTGGTCCTAATTAGCGCTTGGTCCAAGTGGACACTTTGAAAATAGTTGGGAGCGCTCGCCTTCGGTGGAAGCTCATTTGTAATTTGACCTTTGGATGAATGGGCTTTTCTTTGAATATTTCTTTGTTTTCTTTTTTCTATGGCTAGCTCCACTGCTTTTACCAAAAGTTGGCTCACACTGATCAACAATTATTTATGTTTCATCAGACCCTGGCACATAGGTAAATATCAAACGATAGCATTTGAACTTGTTCACATACTGGCTACGATTTTGCTGACACTCAGGTTTCTTGAAGCCTTCATTAACTTTGTCCCATCCTCGAGTATCATTATATCGAGTCTAAAGTCAAATCTCTAGTCCTAGTTTCTCAAGTGATAACTCAACTCATCTCATTAATCACGTAGTTATGAATGTGTTGTGCTGATCATATTCTTTAGCATGTAGAGATTAAGAGTGCAATATAGCGCTCATATCTTTCAAACTAGGGAAGTGTGGATAAGTTAAAAATTCTAATGACTAAGGCTTGCTAACTCAGACTTAAGATCACAAAAATCAAGTGTCCTCAAAATCCTAAGCCTTGAGTGAATGTGAATGTGTCCGGAATACACTAACTCCTCGGTTAGTGAATTTTTGTGTTTTTTTTATCTTTTTCAAATTTTTATGGATTTTAATTTTTCATTTTTTTAATTCCTTTGAAAGACATTGACTAGCCCATGCTCATATGAATACTTGCGTCCACTCTTAGCCAGTATGGTGTAAGTACGGACCGTTAGACGGACCCATGTTACTTGAGGACGGAGCCATATATAGTGTCCTCTAAACCACCCACTCTGCTAAGGGAGACTGAAGTTCCCTCACTGAGAGTAGCTACTCATTTTTAAGCCTACCAGTCAGAATTTTTACCAAGGAAAAACTGTTTAATGTTTCAGGTTTTTATCGAGTTTTTTTAATTAACCTTTTTTACAAGAAGTTAAATTTTACAAAAAAGTTAAAAAAATAATCCGTCAATTTTAAAAACTATTTTACAAGAATTTTTATAAAACTCAGTTCACAAGTTAACTTAAACCAAGCCCAAAAAGAATTCTCCAAAAATTTTAAAAACACGAGCTATGGATTAAGTATATATACAGTAATATACGCTATATAGAGAATTGTCATCAAATTGTAGTCTATGCTAGCAATACATTCATCACCAAGACATGGGCCACCTTCAATCTAGTCTGTGCTAACCTATGCCACCCTATGCCACCCTAGGCTAATAATCATGAAGAACCATACATCTTCCTCCATGACTTTGAGCTAGTCTGTGCTAACCTATGCCACCCTAGGGTTAGTTAAGACTACATAAGGCTGAGAGCTGTCCCCTTTGCCTTGACTGATAAGGCAGCTTACTGATTGAAGAACTTAGGGGAAGTGGTCACGACATGGGCCACATTCAAGACATTATTCTTAAAGAAATTCTACCCAGTGAGTAGAATTAATCAGATGAGGATCAAGCTCACAAGCTTCACCCAACACCCGAGTGAGCCATTCCATGAAACCTAGGAAAGGTTCACAGACCTCATCTAGAAATGCCCATGACACGATATAAGCAAAATGATGGTGGTCCAAAGTCTTGTTAGTGGATTGAACCCTGAGACCCAAGGGTTAGTAAGTGCATCCTGTGGAGGAAGCTACATGGGACGCCACAAGGACACTGTCTACAAGGTGTTCAGGAGACTTGCTGAATCCAGCCGTGCACAGACCACCAGCTGGGCTTACATAGCCGGCTCCAAAAAGATGGTGAATAATCTGACGACCGATTAGAGCACTGACATGGGAATAATAGCTAATAAGTTAACTATGGTCGAGTAGATTTATAAGAAGGTGGACGAACTCCATAAATCATCTGATATGGAGAACTTGGCTAAATTGCCTAAGCAAATGGAGGAACTGGCTGACAGGGTGTTAAAGTTGAAGATACTTGCCTTGACTTCACTCCCTACCCCCA
Source organism: Ottelia alismoides (assembly GCA_037367405.1). Lineage (NCBI taxonomy): Eukaryota > Viridiplantae > Streptophyta > Magnoliopsida > Alismatales > Hydrocharitaceae > Ottelia > Ottelia alismoides. The sequence goes on along the minus strand of JAZKJV010002041.1, from coordinate 484,048 downwards.
TACACCAAATTCACTACATTCAAGGACAAGGAGTAGGGAAACAGAGCCATTGGGGTGGAGACCAAGTCTTTTCTCATTAAACCGAAGAAACCTACGCTCAAACTATTTACGAGGAACCACCACAAGTCATGGAGATAAATAGAGTTTGGTATAACCTGGAACCTGTCAACCGATCAGATCCAAACTCTACTCCTGACCCTCGTCCACCACAATATCGACCCATCTACCAGCCTCATAAGCAACAACAGTAGTAGCGTCAACACTACCGTATGGGTTATCAAAACCCACAACTGCAACAACAACAACATCAACGCTAGGGCCAGCATGGCCAATTCAGATAGTATCAGCAGCCTCAGGCCAAACAGGGCCAGGGGTCCTCCTCTTCTTCTATCTCTCCTGAACTCCAGCGAGTGCTGGACTAACTTCATGATATGAGAGTTGACATCAATCGACTCTCTCGATGGAGAGACGAGGTGACTGCACCCCAAACTGTGATTCCAGCTCAAGTCTAGGATAATCCAAATAGCCTCAGACAAAATCAGGTATTAATCTCTAAATATTCCTTACATAAATACAAGATCCTTCCTCATGATGATGCTTATCATATTTCTCTTGATGAGCGGAAAGACCGTAACCATGCCCGATCGAGCAAATGTACATGGTGACATAGCCCCAGTGTCTACAAATTCACACAATCCTGGGGGAATTGAGGAGGAGAGGCATAAGGAGGAGAAAGAAGAAGTCCCACCCACACCACCTGGCAAACACTACACCACTGAGGACTATGGAGAGTCAGAATCTGAGTCTGACGAAGCATCACCAAGACATCCGCAACACTTGACTACCGATTTACCTATTTCAGTCAGTTCAAATCCTGTAAATATGTTTAATTCGTCATTCAATAAAATTGATGTTATTGATCACAATGAGTCCATTCCTTTCTCCCGTGCTCTTACGGCTGGAAAGAAGAAAAACATAAAAAAACAAAAAAATGATGAAGAGATGACCCACATCTATAGAGAAAACATCAAGGTCACTCTGTCCTTAGACGAGATGATAGAAAGAGACCCGAATTTTAGATAATATCTTAAGGTGAGATGCACACCGACAAGGTCCATCAAAAAGAACCCGAGCCGAACAAAGACGCATACACTCTATGTTGCTACATCTCACTGGATAGAAAATGAGCTACCAAGGAAGAAAAGAGACATGGGTGCTCACTTTGTCACTAGCCAGATCAACGAAATCAAGTTTGCCCGAATACTATTAAACAATGGCTCCTCCAACAATCTCATGCCCACAACTCTATTTGAGCATCTAAATCTAGGTCCTCTTAAGAAGTCTACAGCTGTTCTTCAATTCATAGATACATCAACTAAGAGACCTAAGGGGGATATTAGAAATGATGTCATCAACATAGAGGGGCAAAATTACCCAGTAGATTTCACAATACTTGACATCGATGTCCCTATAAATAGGAAAGACACCCAAATGATACTAGGGTGGCCCTTCCTTAGGACCGCAGGAGCTATATTCGATTACACATCAGGGAGAATCCAGTTTGAAAAAGTTGAACTTAAAATGAAGCAAACTAGGTTTCAACGACTGATACTGAGTCTAGCATCGGGTCTGGAAACTCAGAACCTAAGGTAGAAAATACGAAAGCAACAGTTGGACCTGAAGACAGAACCCAACCGTAATGATAGAATAACTCTCATCTGGAGGGGACATTGTTGATGATTTAGTTTGTCAAATCATCCATGCATCTACCTATACTCCCAGAGACTCAGAGGTCTCTCTTGACCTGTCAGTCCATTCTCCTTATGGACAATCCCGAAGTGAGGTACACAGATCGGACGCGACGCTTGCCACACCAAATTCCATCTTTAGCGATCTGATCCCCAAAATAATTAAGTTGGTGGCCGATAATGATAAACAACAAACATCAACATCACAACCAGAATCAACAAGATGGAGCCAGATTTTGTGAATGATACAGACTTACCCGAGCTCAAACCATTGCCCCTACTTTAAAGTATGCCTTCCATGCAGGAAATAAGGGACAGTTTACGGTCATCATCAGTTCACATCTGATCGAAGAGAAGGAGATCTGCCTACTTAAAGTTTTAGAGAAAAATCACAAGGCTATAGGCTGGAGATTGTCTGATTTTTCGGGGATTAACCCAGCCCTTTGTTCACACCATATTTACCTTGAGGATAATGCTAAACCCTCCTGTGAATGCCAACGTAGATTGAATTCAAATTTACGAGAAGTGGTTAAGACTGAGATAGAAAAATGGTGTAAGGCTGGTTTCATATATCCCATCTCAAACTCCAATTGGGTGTCGCCTTTGCATGTCATCCCGAAAAAGTCGGGACTTCAGATTATTACCAAAGAGGAGGGAGAGGTGATCATGACGTGGGTACCCACGTCGTGGCGTGTCTATGTGGATTACACGCACATGAATGCCGCAACGAAGAAGGATAACTTTTCGCTGCCTTTTATTGACCAAATTCTGGAGAGATTGGCAAGGAGAGAATACTTCTGTTTCTTAGATGGGTACTCAGTCTACAATCAGGTAGACATCGCCCCTGAGGACCAGGAAAAGACTACTTTTACATGTCCTTTCAGCACTTACGCATTCAAGTGCATTCCTTTTGGGCCTTGTAATGCCCCTGACACTTTTCAGCGGTGCATGATTGAAGTTTTTGCCGAAATGGTTGGAGATTTCCTGGAAGTCTTCATGGATGACTTCTCGGTCCATGGTGATTCATTCGATGATTTCTTAGCACACCTGAATCGAGTCCTCCAAAAATGTAGGTAAGTGAATCTGGTGCTCTCTTGGGAGAAAAGCCATTACATGGTAAAAGAAGACATTGTGTTGGGGCATGTCATCTCCAAGAAGGGAATGGAGGTTGACCCTGCCAAGGTGGATGTGATCAAGAAACTCGAGCCACCTACCAATGTTAAACAAGTGCGGTCATTTCTGGGACATGTCAGATTTTATAGAAGATTTATTAAGGATTTTTCAAAAGTTGCCCGACTGCTAATTGACCTCTTAGGAAATGACACCGTGTTCCTAGTAGATCATAAGTGTCTTGAAGCCTTTGATATACTCAAAAAGAGGATCATTGAGACTCCCATCCTACAAGCCCCTAACTGGTCTCGTCCCTTCGAGATCATGACAGACGCTTGAGACTTCGTAGTAGGGGATATGTTAGGACAAAAAAAGATGGAATCCCGTATGCTATTCACTATGCAAGTAAAATTTTAGATCCAGCTAAAAAATTACACTGTGATTGAAAAGGAAATGCTTGCAGTAGTCACTGCCTTAGAAAAATTTCGATATATACTTCTAGGATCTAAGGTGTCAGTTTACATAGATCATTCTGCCATTCTATACTTAATGGTGAAAAAAGATGCAAAAGCACAACTCCTCAGATGGATACTCTTGCTTCAGGAATTTGATTTGGAGATTAAAGATAAACCTGGAGTTAAGAATGTCATGGCTGATCATTTATCACAGATCGAATAAAACAAAAACAATGAGTCTAAATCCATCCGCGAAACCTTCCCGGGCAAGCCAATTTCTACTATTGACTCTCTACCATGATATGCCGACATGGTGAACTATCTTGTCTCCAATAAAGTTCCCCAGGGTTGGTCCAAGAACATAATCGACTGACTCAAGTCGGAAGCTAGACACTACCATTGGGAGGATCCGTTCCTTTTCTTTAAAGGACCAGATTGTATCGGGAAAAGATGCATCTCTCAAGAGGAATACCAAAATGTCCTCAATCTTTGTCATACCTTGGAGGCAGGAGGACATCACTCCGGGAAGAGGACCGCTGAGAAAGTACTACAATGTGGATTTCACTAGCCGACCTTGTTTAAGGATGCCTTCAATTTTGTTAGGTCATGCAAGGTCTATCAGATAATGGGAGGGACCATTGGTCTCAAAGATGCCATGCCTATGCAACTAGTAATCATTTGTGATGTATTCGATACATGGGGCATAGACTTTATGAGCCCATTCCCTAACAGTCAAGGATTTGAATATATTCTTCTCGCGGTAGATTATTTGTCTAGGTGGTTGGAGGCTATCCCTACTCGAGCGGCTGGCAACAAGAACATATGCAAGTTTTTGAAAGATCATATTATTTCAAGGTTTAGAATCCCTAAAATATTAATATCTGATGGGGGTAGCCACTTTGTCAACTGGGAGGTGAAGAAGTTGACTAAGGAATATGATATCAAGCACCGTGTCGCTAGTTCTTACCATCCACAATTTAATATCATGGCTGAGGTGTCAAACATGGAGGTCAAAGGAATTTTACAGAAGCTAGTCTGCCCTGACAGGAAGATCTGGTTCCAACTCCTGGACCAGGTTCTATGGGCTTACCGGACAGCTTACAAGAGTCTATTGGGCACCTCCCCGTTTCAAATGATATATGGAAAGCCGTGCCAGTTGCTCGCAGAACTCATGAATAAATTAGAATGGGCAATCAAAAGATCAATTGGAACTGTTAGCAGGGAAAGAAGAACAAGGATATGGATTTGAATGAACTATCCGAAATCCAAAATCATGCCTATGAAAACAACACCATTTACAAGGACTGAGTGAAGAAATGGCACGATAAGAACATCGGAACAAAGACCTTTGTCATAGGGCAGAAACTATGGTTATTTAATGCAAGATTGAAAATTTTCCAAGGTAAATTGAAATCCAAATGGATGGGACCCTTCATCGTGAGAGAGGTGCACAATAACGAAAGTGTTGAGATCTCAGAGACCACAAACATCACGTAAATTTCTATACTCAACGATCAACTGCTTAAACATTTTGTCGAATCAAGTGACCAGTTAGTACATGTAGAGCAGATCTCCTTTACTAAGGGCATTGTATTTGACGAAAGACTCAAGCGGCCTGGATGAAACACCTCTTCCATAAAAAATTGCATCACTCTTCTATATTCTATCACTCCTTTCACCTCCTCGGTCCCACACCTGTGATTACTTCTCATACTTAGGCTGACTTGAGCCTAAGTATAGGGGGACCGGTACCATTGTTTATACATCGCTTATCTTCATTTTATTTTTTTCGCTCATCTATACTTAGTACGAGCTATGTCTACATTTCACTTTGTGCTATGAGGATATAGCACAAGCTAAGTATAATGGGGTTTGTTGGATATATTCTACTTATTTTATCCATAGCTCGTACTTTAATTGTTTTCATCTAACATCGGGGATGGGTAAAAGTTGTGTATATTATGCATATTATACTAAATTCTTCCTGTAATAATACCTGGTTTTCAAAAAAAACAAAAAAAAAACAAAAAATAAAACAAAAAATAAAAAATAAAACAAAACAAAAAAACAAAACAAAAACCTTTTGCATAAAATTTTTTCACTCATGGTCTTGCATTTCGTCATACATTCCGTGGTTGGTATATTCCTGACACATCACTATCACTCAAGGCTTACGGATTTTGAGGACACTGAATTTTTGAGATCTTGAGAGTCTGAGTTAACCAGCCTTAATCATTACGGTCTTTGAAACTTAATAGCCCACACTACCCTAGTTTGAAAATTTGAGCGCTATATTACACTCTTCATCTCATCACAACACTTTCACAACTGCATGATTGATGAGATGAGTTATCACTTGAGGAACTGTGATTGGAGATTTGAGTCTAGACCCGATCTAATGATGCTCGAGGATGGGATATAGTTAATGAAGGCTTCAAGAAACCTGAGTGTCAGCAAAAACCCTAGCCACGATGTGAAGAAGTTCATATGCTATCGTTTGATATTTACCTATGTGCCATGGTGTGATTAAACTTAATTAATTGTTGATCAGTGTGTGCCAACTCTTGATAAAAATAGTGGAGCTAGCCAAAAAGAAAAGAAAATAAAAGAAAAGAAAGAGATGATCAAAGAAAAGCTTTATCATTACAGTCAAATTCAAAAGAGCTTCCACCATATGGTGAGCGCTCCCAAACTTTTTCAAAGTGTCCACTTGGGCCAAATGTTTCTAGGACCAAGGAGTCGGGCTATCACTATAAAAGGGCTCTATATCGTATAGTGATACAAGTATGGACGTCGAAGGTATCTTAGATACTCAAAAGAGACACACCCCGGTGTACTCCCAGAAAAACAGGTGCAGACGACTCCGAATTCTCTTGACGGACACATTGATCAACAAAATAGAAATACAAGTATTGAGTAATAAGGCACTCGACAGGCCCCTTGTTCCATGTGAGGGAGAGAAAAATAGACACAATCCTATGCCCTCCATCATCTGGCTGTCCACCTACACTTTCAAGTCTTACAAACTAATGAGACAGTTGTCTGAAGCAAGAATAGACTTATTCCTTAGTGTTGAGGATTAGGTCTAGAGGAGAGTCTCTGGGATTGGAACTTTGGGTGACATCTTGACTCGACTCTCATGAATGCAGTACACTAAAAGTCATATCCTTATATTATACGTACAAATTGAGAGTCTAATAAATAGAGAAGTTGGATTCCTTTTGACTACAACATGGTTGAGCCCAGAAACTTTAGGATCACTCAAATTAAGAGTCTTTGATGAATTGAGCCTTGAAAATTCACATGCACAGTCAGGGATTTATCCAAGTTATTGATGCTCGGGGATGAGCATGGTCTAAGTATAGGGGTATGATGGATCTCGTATTCATCATGCTGAAATTGGTCAATTAGGCTCTGCTCCCCATAATTCATTTGAATTTAATTATTACTATATCATCATTAGCATTCATACATGTGTTAATAATATTTGCATTTTGTCATGCATAATTGCATCAAAAATCCGTGTAAATTGGCCTAAAAAGCTGCTAACTTCCCATTTTTTAATTCATCCTAACTCCAATTGACCTGAAATGACCTTCATTGTGTAGTTATTACTAACAAGAATAAATAAAAAATAAAAAATACAAACTCAAATAAGTGTCAAATAAACCCAAAGTCTAATTTCACATTTGACGGACTAAAACACACATAAAAATAAAATGTAAATTACATTTTCAATTAATTATCCAATGTGAATCCAATTCACATCAACACTAATTAGCAGATGTAAGTCACAAATAGCTCTCTCTTATATATTATAAATCACATTTATAATATATATGATTAATATGGATAGCGCTATCCACATTATTCAATATCTATGATAATTAAATCACATTTAATCATCTCGGATCTCTATTCTCATGTGCCCAAATAATATAAATTACATTCACATCATTTATATCTTTGATGATCAAATCACATTTAATTATCTTAGATAACTCTCCATATAGTATGAACCAAATTCGTATTATTCATGATAATTAAATCACATTTAATTATCAATTTCTTAATGCTCAAATACATACATCAACAGTGAAATTATCCTTGAACTCTTTCAAGGATAATGCGCTTTCTATATAGATACTTGAAGATAAGGACATGGTGATTGTATTATTTCACGTATAGTGACTTGGATATTGAGATCACATCTCAAATCCAGATCTTGCAGACCTCCCATAGATGCTTGATTAAATCAAAACCACAAATCTAATCTTCTCAGTGCATCTGAATCACATTCAGATCAGTGTCCAACATTCGAACCAAGATCAGATCACTTATCTACTGAGAAGAGTCACTAAAATCCAGACCCATTTCATCACTCCCTAGGAATGGAAGCATCATGGTTATACAATCATTTATGATCACATCACCCTCAGGTATTCCTAATACCTGTGTACATCATTCATACTGGAAGACCCAGAATAAACCCGAAGTTTTAGATCTCTTTTAGACTGTCTCCTTCATGGTTTTATCATTAAGGTTCTCATTTAACTATTGGGATTTGGTATCTATCATATACTTTCCAAAAGCATATATCATGCCCACGTGTTGATCATATACTTTCCAAAAGCATATATCAAACCTACAAATTATGTCAAACTTCAAAAGCAAGATGGTCATGCACAGAATTTGTTTCATCCCAATATCTCATGAGTGAGATCATGTCTTCTGGTTCATTAATGAACCTGTATGATCCCTTTGAGAGATGGTATTACTCATATGCGCTTGCATGCATACCAGTGTGTCGATGTATAGATCTTGGTTAGGTCATCAATCTATTGATATGCCAAATGTACATACTCAAACCTATAGTAATACATATATCTCCAGTTAGAGGATGTGTGCCTATATCATGATAGCATACGACATAGGTCTTTGGTTATCTCGATCTCGTTAAGTCAACTCATTGACCTAACTTATCTAATACCTCTGACTCTATTCTTATGCATATGACCTGCATCAAGAGGTCAGATAGATATTAGCCTTCAGAGAAAGGATTGCCATCTCCTTCTCAGGCTGGAGATCCTCTCTTAATAATCATTTTACGGTGCTTGATGAGTCCTCAATCTAACTCTTTAGATATTCATCCAAGCACCATCCTCTATGATTCGATAATTGAATCAACAATAGTATGATCATCAAGATGGCCATGGTACATAACCCTACTTGTACTAAGGGACCTATTATGCAAATTAGTTATTCTTCAACTTGGATCAGGGAATGATATTTGCATTAACATTTATTGCATAATGGCTAGCCGTGGGCTCGCATGTCCAACAATCTCCCACTAGCTCAAAGAGCCATTAATGGGATAATCTTTAAACCCATACTCATGTGACAATCATAGGCTATTTAGAAAAATAGCTAGGTAAGCTGATCAGTCACTGTTCCAGAGATACTATGCCAAGTACTTTTACGGCACTTGCATATCTCATAGTAACAATGCTTGCATCCAATGCAAATGTTGCATCTTATGCAACTAATACTCAATCTTACCAGTTATAGTGTCCTTGACACTACAACTCAATTATTATAACCAATATTTCCATTATCCTTATAAGAATACCCTTATTCCTGGAGATCTCTATCTTCTAAGGTATCCACAGTTAAGACCTTCTATATCTCCATCTATAACATCTTAATTTCTCGAATATAAGACTTTGAGATCACTATCTCTGAGTCTTGTCATCTTTGCAGATATTGTTATTACTACAATCAAGTGTTTTATTTCCATAGTAGGATTAGTAACAGGTTACTACTCCTACTTCATGGCAGACATCTGGCTTTTGTACACATCTAGCATACACTCAGCTTCTCATAACTGATGCATAAGGGAAAGCAGTTTTAGCATTCACTTCCTCAACTCTTTGAAGTGTTATCCCTTTGGATAGGTCAGTACCATATCTTTAAGGGAAAAGGAAACTTTCTTGGAATTTTCCAAAAAATGGAACATGTTCAAGGTGTACTACTAATGTGACGGTCCCAATACCCTCTTCTCTTTTCTTCTAAACATCTTCGGAACTAAGATCTTAAGAGGTTTCCTTGAGATCTCATCTCAAGCTATGGAACAACCAGATTATAAAACACTTACTACTATCCTTATATCATTCTAAATGATTAGGATATCATCTACATTTAGCATGATGAACACAATGGTACTCCAACTAAGCGTCACATGGCTCATCAAGATTCTATTTGAAATCATAACATTTATAATTTCGTCAAATCCAATGTTCCAACATTAAGAAGCTTATTTAAGTCCATAGATGGAGTTCTTTGTCTTGCTCACCTTGCTTTCCTCAACCATGAAGCCCTGGGGCTACTTCATATGAATATCCTTAGAGAGGTATTCATTGAGGAATGCAATCTTAACTCACATCTTGAAGATGTCTATAGTCAAGTTGTGTAGCTACAGTTAGCAATAATCTGATGAGTTTAAGCATGGTCACTGGAGAGAAAGTCTCATCGCAAGTGATGTCATCTCTTCGGTGCGTAGCTCATAGCTACGAGCTGTGCTTTGAAGGTCTCTACCTTCTCATCAGGTTCCCTCATTCTCTTGAAGATCCATTTACACCTGACGGGTCCTACCCTTATAGGTGGATCCTCGAGGGTCCATATACAACATTTGTATGAAGTATACTTTAAACTTTATTGCTAACATCCATCTTTCCAAGCCATGATCTTCAGAAGCTTCATCACATGAAGTCAGATCATTGTCAAACTTAACTGACACATGGAATCCATCCTCAAGCTCATTTCAAGAGGTATTAGTGTTTCATCTTTAATTATCCCTTTTAGTTTCCATTTTTTTAGGATCCTCGTTATATTCTCAAGATTAAATGAGTTCCTTCATTTTCATCTTGATTCGCAAGAAAGTCGTCCTCTAAGAATCACATTCTTAGATATGAAATCTTTTAAGAATCTCAAGGCCATAAAGTAGGTATCCAATACCATGCTTTATTTTCCTAATGAAGTAGCACTCTCTTGGTGCTAGATTCCAACTTACTTGCATAGAACCTTATTAAGGATATAAATTGTAGTCTCTACTACATATATACCTTGGAAACTATGAGGTAATTATGCTAATATTCACCATTGATTAAATCATGTCACACATGATCCAATTTAATCTCCCTACAACTCTATTGAGTTAAGGTGTATTAGGAGGAGTGATATAGGAATGATATTCATATCTCCATAAGGTATTCCTTGAATTCATATAATAGGTACTTGCTACCTAGGTTAGATCAAATTTATTTCATCTTCCTTCAAACTTTGGTTCTAAACCAAAATTGTGAAATCTTTGAACATTTCAAGGATTTCTAAGGTGAAGGGAAGAAATTTCATATCACGAATAATCATTGAATGATATCACATATCATTAATGTTCATTGTAATATAGATGATCCACATATATCAATATGTATAAGATCTTGAATATCTCGGCATCTAACACAATTCCCAGAGAAGGGTGCATTGGACATTTACTACTTTTGAATACAATATTCACAAGTATGTAAGATTTGAAATTTCAGACACTCCAAAGTTTCATTTCTTATGTATCTATTGATCTCATCAGTAGCCTTATGTCCAAGACTAGATGCCATATCATTATCAAATGATCTCTTCATCCTACTATTGATCTTTAAAGTTTAAATTTCAGTATTATAAATGTTAATGAACCATTCATTAATTTTATAATTTAGTAGAGTCCACTAGATATTAGATTACTATCTGAAATATATCCATCATAACTCTTTATGGTAGGTCTATTCCATAATTCATATTTATTCCCAATATTTAGAAAGAAACAATGAGTGTATTCTAATATCCAGGTCATAGAGACATTATCTAAGACTAAGGGTTCTCTCACTGAAATTATGAAGTCTATTTATCCAACAGAGATACATAATGATTGATGCAACAATTGCATCAATATCCATGTAGATGACTATTAAACCTCGTGATCAAATTTTCTTGTCTTCTAAAACATATGCAACCAATTGCAAGTGTTATTAGAAAAAAGAGATACAATTAACAGACTTTGATATTATCAAATAAGAAAGTCAATTTCAATGATTACATGTAGATGTAGATTATGCTGATGCACTATTCAAGTCCTTCTCTAAGGATTCGAGATAGACTAGATAGTCACAATATCAATACATCGACTTATTGCAGTACAAATTCATCCAACTCTTTGGATGTCATATGGAAGTCATAGAAGTACAATCAACTCTTTGACTTTCCTTCTTACTTGGGTCCAACCCATGCTTCCACTGTGCTCATTTTATCTATAAACAACCATTGTTTAAGATAAAAGATCTCTTGTGTTGAATTCAAGTATTTCAATATAAGAGTATTTCAACATTTATAAATGCTTCATTTAATTCATACAACATGAATATTATGAAGTTTCATGAATGACTTTAGTATAGATAGTAGAATGATGACTCTCATCATATCTACATGCATTTAAACTCTTAAAGACTTTTAGTTCAGGCGGGTACTCAAACATTTTGAATACATCATCTCTTATAGAGCCACCATTCTGCATGATGCAATGAAGCATGTTATTCATGATTAAATGCCGAGAGCACATATGTGTGCCAGAACATCTTTTAGATTTTATAAGGATTATTTGACAATTGCGATCATCATCGACCTGTCACTTCCAAAGTACATTCTATGAGAGATCAAGACTATAGAGACATACAAACCATAGGGTTGTAGTCCTTGAAGGATATGGTAAGATCCTCAAGCGCATCATGGAAGCGTGTGGATCACATCGTATGCAATTGGGAGCGACTAGTCTCACTAGTTGCTCGATGCAGCGGACTTTAAAAATTTAATGTGATGAAACCACATGATCCAAGAACCTTTCTCGGATCGTTTCATCTAAACCACAATAGGTATTAAGGTCACCTCTTGAAGTGTGGTTACGATCGAGTCTCTAAACTAAGAGACCTCCTATCTCAAGTCCGATTCGATGGAGGAGACGCTTGCGAGCGTGTTGATGAGACGTATCTTTCTCGTAATCTATGTTGATGATCCAAGCGATGGATCTCCTGATATCGTCACACGAGATCCGCCGTCTTCTTCACGAGCGAGGCGCACCGAAGGAGACGGAGATCCACGAGCAAATACTCTGACAGCATAACGACGATGCTGCGGCAATGGCGACTCTCTCAAGGGTCCATGGTGGACGGCCACAAGAGAGAGGGAGAGAGCATTTAGCGTATAGAGAGAGAGAGAGGGAGAGAGTGTATTTATTTGATGTAACATGAAGAACAAGGGGTGCCTCTTCTTATAAAGTATTGTGGGATCCATGGATCTCAATCCATGGACAACACTAAATCAATGGATGAGATTGATTTGTATTTCTTTCAATGGCCATGATCTTATTGTAAAAACACAACAACAATTAATTTAATTCAAATTAATATATATATATATATATATATCGATAAATCAATATAATTAATTTCAAATCAAATTAATTAATTAATCTTGGAGATAATGAGAAGATTGACCCTATCCCCTAAAGAAAGGGGAGAATGGGTCTATCTCCTCAATATCTCATGAGATCTCATTATCTCGTGAGATCTCATTATCTCATGATATCTCCAAGATTTACAACAATTTTTGTTGTAAATTATTTCACAAAAATAATTCATAATTATCTTGTGAATATTGCAATCATGCCATTGGAAAAATGTGAATCACATTCACATCCCATAACAAAATGTAAATTATATTTTCAATTAATCATCCAATGTGAATCAAATTCACGTAAATAATTAATTAACAAATATAAATCACAATATGCTATCTCTAATATATTATAAATCACATTTATAGTATATCCGATTAATATGGATAGTGTTGTCCACATTAATCATATCCATGATAATTAAATCACGTTTAATCATCTTGGATCTCTATTCTTATGTGACCAAATAATATAAATCACATTCACATTATTCACATCTTTGATAATTAAATCACATTTAATTATCTCATATAACTCTCCTTATAATATGAATCAAATTCATATTATTCATCATAATTAAATCACACTCAATTATCCATTTTGTCAATGCTCGGATACATATATCAACAATGAAATTATCCATGAAGTCTTTCAATGATAATGCGCTTTCTCTGCGGATAATTGGAGATAAGGACACGGTGATTGTATTGTTCCCCACATAGTAACTTGGATATTGAGATCGCATCTCGAATCCAGATCTTACAGATTGATGGGCCGCCTGAATAACTAAGGTAAATCAGGTATATCTGCGGTCGTTGCAACCTCAGTCGCTCGGGACTCAGAGCTCAATCAAGAAAAATTCAGACCACCAAACAAAGATAAAATCGATGAAAACTAAAACTAGCGGTCTCGCTATTGGATTAACCTGGTATAGCACCCAGGGTCGAACTCAGAGAGCACGTGATGGCCTTGCAACCTACGAAGTAGTCAAAAATAAAGAAAATATAAAAAAGCAATTTTTGGTGGATTTTTAATATTTTTATATTTTTTGGAATTTTTAATTATAAAGAAAATAGGAAAACAATAAAAACAAGCAACTATCAACAATTATTTAACTACTCAAATATGCTCAAAAAAATCAAACAAAAATGTTTTTAGATTTACTGTTTTTGGTTAATTTTTGGTAATTTTCTGATTTTTATAGAATTTTATAAAAATAAAAGAAGGCTGAAATGCAAAAACACTATCCAACCAAGCTCTTAAGACCAAAATAAAATATACTATGGTCTCAACAGAGCCTGGAGGTATTTTTCCTGTGAAGTATGAATAAAAAGGAATAATCAAGAAAAAGAATTATTAATTTTTGGTTTTTCTATGATTGATTAGAATTTTTATGATATTTCCAATGTTTTTCAATTTTTATATTTTTTATAAATCCAAAAATGACCAAAATTGGTCAGAAAATCAAACACACTAAAACAAATAAAATATGATTTTTTTATAATTTTTGAAAATGTTTTAATATTTTTTGTGTATTTTCAAGATGAACAGACAGAAAAATAATGGTTTTCGAATTTTTAAAAATACTAAAAGGGCTCCAAAAATTTCCCAAAAATCAGTGAAAATTCTACACAGTGGCAGGAGCCACGTATCAAATTTTCACATGATTTGGATGGGATTTGATATTTTATCTAAAACAACCAAGAGCCCACAGTGCACAGGGACCTGATTGTAATAAAAATACCTTCTAGGGGCCTAAAAGTAACAATAATGGAAGTCCAGGGGGTCCAGGTGCAAAAATCCCAGGTTCCCACGTGCCACGCACGTGTTGTGGGCACTCAGGGACGAATATGCAAATAATTTAAGTCCCTGGACCTATTAGCAATAGGTGCTAAAAGTCCAGGGGCTAAGTTGCAAAAAGCCTACTAAATTCGGTACATACAGAAATAAACCACTCACAGGGGCATAAATGCAATTAACCAAAAATATTTTTCATTTCATAACAACCAGAAACTACATGCCACAATATGCAATTTCTCCAAGATATTACGTGTCGATGCACGTGTCCACAATGTACAGGGGTAGAAATGCAAATATCAAAAACGACAAGGTCCTAAGTGCAAATGTTCCAAACTAAAATAAACGCTATAAAATATTTACAAGACTAAACGCTAAAAACTAAAAGACAGAGGGCTTAAGGGAAACTACCCCTTATTCTGATCTGAGGGCCAGAGGCGCGCCACGTAGATGATCGTGTGGCTGAGGCGCGCTGCAGCTAAACAAAGGGGCCCTCGGCTCCGATCCAACGATGGAGGGCTCGCCATGTATCTGATCGGACATTTGTGGGCGAGGCTCGCCTCTCCTCTGCAACGGACGGTGAAGATGACGTCATGTGCTGATCGGACGGTGGTGGTGCGGGGCACCTCTTCGTATCAACGAACGGTCCAGATCAAATCTGGCACTCCGGGGGTGAACGGATGGCTCTGAAGGACTCTGGAAGAACTCCTCGCCGAGAAATTTCGTCGGAGGAATGTGAGCGCGCTGGACCTCCTCGCGGGCTGCTGATAGGTGGAAGATGATCGCCAAGGCCTCCCGCGTCGGTCAGGCTCCTCCGATGACACTGGGGGTGCTCCGAAGAGCTCCAGCGACGACGGTGGAGCGTAAGCTCCTGTGCTGAATGTGGAAGACCTCAGATGGTTCTCCTCAGACCTGCAAAATAGCACAGAATGACTACTGGGTCGAGGGCAAAGTGCCTCGACCAGGTTAGGAGCGAAGTGGGGGGTCGGTGCGTCGTGGTGGTCGAACTCCAGTGAAGCGACGACGAAGGAGTTCGAAGACCCTGCTCCGAGGCGAGTCAGGGGGTGCGAGTGGGTGTAGAAGTTGCGGAGGAGGCTCGTGAATGTGAGGGTCGATTCCAATGATCGAGAAGGTGACTGGTGTGGTCGGAATCAATGGTCATCGACGAATGAGCGATTTGGGTGTAAACTAAAATTGGCGAAAGGTAGGAAGAATCGAACGTACCAGATGGTCGAGGTCGACTGGGGGCGAACTGTTGAAGCTCTAGGTCCTTGCCTCGAGGGCCGTCGATGCCCGAGGCTCGAGCACCACGCAGGGGGCGGCGCACGGCGGCGCTAGGTCGCCGGATCAATGGTCTGGACATTCTCTCCTCGCTGCGACACTACCCTCAGCTCGCTGTCACTCAGGCGAGAGCAATGGAGGTCCTGGGAAGAAGAATGCGGAGCCAAAGATGAGTGAAAGGCACGGCGGAGCTCGGATTAAGTATGGCTAGGGGTCCGAGAAGATGAGAGTCGGGTGACTCGATCGGAGCGTGGATCCCCAAAACCCACCCTGGGCGTGGATCTAGATCGATCAGGGAACAAACGTAGCCCGGGGTTTTGAGGTTTGGTTGTCGGATCATGAAGCAATAAATGGGAGAAATGGCGGGTCGGGCGCAGATCCGCAAGTCAGTGGTCCAGGGGGAGTTGACCGGGGGGTCAGTATCCCCCATGGACCAATGAGGAATGGCCACGTCATAAAGATTTAGAAATTAAAAATAAAATAGTAAATGGTCGAATTAAGAAAAACTCAAAACATGAAAAATATTTTTTTATTTATAAACTATTTTTTGTGATTTTTATTTTTTTTTGAAATAAAAAATAGGTTTTTACAATATAGTATTATATACATAGGTATATACAATATTGTATTTTTAATTGATTTTTAATTATTTATTTTTGTACATTTTTATTCCAATTTTATATTTTATTTATTTATAGAATAAAATTTGGAATATTTTGGTATTTTTATTTTATTTTTATTAATTATTTACAAGGGTTAAATAATTATATATATACACATATATACATGGTCTATATACAATGCTTCTTTTGATTTTTATTTTTGTTCTTTTTATTTTATTTTTGTTTTTATGATTTTTTTATTTATTTATATCATGGAATATAGAATATATACAAATTTTATGGGATTTGTATTTATTTAAATATAGGGATAAATAAATATATATGTGGTTTTATATACATGGCTTATGTACAAGGTGAAGGTATTTTTATTTTCTTTTTAATTTTCTCAATTTTATTTTAATTTAATATTTACAAAGATATACAAATAACCTCACTATGACCCAGGACGAGAAGAGAAAGACGTCGGACCGGCGGGCGTCGATCGAGCCAAGCCGACGCCCCAAGAGGTCAAACAGGAAGGGGACATGATCAATAGAACCTGGCAGGTATACGTCAGGCGTCAGAGGGTGGTCCCCCTTTCTCGCGTAAAAGCGATCTCGAACACTTGCTCTGCAGCTCTATGCTTCTTGGGTTAGACCACTCATAGGAATCACGACAGTTGACTTGTCCCAATGCTATACAAACCCATTTTTATTTTTATTTTATTTACAGATATATATATATATATATCTGTAAATAAAATAAAAATAAAAATGGGTTATACAAACCCATTTTTATTTTTATTTTATTTACAGATATATACACAATGTGAGCTTCCTTATCTCTCTCTACTTTGGATTTTATGCGGTCAAGCCCATGTTGAGCCCTCCCTTGGGATTAGGCCGCTCAATATTTATTCTAAATATCTCCCTCTTTTTCTTTTATTTCTTTATTCTTTTATTTATGCACAAAAACATGTTAATTATTGTATTTTACACAATGCATGCAATTTGCTAATTATTAATATTTACAAATATCTACATGTGTTTGGCAAAGGTTTTGTAGCTAAAATAAAAGAATAAAGAGTGATGAATAGGTATTCATCACCCCCCTATACTTAACTTTGCTAGTCCCTTAGCAAACACTTATTTGAAAAAGAAATGCAAAAGAAAAAGAAAAAGAAAAAGAGGAGAATATACATGGATTAATGCTGATAATTAAACTTGCCTTCATTAAATTGAATTATGGAGCTCGATCAGTTCTTTGGATTATTGATGTGTCGGAACCTTATTTGGACTTAAGTTTAAAACTCAACAACCTCTAAGATCCACTATTCTATAATCAGGACTCCTCAACAATCCAGATCAGAACAAGTCATCATACACAAACTCTGAAGACTATGAGTCCTTCCTTGTACTGTGAATGTGATAAATAAGCTCTCCACCTCAGAAGTGACAACTTGACAACCCTCCCCAACAAGGTAACTCTATGACCCTAGTCTGGCCCCTCTTTCCTCGAGGAGCGGGGTATTCCCTTCTAAGTTCAAGTTCAACCGGCTCAAGAAGAGGGGGAAGAAGAGAATGGACCATGGCCAGTGTAGCCATGTATCCTTGGGAGCTCAACCAGTGTATCTAAGTCTCCCTGCTGCAAGCTACATAAGATAGGACATGAATCTCAAGCTTTGCTTATTGCACTATATACATACTCCAGTGGGATTATCATTTTCTATCAGAGCCACCACTTTTTTGGAGTTATTTTCTTTTTGCATTTTTTTTCAAGTGCATCTATACAACATATAAATGTGCATCATATATACATAAGGAGTTTTTCCTCTTGAGCCAGTAGACTATCCCTCTTTTGAAGCATTATTGCAACCCACAACTCCCGTCGTTAGACCTCATGGCAACCATACCAAGTTGAGACGCACTTCCTTCAATAAAAGAAGAAGAGAGGTTCCGCCTAGAAGTACTACCCTCATATGCTACCCCAAGTCAAGAAAGACTGCCTCCTCACCACCTCATCCGTAGAGAGCTCGATGTAAAGTGCGGTGTCCAAGTAAAGCCATTGTCTATATGAGTCATGTGTGTGTTGTTAAGTTCTCTACTTAGGCTCATTGAGATGACATGTGATCATAGCCTAGTGGACTCAAAGAATTAAGTCACTATATACCTGAAAAGCCTTAACCCTAAGTCCTATAAGGTTCCTCTTAGAATTAGGTGGATTAAGATCTTAATCAAGCTCCATTTCCCAATTTAATTCCAGGCTAGTTTAAATGTCAACTATAATCCAGGAAAAACTATACAAGTATATACAAAGATGCTATTTACACAATTTCTACACACATGCAAAATTTTAAAAAATATTTTGAAATCATGGATGTATGCATGAATGCAAGTTTTGCAAAATATTTACACAAATTTACACAAGATTTTTGCAAACTTTTGATTTTCAAAACATTTTGGAAAAATTTTGTACTATATACATAGTTTTGATATGCACATATTTACACAAACTTTACACAAAAAGTTTTTGAAAATATTTTTACAAAAATAATTTGTACACTAGCTATGTATGTGCAAATAAAAGAGTGATTATTTACAGGGAAAATTTTTATTTTTTATGGATTTTTGGTTTTTAGCCATTTTTATTTATTTACTCACTCACACAAAGTAAGAGTTATGGCTAAAGTATATATGAAATATATACACACCCCCCTATACTTAGCTCGAACGATGTCCTCAGAGTCAAGAGCGATGAAGAAGACATAACTCGTGCTTAGTATAGGGAAGTGAAAAGGAAGGCTATATACAAAGACGAATGAATGAATAGAAAATCAAGAGGATCTCAGCTTTTCCCCCTATACTTAGGATCAAATAATCCTAAGTATAACAGGCTGTACACAAAGGGAAAACCGAGAGGAGAATGTACAGGGTCTACCCCCCATATACTTAGGGTAAAATATCCCTAAGTATAGGCAACAAAAACAGGTGTAGAAAGAATCAAAAGAATACCCGAGAGTCCTACATCCCCCCTATACTTAAGGTAAAGTACACCCTAAGTATAGCATAATCAAAAGATGAGGAAAGGGATGTGGACTAAAGAATGTAATGATATGGACATCTGGATCTATACAGGTCGGGAGAACAGTGATAATCAGGCGTGAGATGCAATAGATGTGAGTCAAAAGACCACATCTCACACAAAGTGAATAGGGGCAACATCAACGACCCACGACTCATGATCTAGAAATGGCTTGAGCCGCTGGCCGTTCACTTGAAAGGTACTCTCAGAAGACAACTCAGATATATCAATACTCCCATTGTCGTGTACCTTTCTCACAAGATAAGGTCCCTTCCATTTGCTCTGTAGCTTTCCTGGAAATAGATGAAGCCTAGCATCAAACAGCCATACTCTCTGTCCAGGCTCAAAATGCTTGTAGCTGATATGAGAATCATGCCACTCCTTCACTCTCTCCTTGTACTGTAAGCTGTTTGAGAAGGCGGTATCACGAAGCTCCTCCAAGGCTGCTAACTCTGCCCTCCTCTGGTTTCCTACACTATCTGGATCCAAAAGTATCTCTGTGACTGCCCAAAGTGACCTGTGCCTCAACTCAACATGTAAATGGCACGGCTTGCCATAAATGAGGCGAAAGGGAGATGTGCCCAACGGTGTCTTGAAAGAAGTCATATATGCCCACAAGACCGAGTCCAAAAGCTGTGACCAATCCTTTCGGTCAGGGAGGACGACTTTCTGCAATATAGTCTTGATCTCCCTGTTCGACACCTCGGCTAGACCATTCGTCTATGGATGGTATGGAGTGGCAACTTGATGGTCTATGCCAAACGTGCTAGCAAGGGCCTTCACCTGGTCGTTGATGAAATGAGACCCCCCGTCAGATATCAACACTCGAGGTACCCCGAACCGTGTAATGATATGCCTCCTCAAAAATCTGCAAACAGTCCTGGCATCAACGGTTCGGTCGGGGATGGCCTCAACCCAATGACTCACATAATCAACGACCAACAGAATGTACTCAAATCCCTGACTCTTAGGGAATGGACCCATGAAATCGATGCCCCATGCGTCAAAAACCTCACAGAAGTGAATGGGCTGCATCGGCATCATATCACGCTGTCCACAAGTGCCCATCCTCTGACAGTCAATACACCTATTCATGAACTCATCAGAGTCCTTGAAGAGAGTAGGCCACCATAGGCCGGATTGGAGCACTTTCTGTGCCGTTCTCCTCCCAGAGTGATGTCCTCCTACCTCAAGCTTGTGGCAGTACGTGAGGACGCTATGGTGCTCCTCCTGAGGAATGCACCTACGCCAGACGCTATCCCCTCCTTCGTGGTAAAGGATGGGATCCACCCAGTGGTAGGACTTGGCCTTCGCAAGGAAGGTCTCAAGTCTCTGCCTGGGCCAATCTTGTGGAACTTTCTTAGCAACAAGAAAGTTCACAATATCGGCATACCACGGGAGAGAGGTGATAGCAAGGATCGCCTCATCTGGGAAGGTCTCACAAATAGGGTCAATCTGCTCAGAATCCTCAAGATGCTCTAATTGGGAGAGATTATCCGCCACCACATTCTTGACTCCAGGCTTATCGTTAATCTCAATGCTGAACTCCTGGAGTAGAAGGATCCATCTAGTCAGTCTGGCCTTGGCATCCTTCTTTGCCATGAGGTACCTGATGGAGGTATGATCAGTATACAAGGTCACTCTAGATCCAATAATGTACGATATGAACTTATCTAGGGTGAAGACTACGGCTAGCATCTCCTTCTCTGTGACTGTGTAGTTCCGCTGCGTGGAATCCAGTGTGCGGCTAGCGTAGTGAATAGCAAATGGAACTCCATCCCTCCTCTATCCCAGCACGACCCCCACGACAAAATCAGATGCATCCATCATGATCTCGAATGGGAGAGACCAATCAGGTGGCTGGAGAACAGGAGCCTCAACAACACATCGCTTGAGAGTCTCAAACGACGAAAGACACTTGTCATCGACAAGGAACTCGGTGTCTTTCGTCAGCAGGTCAGTCAACGACCGGGCAATCCTACTGAAATCATGAATGAATTGTCGGTAGAAACCGACGTGCCCCAGGAAAGACCGTAACTGCCGTAAATTGGACGGTGGCACGAGTTTTCTAATGACATCTACCTTGGCCGAATCCACCTCCATGCCCCTGTTGGAGATGATATGGCCAAGCACCGTCCCTTGAGTCACCATGAAGTGACTCTTCTCCCAAGATAGCATAAGGTGAACCTCTATACATCGCTGAAGGACTCGGTCTAGGCAGTCAAGACAGGAGTCGAATCCGTCGCCGTAGACCGAGAAATCATCCATGAAGACCTCCAAGCACTCCCCTACCATGTCCGAAAAGATCGACAGCATGCATCTCTAAAAAGTCGCAGGGGCATTGCATAGCCCAAATGACATGCGTCGGAAGGCGTATGTGCCGAAGGGATAGGTAAAAGTAGTCTTGTCCTGGTCCTCGGGAGCGATGGCCACCTGGTTGTAGCCCGAGTACCCATCCAGAAAATAATAGTGGCTCTTCCCTGCCAGTCTCTCAATGATCTGATCTATAAAGGGCAGGGGGAAATGATCCTTCTTGGTGGCCTGGTTGAGTCGTCTGTAATCTATGCAGACTCGCCAAGAAGTGGGTACCCGTGTAGCAATATCCTCTCCAGACTCGCTGACCACTGTAGTGATGCCCGTCTTCTTGGGCACCACATGCAAAGGGCTGACCCACTTGGAGTTGGAGATGGGGTAGATAAAATCGGCGCTCCACCATTTCGATATCTCCTTCATGACAACCTCTCTCAGATTCGGGTTCAGCCGCCGCTGGAACTCACGCGACGGCTTCGCCTCATCCTCGAGATAGATATGGTGGGAGCACATGGGCGGACTTATCCCCTGGAGATCTGCTATGCTCCATCCTATCGCCTTGCGGTTCTTTTCAAGAACCCCCATCAAACGGGATTCCTGCTCTCCAGTCAAATCAGCAGAGATAATGACTGGGTACATCTCGTGCTCACCCGTAAGGAACCTATACTTCAACGATGTAGGAAGTGGCTTCAGCTCTGGACAACTGGGTGCTGGTGTATCTGGCCTCTGAAAACTCTGCGTGAAGGCTGCCAAATCTGCATGGGAGAACTGAAACTCTCTGTCACACTCTGAATCTGGAGAAGGCTGCCCTGATGGACTGTCTCTGCTCTGCGCGGCATCTACCTCCTCCCTAGCTGCAGGCTCAGTGGAAGTCAGATCTGGTATGTAATCATCAAACTCAGCCCAGTCAAAATCTGACTCTAAGGGATCTGTATCATCAATGGTGGCCTCAGTACTACCATCATCATAAAACAAATCAGTATCACGGTCGAGAATCGGCTCTGCTGCCTCAAAAGTATCCTGGACCAGGAATGCGCTCTCCAAGCTCTCCTCTGCTGGCGTCTCTGCATCAACGGACTCTGAAGGTGAGAGGATGGCCTGTGCATCTGGGTCTGCCCAAACTGCCTCGTCATCTGTGATCACAAAGTCGCAGTCCTGGTGGATGTCTGGCCCGGCATCTGTCATCTGCTCTGTATCGGAAGTAGTCTCTGAGCATGCTCTGTCTCTGGATATGCTGTCCTCGACCGTCTCTATTTGTACACTTTCGCCCTCGACGTGAAAGTATACCTTCCCGCTATCATGGTCGGTCACTGCCTTGGGAGTGGCCAAGAACGGGCGACCGAGAATGATGGGGGTATCGGTCACTGACTCAGGGATCTCCATGTCCAACACTACAAAGTCCACGGGGAATTGCAGGCCCTGAATTGTGACGACAACATCCCTCAGCAACCCCTTCGGTCTCTTGACAGATCGATCAGCAAACTGAAGTACTGTCCTGCTCTATCGAAGAGTGCCCAACTCGAAGCGGTCGAGAAGGGCTGCCGGAAGTAGGTTGATCGACGATCCACTGTCTAATAGAGTACGGTCGAACCTCTTCTCTCTGATATGGCATCTGACATACGGGGCTCCTGAATCTGGCCTCTTGGCCGGCAGACAGTTCTGGATCACGAAACAAGTAGCTCTGGTCAGCACATGGATCTCTAAATGGTGATTCCTTCTCTTCCTCCTAACTGTAGTCCTGTCTCTGAGTGAACGCTGGAGTAGAGGGATGTGCTGCAAAGCCTCCTAAAGAGTCAGCTGAATGTGAAAACGATCTATCATCTGCTGGCTGAACTCTTCCTGCTACCTTTTTTTGGATTTTCAATTTTCTTCCCCTTTCCCATGTGAAGAGCTCTAGGGAAGGGGATCGCATGGTCCTTCTCAGATGAAGAACTAGGAACGGGTCTGAGCTGCTTGACGGCAGGATCCACACATACATCAAGCACCACAGTGGGACCAGAAGGAAACAAACCCTTTCCTTTATTTCCAGAAGTGTTCTGAGATACATCAGCAAAAGGAAAAACTACAGGACTCTCAGAAGAAACGTTGGCATCAGCACCACCCTCGGCTAGAAGACTCGCGACCTCAGTACCGCACTCTGGCTCAGCAACATGGGTGGCCTTAGTACCACCTCCTCCGACTGGTGAAACGACGGCCTCAGTACTGTCGGTGGGATCAGCATCCGTGGTGGCATCAGTACCACTGTCATCATCTCTAGCGGTCTCAGTACCGCTCTCCTCCTCGTCGGGCGCTCTGGAAGTATCCTCTGGGTGTCGCTCAGACGAGTCGCTGCATGCTGGCATCCTACCGCTCCTAAGTATGACAAAATCAGTATCAAACAAATATGCAGATATATCTCCAAATGTATCACTAAGAGTGGCATACTCAGTGCAAACTACCTGCTCAGATTTCCTCTTGAGGTTGTTCGGATTGGGCTCTATCTGGGCAGGGATGACGGCCTTCCCTCTCACGATGTCCCGCATCTCCTGGTGGAACTCATCCATCTCCCGTCATAATGTAGCCTGCTGATCTGTAAGGATGCGGGCTATGTCATCCAAGGCGGGGTTCTCATAGGATGGCCCATGAGAACCTACGGGTAGCCTCTCTGGAAGTGAGGCTGCTGCTGCTGGTGCTGTGGGTGAGAGGGGTAAGACTGTGGATGATGCTACGGCTGATGAGGCTGATCACGTCTCCAAGAGTGTCCCTGCTGATAGGGACGAGAACCATACGACTGTGACTGCTTCTGCTGCTGTGGTGGGTACGCTGGGGGATGCTGCTGCTGGTGATCCCTCTGATGGTTGTATTGGCCACCCTGTCCTGACGGCTGCTGCTGGGGCTGGGCACCTCCGTCTGACCAATGGAATCCGAGATGGTCTCGTTGGATACCGGGCTGGGGGCGGTCGTACCAAATCCCGTTGACATCCATCAATGGCTCTGAATCGTACTGGGGTGGCAGGAGCACTGCCAGAGGCTGATCCGGCTGGTATACCACCATCTGCGTGTCCGAAGATGGCAGTGACTGGTAAGTGGGTTACGGCTGCTGGTACGGCTCCGCCTGTACAAGGTGAACCTGTCTAGGCTGCTGGTGGCTGGAGCGCTGGGATGAGCTGCTGCTGCTAGGATCGCCTCATGCCTGAAGACGGGGCTGTGAAGCCGTCTGTGCCTCCTGGAGACACATGAGCTGTGTCTTTAGGTCACTCAGAGTCTGTGTCATCTGCTCCATCTGCGTGATGCCCTGGCACTGCTTCTTCTCAATGATCTTTATCCGGTCCAGCTTCTCGCTGATGATCCCCATGTCTGCGGCTGAACTCTCGGCCTGTGCTGCTACCGCTGACGAACTGGATGGACCGGCGTCAACCCGTGCTATCCTCTGGTACTGCACGGTCTGTGGCTGCTGGCGTCCCTATGTGTACAACCTGGTCTGGGACATCACCATGTAGTTCTCGGCCATCTCCTCGTAGATGGCCCAGACCTGATCGTGATCCTTGGCGAAATAGGACCCGCCACAAGAAGCATTCACCAAGCCCTGAAGCTCTGGTGTCAGCCCGCTAAAGAAGCTCTGAACAAGGTTCGGCTTCGAAATGTCATGGTGCGGGCATCTGTCGGTCAGCTCATGGAACCTCTCCCATGCCTCGTGAAACTGCTCGTTGGGGAGCACAGAGAAGTTGCTGATCAGGGCTCTAGCGGCGTTCGTCCGCCCGAGTGGATAGTACTTGTGCAAGTACTCGGTGCGGAGCTGCTCCTAGGTGTAGACGAACTTCCTCAAGTGCTTCAGCCAGGTGGCTGCTCTGTCTGCTAAGGAGAAGGGGAAGGCAATCATCTGTATGGTATCCTGGTCCACCTGACGGTCGTGGACTGTACTGCAGATCATCAAGAACTCCTGAAGGTGGAGATGGGGCTCCTCGGTGGTGAGCCCGTGGAACCGGGGGAGAAGATGCAAAGTGTTGGGGGGGGGGGGGAACTTGAAGTCCCCCACGATGGCTGGTAGTACGACCCAGTGATACATCAAGGTCAATCTGGGATTGTGTAACTCCCGTATCGGTCTCGGTGGATCTGCTGCTGCTGCGGCTACTACGGCTACTGCAGCGGCTGCCGCATGGTCGGGTATCCTCGGCCCGTCTCCGGGCTCGCGCTGATCGTGAGCGGCTCTCAACTGCTCCATCTCACGCCTCATGTCCAACATGAAAGCTCCCTGATCTCTCAACTGCTGCTGAACTGTCTCGAGGGAGGCGATCAGGGTGGAGTTGATCGCACCCTGGTCCATAATGAATGTTTGATCATGCTGGGAACCTCTGGTGCGATCGTCACTATTGCCGGCAATGGTCTCTGCAAAGGCAAAAGACCCAAACTCAGGTGTCGATAAATCATCTGACTATCTCTCCTCTGGCACTGGTATCTCGGACTCAAAAGAAGGGGGGGTCGAGGGGGAACAGGGTGGAGTCGAACTCGGGTTCGGAGAGCGGGTCTCGGCTCTCGCGAACCAACCTAGATGAGCGGGTAGAAGTGCTGGTAAGCGGTGCAACCAGAGGCTGCCTAAGAGACCTTCTGCCCATCATCTTGATCTGGCGAGTTGGGCGGATGAGATCTGGTAACAACTATGATCACAAGCAAACCCCCGATTCACCAACGCAACGCGAGCTGAAGACCGTAAATGCTCAGTTAATTATCTTGTCAGTTTTATTAGGTGATCAGTCAGGATAGCAGAGCGATTAGCGTGACCTGTTGGGTAACCCGATATTTTCTCAGCCGACTGTCCCGTACAGAAAGAGCCGGTAATCAGTCGAGAAAAATATCGTAGGGCTCTACCTAGTGTGCGGGTCACTCTCTCACGCAAGCAAACTAGACAATGAGGGGGTTGCTCTCCCCAAGACAAATTTTTCGGTGATCGTCTTTTAGGGTCAATAGAGTTAGCAATCCCAAATTTTATTGTTTTTCTTTTTAGGTATTTTTCAATAAAAAGCAAAATCGCCTAACGATTTTTTCGGTTTTCCTGCTTATTAAGTCCAAAAATCAGGGGGAGAAGTCGAAAAAGTCGATGCACGATGAAATCAATGATGCATGCAGAGTAAGAGATGCGTACCTGACTCCAGCAGTCTACATGCAAAATGATCCGCGCAGAATTGAAAGACTGAAAATAAACTACCTAAATAGTGCATGCGGAAAACCGAGTCCCTAAACAGCAGTTCTACTCGAAAGAACGGCTAGTCGACCACCAGCCTCCAATCCAAGAGTTCGGTCTTGGTCCACCCCTCCTCCTCCCGACAAATCGGGTTCAGGAGCAACGCTTGGCAGGGTGGGCTGCGACACGTAGGCTCGAAGGAAGTGAGTCTACTATTTTATTAATCTTTTTATTATAGGTCCAATTACCGATCTATAGGTGCAGGCAAATATATTAGGGTGCTTGGATCCTACTAATTACATCACAATCAAGCAGAAAATCCTAAGGCTAGGGGCTCGAAAATCCACGAGAAACCGGAAAAGGCAGACAAAAGCCGCGAAGAAAGCCACGTAAAAATCGAGGGGTCCCCCGAGCACACCGGTGCTCGGCGAAACAGACCCCGAAAGTGTCTAAGTCCAAGAGAAGAGTCCTACTGTCATGTATTATTACAACAATTATTCAAATAGTGCTGACATAAAATCTAGTCTACAACTCCTCTAATCCCGCACTCGGCTGCCTCCTCGCGCTCTCCTGCGGCTCCGTGTAGAAGGAAGCTGCCTCCGATCATCGCGGTTTCACCGACTCCTTGAAAGTAGCTGCCTCGGTCCTCGGGCCCTCGCAAGAATACAACAGAGTGTCAAACACCAGATAAAAATAAAGCAGATAAAATAAAATAAAGAAAATAAGTTATATATGCAAAAATGGAAAGAAAATAAACAAGCAAAAACAAAAATAAAAGAACAGAAAATAAAGTAAAATATAATAAAAATAAAAGAAAATAAAAAGCCGCGAAAAGCCGCGGACTCAGAAAAAGCCGCGGAAAACCGCAAAAATAAAAACAAAAATAAAACAAAAATAAAATGACTACTAAGCCGTGCTCCCCGGCAATGACGCCATTCTGATGGGCCACCCGAATAACTAAGGTAAATCAGGTATATCTGCGGTCGTTGCTACCTCAGTCGCTCGGGACTCAGAGCTCAATCAAGAAAAATTCAGACCACCAAACAAAGATAAAACCGATGAAAACTCAAACTAGCGGTCTCGCTATTAGATTAACCTGGTATAACACCCAGGGTCGAACTTAGAGAGCACGTGATGGCCTTGCGGCCTACGAAGTAGTCAAAAATAAAGAAAGTATAAACAAGCAATTTTTGGTGGATTTTTAATATCTTTATATTTTTTTGGAATTTTTAATTATAAAGGAAATAGGAAAACAATAAAAACAAGCAACTATCAACAATTATTTAACTACTCAAATATGCTCAAAAAAATCAAACAAAAATGTTTTTAGATTTTATGAATTTTTTACTGTTTTTGGTTATTTTTTTGGTAATTTTCCGATTTTTAAAGAATTTTATAAAAATAAAAGAAGGCTCAAATGCAAAAACACTGTCCAGCCAAGCTCTTAAGACCAAAATAAAATATACAATGGTCTCAACAGAGCCTGGAGGTATTTTTCCTGTGAAGTATGAATAAAAAGGAATAATCAGGAAAAAGAATTATTAAGTTTTGGTTTTTTTATGATTTATTAGAATTTTTATGATATTCTCATTGTTTTTTAATTTTTATATTTTTTATAAATCCAAAAATGACCGAAATTGGTCAGAAAATCAAACACACTAAACAAACAAAATATGTTTTTTTAGAATTTTTGAAAACGTTTTAATATTTTTTTGTGGATTTTCAAGATGAACAGACATAAAAACAATGGTTTTCGAATTTTTAAAAATACCAAAGGCCTCCAAAAATTTCTCAAAAATCATTGAAAATTCTACACAGTGGCAGGAGCCACATGTCAAATTTTCACTTGATTTGGATGAGATTTGATATTTTATCTAAAACAACCAAGAGCCCACAGTGCGCAGGGACCTGATCGTAATAAAAATACCTTCCAGGGGCCTAAAAGTAACAAAAATGGAAGTCCAAGGGTCCAGGTGCAAAAATCCCAGGTTCCCATGCACCACGCACGTGTTCTGGGCACTCAAGGACCAATATGCAATTAATTTAAGTCCCTGGACCTATTCGCAACAAGTGCTAAAAGTCCAGGGGCTAAGTTGCAAAAAGCCCATTAAATTCGGTACATGCAGAAATAAACAACTCACATGGGCATAAATGCAATTAACCAAAAATATTTTTCATTTCATAACAACCAGAAACTACATGCCACAATATGCAATTTCTCCAAGATATCACGTGTCGATGCACGTGTCCACAATGTACATGGGGAGAAATGAAAATATCAGAAACGACATGGTCCTAAGTGCAAATGTTCCAAACTAAAATAAACGCTATAAAATATTTACAAGACTAAATGCTAAAAACTAAAAGACAGAGGGCCTAAGGGAAATTACCCCTTATTCTGATCCGAGGGCCAGAGGTACGCCACATGGATGATCGTGTGGCTGAGGCACGCTGCAGCTGAACAAAGGGGCCCTCGGCTCCGATCCAACGGTGGAGGGCTCGCCACGTATCTGATCGGACATCTGTGGGCGAGGCTCGCCTCTCCTCTGCAACGGACGGTGAAGATGACGACATGTGTTGATCAGACGGTGGTGGTGCGGGGTGCCTCTTCGTATCAACGAACGGTCCAGATCAAATCTGGCACTCCGGGGGTGAACAGACGGCTCTGGAGGACTTTGGAAGAACTCCTCGCCGGCGAACTTCTCCGGAGGAATGTGAGCGTGCTGGACCTCCTCGCGGTTTGCTGATAGGTGGAAGATGATCGCCAAGGCCTCCCGCGTCAGTCAGGCTCCTCTGATGACGCTGGGGTTCTCCGAAGAGCTCCAACGACGACGGCGGAGCGTAAGCTCCTGTGCTAAATGTTGAAGACCTCAGATGGTCCTCCTCAGACCTGCAAAATGGCACAGAACAACTGCTGGATCAAGGGCAAAGTGCCTCGACCCTATTAGGAGCGAAGTGGGGGGTCGGTGCGTCGTAGTGGTCGAACTCTGGCGAAGCGACGACGAAGGAGTTTGAAGACCCTGCTCCGGGGCGAGTCAGGGGGTGCGAGTGGGTGTAGAAGTTGCGAAGGAGGCTCGTGAATGTGAGGGTCGATTCCGATGATCGAGAAGGTGATTGGCGTGGTCAGAATCAATGGTCGACGACGAACGAGCGATTTGGGCGTAAACTAAAATTGGCGAAAGGTAGGAAGAATCGAACGTACCAGATGGTCGAGGTCGACTGGGGGCGAGCTGTTGAAGCTCTAGGTTCTTGCCTCGAGGGCCGTCGATGCCCGAGGTTCGAGCACCACGCAGGGGGCGGCGCACGGCGGCTCTAGGTCGCCGGATCAATGGTCTGTACACTCTCTCCTCGTTGCGACACTACCCTCAGCTCGTTGTCACTCAGGCGAGAGCACTGGAGGTCCTGGGAAGAAGAATGCAGAGCCAAAGATGAGTGAAAGGCACGGCGGAGCTCGGATTAAGTATGGCTAGGGGTCTGAGAAGACGGGAGTCGGGTGAATCGATCGGAGCGCGGATCCCCAAAACCCACCCCGGGCGTGGATCTAGATCGATCAAGGAACAAACGGAGCCCGAGGTTTCGAGGTTTGGTGGTCGGATCATGACGCAATAAATGGGAGAAATGGCGGGTCGGGCGCAGATCCGCAAGTCAGTGGTCCAGGGGGGAGGCCACATCATAAAGATTTAGAAATTAAAAATAAAATAGTAAATGGACGAATTAAGAAAAACTCAAAACATGAAAAATATTTATTTATTTATAAACTATTTTTTTGTGATTTTTATTTATTTTTTTGAAATAAAAAATAGGTATTTACAATATAGTATTATATACATAGGTATATACAATATTGTATTTTTAATTTTGATTTTTAATTATTTATTTTTGTACATTTTTATTCCAATTTTATATTTTATTTATTTATAGAATAAAATTTGGAATATTTTGGTATTTTTATTTTATTTTTATTAATTATTTACAAGGGTTAAATAATTAGATATATACACATATATACATGGTCTATATACAATGCTTACAAACCCATTTTTATTTTTATTTACAGATATATATACACATTGTGAGCTTCCTTATCTCTCTCTACTTTGGATTTTATGCGGTCATGCCCATGCCGAGCCCTCCCTTGGGATTAGGTCGCTCAATATTTATTCTAAATATCTTCCTCTTTTTCTTTTATTTCTTTATTCTTTTATTTATGCACAAAAACATGCTAATTATTGTATTTTACACAATGCATGCAATTTGCTAATTATTAATATTTACAAATATCTACATGTGTTTGGCAAAGGTTTTGTAGCTAAAATAAAAGAATAAAGAGTGATGAATAGGTATCCATCACAGACCGCCCATAGATGCTTAATTAAATCAAGACCACTAATCTAATCTTCTCATTACATCTGAATCACATTCAGATCAATGTCCAACATTTGGACTAAGATCAGATTACTTCTCTATGAGATGAATCACTAAAATCTTGACATATTTCATCACTCCCTCAAAATGGAAGCGTCATGGTTATACAATCATTTATGATCACGTCACCCTCAGGCATTCCTAATACCTGTACATCCTGCATACTAGAAGACCCAGAATAAATACGAAGTTTCAGATCTCTTTTAGACTGTCTCCTTTAGGATTTTATCATTAAGGTTATCATTTGATCATTGGGAGTCGGTATCGATCATATACTTTCCAAAAGCATATATCATACCTAGGTGTTGATCATATACTTTCCAAAAGCATATATCAAACCTTACAAATTTGGTCAAGCTTCCAAAGCGAGATGACCACGCATGGAATTTAATTCTTCCCAATATCTCATGAGTGAGATCATGTCTTCTGATTTAGTAATGAACATGTATGATCCCTTTGAGAGATCGTATTACTCATGTGTCCTTACATGAACATCAGCACACCGATTTATAGACCTTGGTTAGATCGTCAACTTATTGGTCTGCCAAATGTACATACTCAGACATATAGTAACACATCTATCTCCAGTCAGAGGATGTGTGCCTATATCGTGACAGCATACGACATAGGACGTTGGTTAACTTGATCTCGTTAAGTCAACTCTTTGACCTAACTAATCTGACACCTCCGAATCTCTATTCCCATGCAGAGGACCTGCATCAAGAGGTCGGTCAGATATCAACCAAATGAGAAAGGATTTCCATCTCCTACTCGGGTTGGAGATCATCTCTTAACAATCATAATGGTGCTTGATGGGTCCTCAATCTAACTCTTTAGATATTCATCCAAGCACCAACCTCTATGATTCAATAATTGAATCAACAGTTGTATGATCATTAAGATGGCTATGGTACATAACCCTAATTGTACTAAGGACCTTATTATGCAAATTAGTCTTCATTTTAGATCGGAGAATGATATTTGCAATAACAATTATTGCATAATGGCTCGTCGTGGGTTCGCATCTCCAACAATCCTATTCTCTATTTAATTATCATTCCTCATTATTACGAGGAAACTTGCACATTGTAACCACTTACAATATGTGTCCAACTGCAAGTATAACATCTTGAACATGGATTTGATCCATGATATTACACTGGCTATTATTGAGTATAGTATTGAGTGGGTTTAATGAAGGATTATATGAAGTAAGAAATTTGCATAAATGTATATAAATATATATTTCACTTTGATTTAGGAGTTTTTATATCAAAGTTGCCTTGCCTAGTCAACACTGAAAGTTCATTCCCTTAATCACTTTCAATGTAAGAGATATACTTACCATTATATCTCAAGCAAGTTCTGGGATCTCCTTCCTTATCTTTGTCACATCCCAATAATATGAGAACTTGCAACTCGGATAAAAAGAAGCGGGAAGTCATTCCGCCTTGCAAGTCCAACTTGCATTTCCCAATTCGGTCGTTAAGACTTGGGCACACCCACCACCCCTAAGGTGATGTTGACCCATCATTAATTGAACCAACCGTCAACTGGAATACAACTCGCTATGCGCAATCCAATATGGCCCCAATAATATGAGGACTCCATATTGGGGTCACTACGCATACATCCTTACTTTTTTGAGAAGCAAAGAGCCTGGTCTAGACGCACTTGTATGCAGGAGTTGTCACTTCGGACAGGTGTCTCCTACATACAATCCCTGGCGACGGAACCCTTCGCCTTGACGGGAGATCATGGATTTCACTTGTGTGATCTCCATATCATGTTCAAATTCTAATTAATCATTATGAATTCATTACGATTAATTCTTCCAAGGGAATTACAACTCTATTCATAATAGAGTATTTTAATTTTTTTATTGGATTCCAATCAATCTAATCACATTAAACCAATGATCCAATTAATGTGCAACAATCATTCTTTATTGTTACTTGAAATATGGTATTATCTCAAATACATATTATTTCAAATTTTAATAATTAGAAAAATACATCATGATCTCTCTAGAATTATCCCTTCCCTACCCGTTGTCATGTCCAGTACTGACGGGAGTGCGACAGACTGCACACAGTGCAACCTGCAACACCAACGCTCCCCGACTAGACACCATATCCGCCTCGAGTCAGGATAATGCCAATTAATCACTTTGTACTTGAGATGATAATCGATCTTTCAACCGAAGTTATACCATATAATAATAATTAAAACATTTTTTATTAACATTATAAGGAGATTTGCTAAACAAATCCCCAATCCTATTCAAGCAACTTTGTTTGTTGGAAAGAAGATCATGTAACTAATTGTGATCTTAATCATATCTAATCACTTATTGGTTAAGGCAATGCTAGTTAAGGAAATAATTATCATCAAATATTTCTAAAATATATCTCCATAATTATTCTTGGAAATTAACCATTAATTTCACTAATTGATTAAATGACAACCACAAGGTTCTTGATTAGGAATGTAATTTCCAGCAGTGACCCTCACTTACTAAAATTAGCATATCTCAATCAATTTAAGTCCAAATCATGCAAAAAAAGTTTCCAAAGTTTAATAATTTGATTTAAAAAAGAACACAAGTGATTTGTGTACTTTTAAGCGTTTCAAATCAGTAATTAACTCCTTAATTACATCAATATTCGCAATCTCTGAAACAATGGATACTTGTTCCCTAAAATGATCATAACTTGAGCAATCGGATTCCAAATCACGCAAACTCAAATCCCACGATTTCCTTATATAATGGGTAACATAGTAATGATAATTTACTATTTAAAAAATTTAAACATGTCTGAAAAATTCATTAAACAGGGCTATTAGAATGAAATGCGATAAATTTTTCACAAACCCTTATGAGCCCAAGTCGTCCAAGGTTTATGGATCATTTCTGAAAACTTCGACCTATGGCTCTGATACTACTTGAATGATATGGTGAAATCCTTAAGTGCATCATGGAAGTGCAAGGATCGCATCGTATGCGATCGGGAGCGACTAGTCGCACTAGTTGCTTGAGGCATCGGAATTTAAAATTTTCATGCGATGAAACCACATGATCCAAGAACAATTCTCAGACCATTTCATATAAACCACAAACAATTATTAGGGTTACCTCTTGAAGCGTGGTTGCGGTCGAATCTCTGAACGAAGAGGCCTCCAGTCTCAAGTCCGATCCGATGGAGGAGACGCTTACGAGCACGTTGATGAATCGTGTGCTTATCGCAATCCATGTTGATGATCCTAGCGACGAGTCTTCTGATCTCGTCACGTGTGATACTACGTCTTCTTCACGAGCGAGGCGTAATGAACAAGACGGAGATCCATGAGAAAACAATCCGGCAGCATAACAGTGACGCTACGACGATGGCGACTCTCTCTAGGTCATCCATAGTGGACGACCACAATGAGAGAGAGAGGAAGTGTAGAATTACAACAACAATTAATTTAAATTAAATTAAATATACATTGATAAATCAATATAATTTAATCCTTAAATTAAATCAATCAAGCTTGGAGACAATGGAAAGGAGATTGCCTCCTTCCATAATGGTGGAGTAGACGACCACCCTTTCCTAATAGGAATTGGTGGCCGTCCCCCTCTCCTATTAGGAAGGGGACAATTCCCATGTACTCTATTTATATTACATTATTCCATGTATCTCCAATATTTACAACAACATTTGTTGTAAATTATTCTACAAAAATAATTCATAATTATTTTATGAATATTTCAATCTTACCATTGGAAAATTGTGAATCACATTCACAACCCAATATAAAATGTAAATTACATTTTCAATTAATTGTCCAATGTGAATCCAATTCACATCAACATTTAATTAACAAATGTAAGTCACAAATAGCTCTCTCTTATATATTATAAATCACATTTATAATATATATGATTAATATGGATAGTGCTATCCACATTATTCAATATCCGTGATAATTAAATCACATTTAATCATCTTGGATCTCTATTCTCATGTGCCCAAATAATATGAATAACATTCACATTATTTAAAACTTTGATAATCAAATCACATTTAATTATCTTAGATAACTCTCCATCTAATATGAACCAAATTCATATTATCATGATAATTAAATCATATTTAATTATCAATTTCTTAGTGCTCAAATACATATATCAACAACGAAATTATCCTTGAACTCTTTCATGTGCTTTCTCCGCGGATACTTGGAGATAAGGACATGGCAATTGTATTGTTCCACATATAGTGACTTGGATATTGAGATCACATCTCAAATCCAGATCTTGCAGACCTCCCATAGATGCTTGATTAGATCAAGACCGCAAATCTAATCTTCTCATTGCATCTGAATCACATTCAGATTCCAAAATTTAGACCAAGATTAGATCACTTATCTACTGAGAGGAGTCGCTAGAATCCATACCCATTTCATCTCTCCCTAGGAATGGAAGCGTCATGGTTAAACAATTGTTTATGATCACATCACCTTTAGGTATTCCTAATTCATGTACATCCTGCATACTGGAAGACCCAGAATAAACCTGAAGTTTTATATCGCTTTTAGATTGTCTCCTTTGGAGTTTTATCATTAAGATTCTCATTTGACTATTGGGATTTGGTATCGATCATATAATTTCCAAAAGCATATATCATACCCAGGTGTTGATCATATACTTTCCAAAAGCATATATCACACCTACAAATTCAATCAAGCTTCCAAAGCGAGACAACTGTGCATGGAATTTGATTCCTCCTAATATCTCATTAGTGAGCTCATGTCTTCCGTTTCATTAATGAACTTGTATGATCCCTTTGAGAGATCATATTACTTATATGCCCTTGCATGCATACCAGCGCGCCGGTGTATAGACATTGGATAGGTCATCAACCTATTGGTCTGCCAAATGTACATACTCAAACATATAGTAACATATCTGTCTCTGGTCAGAGGATGTGTGCCTATATCATGACAGCATACGACATAGGTCTTTGGTTATCTCGATCTCGTTAAATCAACTCTTTGACCTAACTTATCTAACACCTCTGAATCTCTATTCCTATGCAGAGGACCTGCATCAAGAGGTTGGTTTGAATCTAGGAACGTTTGCTTGCATTTTATTATTTGGTCTACATACCGAAATTGATAACATTTGAGATTATGCAGGATTATACACAAAAGATCCTTTTTTGGCTCTCTCTTAAGCCATATGTCTCTTATCCCTAGGGGGCCTTCCTCCACTAGCAGGTTTGTTTTTGTAAAAATTTATCTATTCTGGTGTGGATGGCAGGTGGGTCTATATTTCTTAGTTTCAATAGGGCTCCTTACGAGCTTTGTTTCTATCTACTATTATCTAAAAATAATCAAGTTATTAATGGCTGGACGAGACCAAGAAATAACCCCTCGCATGCGAAGATATCAGCCTTCAGAGAAAGGATTGCCATCTCCTTCCCAGGCTGGAGATTCTCTCTTAATAATTATTTAGCGGTGCTTGATGAGTCATCAATCTAACTCTTTGGATATTCATCCAAGTACCAACCTCTATGATTCAATAATTGAATCAACAGTTGCATGATCATAAAGATGGCCATGGTACATAACCTTAATTGTACTAAGGGACCTATTATGCAAATTAATTATTCTCCATCTCAGATCAGGGAATGACATTTGCAACAACAATTATTGTATAATGGCTCCCAGTGGGCTCACATGTCCAACAATGGGCATCAGATTGATTGACGATCTACTATCAAGAAGAGTTTAGTTGAACTCTTGTTCAAACATTCTGCATCGAATGACAGGCGCTCCCATGTCTTTCTTCTTTCTAGGGAGATTGTTGATTGCATTGATTGTCGTCACCGTCAAGATGTGCTTCACATTTCTTTGTCTGGATCGGCATGGCTATATCTTTGAAGTACATGCCTCTTTAAGTCCCTTCTTGATGTTTGGCATGCACTTAATGGCTTGTAGAAAAGGCATCTTAAGAATACGATTCTGAATGATTTGCTCAACATCAGGATCTGACAAGGTTGTTTTCACATTTTTAGTTTTTCTATTTTTCTAAAGCGTATGGAAAAGGAATATTTACAAAACTAAAATTAGAAAGAATATTGTTCTTATTTACAGAAATAAAATCTATGCCCATATCAGGTTGTGTAACTGGATGACAAAAAGAAAAGCCTCCATCCATCTAATGTGGTGGGCATCCCAAAATAGCAGGCGGGGCTCCATCGACTAGCTCTGGGTTGGTTATAGGTGCAGTCCTCTCCGTAGCTGTCTAGCTGGCTCTTTGGTTGTTGCTTTCCCCTTTTTGTTGTTATTTATTTATTTATTTCATTTTTTTTGAAATTTTTGTGGTGCTTCTCCTTCTTCCTCACCCATCGATGTTGATGGTCCTGCTGATGTAGAAGAAGATGACGACTGACCCGTGGAAGCATTATTCTTCCCCTTCATGGTAGCAGACGACTGAAGAGTCCTACTGCTCCTGAAAGTAACAGCATTAGATAAAAATATATCATGTACCTTTGACTCTGTAGGGTTGGATGGGACATCGTAGACTGCCTGCTCTTTCTTGCAGAAATTATTGTGGTTTAACTCCACATGTGCTAGAATTATGGTCTTGGAAACGGTGAGGTCATCTAACTTCTGACTCATTTCTGCAAGGCTCTTGACAAGTTGAGCTAAGCAGTCGAGGGTGGGGTTCACAGGAGAAGCCTCTGATGGTTCAGTGTGCTGGCCACGATGAGACTACGAGTGGTGTTGAGGTTGCTGGTAGGAATTCTGAGATGGATATTGAGAAGAAGAATGATATTGTTGGTGATGAGGAGGCAGGTGCTTATATGGAACAACCCGTACTACTGATAAGATTTTTGCTAATGGTATTGCGGTTGTTGAAACTGATTTTGTCTCTAGACCTGCTAATATGGCTGAGACTGCTGGTGGTGAGGCTGATTATTCCCTTCGACAAACCTCCCTCCTTGTTGCTAAGGGAATGGATGGGAGTTAGCAGACTATCCCTACTGAGGTCCTCTTGGACGGGCAAGTTGCACATCATTTGACCAAACTCCATTAACCTCTTGAATCAGAGGTGGTGGAAGAGAGCATGGATCTAAAAAAATATGTGGATCTGACTTGTATACAACCAACCATTGTTGTGGTTGTTGTGGCGAGGATAGTTCGTGGGCTTGCACATTAAAAACATGTTGAACCGCTAGTTGGGACTGACTCTGCTGAGGAGGATGAGGCGATGCTGGTTCCTTCATCTCAACTGGAGTCATGGTCGATGCAGATGGAATTGTAGGCATTGATTGTGCTTATCTACAACTGCATCTGCTTGGTAATCTGATCCAATTTATCCAAGATCCAAGTCCTTTGTTCAATCACAATGAGCTTCTCAAGATCCTGTGATCGCTTTTCAATTATATCTACCTTGGACATGTGGCTCCAAATAATGCTCATATTTGAGCTTTCATCCTTGTCTTGCTCGTGTGAGGTAGCTATATGTACTGCCTTCTAGTGAATCTTTAGTTGTCTCTGATTAGCACAGGAAGACAATATGGCGGCTTCTTTTTCAGTAGTTTCTTCAAAAATTTGCCGTATAATATCCTCGTCTTTGTTGAAGTGAGATCCACCACAAGTGGCATCAACGAGCTTCAGACTCTCAATAGTCATTCCACTAAAGAAATGTTGGACCAGGATGGTCCACATGATGTCATTGTGTGGACACTTCTCTTGCAGATCTGTAAACCTCTCTCAAGCCTCATGAATGGACTCGTGGTTGGCATGGGTGAAGTTTGCAATGCGGGCACGCATCTGATTCAACTTCCCAAGAGGATAGAACTTGTGTAGAAAGGCAGACTTGAGTTCCTCCCAGATGATGACGACCTTCCCCAAATGATTAATCCAATGAAGAGCATTATCTTGAAGGTTAAACGGGAATGTGGTCATCCTAATTGTACCTAATGGGATGTTAGGGTAGTGTGTGTTTCTGTAGATTGATGAATCCACATTTCATCATCTTTATTCTATCATTTTGGCACCAAAAACCCTAGCAAATGCCTGAAAACACCCTTAAATAGAGCATCTTAGCATGCATGCATGTGCATTCAATTAGTGTATAAAATGCTGTAATTAAGGCCAAAATTATAGAATAAATAAAGAAAAGAAAAAGAATATAATATTGTAAATATTTTATGACCCGAAACCCCGAGACCTCGGCATCTCGATGACTAGGTCGACAAGGAATAAAGTAGGGGGAGATAAGGGCCAAAATACAGATAAAATACCTATATTTTTTATTCATTCTTTATTAATTTTGGGACCTATTTTTGGTTCCACTTTTTATACATCAAATAAAGAAACTTTGTACATGAAAGTTGTAGCTAATTTTATAAAGAAAAATACAAAATTGATTTCACAAAAAAAGAATACACAGATAAAAAGTTATGGTCTGAATAAGAATCCAGAATCCCAACTTCTCAGACCCGTATCTCACAACTGACAACTCCAAATGCAGCATACACACCTTTAATTGTATATAGAATAAAATAATCTAACCAATGATGGTGGTTTCGCATTTGGCGGAGCTACGCTTTGAAAGTTGAGTTTTGGACCCCCGTTGTATAGCTATACTGATTAAAATATTCAATTTATTCTTTATTAATTAATTATTTATTTTTTATAAGGTTGTAAATACTACTTATAATAATTATGTGCATTAAAATCAGAATAAAAATGCAAAGAAAAATAAAAATAAAAATGAACATATAAAGAATACAAAGGTACATTACCTATAGATATACCTATACAAAACATACTTGTATTTTATTAAATATACATAATAAATCAGAAAAATAAAATAAAAATA
This sequence comes from Ottelia alismoides, assembly GCA_037367405.1. Lineage (NCBI taxonomy): Eukaryota > Viridiplantae > Streptophyta > Magnoliopsida > Alismatales > Hydrocharitaceae > Ottelia > Ottelia alismoides. The sequence goes on along the minus strand of JAZKJV010002041.1, from coordinate 443,641 downwards.
TATTTGTGTGATAAAAGTATTTTATAATTTTATAAAATCATAAATAAAAATAACAATATTCAAAATACCTAAACAAAAATAAAATACTAAAATACATAGGTATTATACCTATATAGGGTTAACAAGGTAACTTGTAAAAATATAAGTCATAAAAATAATTAAAAATCGGAATAAAATAATTTATAAAATTATAAGAATTTTTTATTTTATAACCTAATCGAAATAATATCATTTGTTATTTTTTATTGATTTTACAAAAGGTTTTTTTTCTGGTTGGTCCACGTGGACCAACCAGGTTGGTCTGACAGTTGACCTCCGGTCAACTGTCTGACCCCCCCTGTGGCCTGTGTCAGAACGAGTTGACTTCTTTCGCGATTTTTTCGAGGTTGTATCTTTCACCATCTGGGGTTGAAGTCTTCTGCAAAATTGTAGCTCAAAGACCCATGAATCACGCCCAGCTCTTATCTTGGACTTCGGATCATCACGTTTCTCGATACGCCTCATTCATGGGAGCCCTCCGTCAACCCCTTAAAACCAAACCTTGAATCCCATTTTGAATTTTGAACCGCGAATTCTCAGAGATCCACCTCCCTTGGTCGAGCAATTGGAGCCCGGAGGTGACAGCTTCGAGCCCCACGCATCCAAGCGGCGGGAGAATGTCCAGATCGTCGCGTGTTCCAACCTCCGGTGACCGTCGTTGAGGTAACCTTTCCCTCGCCCTCCTTGGGCTTGAGGCAGCTTCATTTCCTTTAGTTTTGCTTGCATTTCATTCCTTATCATCTCGCGTTTCATTTCCCCCATTCATTCGTCTCAATCGTGGGTAGATTCGCCAAATCAACCCTCGCCGGAGCTATCTCCGGCCACAGTTGTTCTCGCCGCACATCCCCCATCCCTTTTGCGCCACGTGATCGGGGCAATTTGCCCCCGATCATATCACCCCTTTTTTTTTGTGCAGGTAGCAGAGCCTATCGAGGACCTGGAGCCCTTTTGTGAGCTCGTTGGAGGTGGTTTTGGAGCTCCAGCTCCTCCCCCTTCGCCTGCGAGCTCTGGTGGCCACCGCCACCCTCTGAAGCTTCAGGCGGCCAGAGGACACCTGCAGGAAGATGGAGAGCCCATCGACCGGCCTGGAGGAGGATGGAGGAGCCCACGCCACTTGATCCAAACTCGCCCCGGGCGAGTTCGTCTTCTGTTCTTCCAGCCATCTCGCGCGCCGTCGATCTTCCGGCCGTTCTTCCCCATCAGCAGCAGCCGTTGGATGGCGGATCATCAGCACCGTCAGATCAAGGGCTGAGATCTAATCTCAGCCCTCCGCCCGCGAACCGGCATCGGCGCCCCAGGACTCGACACGTGGTCAAGTGGGATTCATCCCACCGTTCGTCAGCGCCTAGCGGGGGTATTTTGCTCTTTAACCCCTGCCATTTTTTTTAGTTCTTAAGTAACTTAGAAACTTTCATTGGCCTTTTAAAACTTCTGTGTAATTTGCATTAAGGCCCCCGATCTTTTTCTATTTTCTTTTTTGGTCCTTGGCCACGTCATAGCACGTGCCCGTGCACGTGAGGTACGTGGCCATTTTGCATCAGAGCCCTCGGGCATTTTGTTATTTGTCAACATCCCAGGAACTATTTTATCACGCTAGTTATTTGTGGAAATTTTGGATATTTGCCCCTGATACTTTTGGATATTACTATTAGGTCCCTGCTAGGCGCGTGCGTAGCACGTGCTTGGCCTGGACATTTTGCACAAAAGCCCTTCCGGGTTTTGTATTTTGTTTTTAGTACAGCAAATGCAAGATTTAGTGTAAAACTTTGTGGCAATTTTGCATGTACCCCCTGGATGTTATAGAAATTGCATGTATGCCCTTGCCAGACTCTTAAATCTTTAATTGCTTGATATAATTGATTAGGGTATCATTTGACCCCAAAATTTCTCAAATCTTGAAGTTAAGCTCCTGGAAACTTGCTCTTCCTCGCCATCAATTTAGTTTTTGATTTGATTTTATTTTTATATTTATTAAAAATAAAAAACACGCTTTTTGTGCACTGTCTAGTTTAGAAAATACCAAAAAAATATTAAAACACTCTAAAAATTCCAAAAAAATTACCTAATGTCTATTTTAACCTATTTTAGTGTCAGTCCAAAAATCACTAAAAATCTCAAAAGAAAAACACTAAAAATTTAAAAACACTCAAAACTTCAGAAAATTATATAAAATCAAAGAAAACTCTAAAAATTACAAACTCAGGTTCTCTTTGTTCCTCATTTTGTTCTTTTAATTTGAAAAATAGTGTGAAAAATTTTCGTTACTGGTTGCTATTTTTAAATCTCATTTCACTCACAGCCAGCAATATTTGCACTGTTTTGCTTTATTTCAGTATTTAAAAATACCAAAAACACCTTGAAAAATCCCCAAAAATCTCAAAAACAGTAAAAAAACTTAAAAATACTAAAAACATTTAATTTCTGAATTTTAGGTTATTTTTGCACATTTTTATAAATACTTTAGCTTGTCTTTTATTATATTGTCTTTATTTTCCAATATTGAAAAAAAACAAAAAATTATAAAATATAAATTATAAAAATCAGAAAATTAAAAAGCAAAACACAAAATTAAAAATTAAATAAATTATAAAAAAATTAATTAAAAACCCACAAAAATCTCCTTTGCTTGCTTGCTTAGTGTAGACGTATCACACACACACTTGAGCACATTTCTGAACTACCCTGTTTGCTCCCTGTGTTCGAACTCTCTGCATACTTGACACTATACACCATTTGTGCAGAGTTAAAAATAAATTTGACTCCACACTTGTTTTTCATTGTTTGATACTTGATTGTGGGTTCATTGTTGATTAATCACATTTTATTGTGGGTCGCCACAGCGACGTATTTAGACCCTCGATAATCTGCGGTTATCAAATGGCGCCGTTGCCGGGGAGCAACAGCGAGTAGTTTATATTTTGCTTGTGTTGATTGTCTACCATAGCTTTAGTTTCTATCTCTTGCATTTGTGATATTGATTGATCGAGCTATCTGACCATTTCTTTTCTTGTCTTCTTGCGAGGGACCGCGGAGCAAGGCGGATCGCCTAGGTGACCCGAAGCAACCTTGGGAAGCGGAGCCGGCTATTCTTTAGCCAAGCCGGCAGGAGAGAGCAGGAGGAGTGAGAGAGTGGTAGTTTAGCTTGCATTCTATTTTTGTGAGAGAGTGATTTATTGAATTGTAATAATACAGGTACACTTGGACTCTCGGACACTTAGACACTATCGGGCCTAATTTCCGGGTGTTTGTTCACCCGGGGGCTCACCGCGGCTTTTTCATGTTTTTATCGCTGTCATTTTCCGGTTTTGTTTTCATTTTTCCTCTCTTTTGTGGATTGAGCTCTTAGATTAGGTCCTGCTTGATTCGATTAGCCTAGGTCCAAACACCCTAATAACTCTTGCATGTTCCTATAGTTCATATTTGGAATTAGATTAATTAAGTAGTTGATCATTGGCTCTCGATCCGTGCACCGCGAGCTCACTCCACACAAGCGCTTTTTCCTAACTCAAATGTGTTGAGCAGAGGAGGAGTGAGCCTAGACCGGACATTAGGATTGGGAGTTGACGGTTAACTCGTGGTTCTTCACGCTAGCAGTTGCCTATCTTAGGATGATTTCCGCTTGCATATCGCCATATAGTTTAGGTTTAAAAATTCTTCTTTGCATCCCGCATGGAGAGAGCTGGGATTCGCTGTAAGTCTTCTTACTTTGCATACATCATTTAGGCACAAAGGTGAGATTTCCACCTTGGTGTCGACTTGCACGGCTTTTCCGACTCTATTCTCCCTCTGTTTTTGGAACAAAGTAGGATCAAGAAAAAACAAAAACCGTTAGGCGCTTGTTTGAATCTACTCAAAAGAAGCGATAACACCAAAAAAATTAAAAAAGGGACTGCTAAGAAAACTTGACCAAAAATAAAACCGGTAATTGGATTCATTGCTTGGGGAGAGTAACACCCTCACTTGTATTCAGGTTGCATGGGAAGGTCTCCTTCCAAGTGAGGTGAGCGCTTCGTAAGGATTAGAGCCCAAAACCCAACTTGTGGCTGCCTTGTGTATCGCCTGGATTTCCGAAGTATTGGCACTACTATCGTACGTAGTCGAGTAGGACTTGGTCGCCATTGGTGACTCACTATTGTGTGAGCGCCGACCTTGTTCGAAGTACCGAGCTTAGGCCACGCCTTCACGGGTGTGTCTGTCTCACCGGTTGCGTCCGAGTAGGATCTTGCACGCCCACGGGTGATTCCGTTGCGAGCGAGGTCCGAAGTATCGGTTTCGCCTATCGGCTTCCTCCCTCTATTTCTTTGGCTGAGTAGGGATCTAGGAAGGGTTACAAGGACCTTAAAAAGCGCAAGTTACAGGTTACACAGGAAAAGGACAAGTACGGGGACACTTTCCTGGCAGTACTCTCACTCCTATAGGCGTAGCGTTCTAAGGACTCGTGACAAGATAAATACCTGAAAACAATCTAAAATTGACAAGATAAAAGCCGAACCTTCACGGCTTTACGTGTTGAGTTGGTGAATTCACCCCTGCTTTGTGTTTGATTTCTAGATTTATTTAGGTCAAGATCAAAAACACCGCACAATTGTGCGCAATTTTGTTGCATCTCATATCATCTTCTTCTCTTGCATTTTCCCTGCTCTTCCCGAATAATCAAGATGATGGGACAGAGATCTCTTAGGCCGACCTTGTCGGCACCGCTATCCAGCACTCCTCCTCATTCATCTAGGAATACCTCGGAGAGTCCGCTCTCCGAGCCCGAGTTTACATCCACCCTGTTCCCCCTCGACCACCCTTCCCATTCTCCTTCTCTCAGTCCAATTGTTTCAGAATTCAGTGCATCACAGAGTTCGGCTCATTCGACAGCACCTGAGATGGCCTCTTTTGCTTTTTCAGAAAATCCAGCAATGGCAGACAGAGGCGAGCACCCAGATGACCACGATCACCCTCCATTCATAATCGATCAAGTGGCCATCAACAATTCCTTGTTAGCATCCCTGGAGACAATGCAGAGACAGATCCGTGACCAGGGAACATTCATGGGTGATCTGATGAGAGAAATAGCGCAGATAAGAGAGAACCGACCTGGGGGCGGTGGCGGAGGTGGAGGAGGAGGACCCGATGCAGGAGGAGGCGATCCAGACGCTAAGCGACCGCCACAGACCATCATGAGGGAACTGCACAACCCAGCTGCATCCCTCACTCACCAGTGGATCAGACTCCCGCCAATCCACGGAGATTTCGAGCTTCGGCCCCACACAATTCAGCTGCTACCCAAGTTTCACGGGTTGCCGACCGAAGAGCCGCACCTCCACCTCCAAGAGTTTGAAATGATTTGCAGCACTATCCATGATCGGTTGATGACCGAGGACACCATCAAGATGATTGCCTTTCCGTTCTCTTTGGTTGATAGAGCCGCATATTGGCTCAAACACCTTGGGCGATTCGTCGATACATGGGCAGATCTCCGGACCGCGTACCTGAAGAAGTACTACCCTCTCGGCCGGACCAACGCAGCTCGAGCCATGATCAGTAACTTCGTCATGATCCCAAATGAACAGTTCCATGAAGCCTGGGATCGATTCAGAGAGCTCATCGACCGGTGTCCACATCATGACATCTCCAAGCCCAACCTCGTGCAGAGTTTCTTCTGTGGGCTGACACCGGAGCTGTAGGGGCTAGTGAACGCCTCTTGTGGTGGGTCTTATTTCTCCAAGGGAGAAGACGACGTCTGGGCCATCTACGAAGGCATGGCAGAAAACTCTACTGTGATGACCCAGGCCCGAGTCTATACACAGCAGAAGCCCCCGCAAGGAGCGGGATCATTTCAGAGGATCGCCCGCATCGATGCCGGTCCCAACACAACGTCGGTAGCCGCAGCCCAAGCCGAATCAGCCGCAGCTGACATGTACATTATTAGTGAGAAGTTGGACCGCATGGAGATCCTCGAGAAGAAGCAGAACCAAGGTCTTGCTCAGATGGACCTTCTCACCAAAACCATGAGTGACCTGAAAACTCAAATCCTATGCATTCAGGAGGCACAAGCTCACGCCCAACAGCCTCCCAGGTCACGGGCTGACTCCAGCAGTAGCAGCTCCAACCAACCCTCTACCTCATACCGACAGGTGAATCATATCCAGGCAGAGCCGGTTCCACTGCTACAGTACCATCCAGAGCAACCGCCGTCTCAGGAGACTCAGATGGTGGTGTATCAGCCGGAGCAGCCACTGGCAGTTCTTCCTCCACCCTCCTTCGAGCAGGAACCATTGATGGAAATCAATGGGATTTGGTACGACCGGTACCCTCAGCCCGGGATTCCTCGGGATCACCCCGGATTCCGTTGGGGCAATGGTGGATCCTCTTCCCAGCAGCAGAACCCTGCCCAAGGACACCAGAACAGCCAGCCACAGCAGCATAACCAGCAGCCCCAGTATGCCCAGCCGCAGCAATATCACAGTGGTCCTCGTCCCGCCTATCAGGGACAACAGTGGAGGCAGCGCCAGCCACCTCAGCAGTCTTATCCCCAGCCTTCCCCCCAGTATCAGCAGTCACACCAGCAGCAACATCCCCATTTCCAGCAGGGACAGACATCCGGTTCTCAGGGTCCCGCCTTTGAGAACCCAGCCCTTGATGATCTTGCCCGCTTGCTAGCTGAACAACGAGCATCTTTCAGGCAAGAAATGGATGAATTCCGGCAGGAAATGCGGGACATAATCAAAGGCAAGGCCGCCATACCCGCTCAGATTGAATCTAACCCGAACAATCTGAAAAGGAAGTCTGAGAAGGTAGAGTTCACAGAGGATACCTCTCCTAGTGACTATTTGAGTGACATGTCTTATTCCTATTATGATGCTGATTTTGTTACTACTAGGAGCGGTAGGATGCCAGCCGGCGGTGCCTCTTCTGAGCGATAACCAGATGCTGAACCAGGAGCGCCAGAGGAACAGAATAGCGGTGCTGATGCCGCTAATGACGATGTTGAAGACGGTGGTGCTGATGCCACCAATGATGGAGTCCAGGATGACGGTGCTGACTACCAGTTGCAGACGGTGGTGCTGAAGCCACCATTTTGGATGATGAACCAGAGTGCGGTGCTGATGCCGCGAAGACCAGTGCTAGTGGTGGTGCTGAGGCCACCACATCTACTTTTGTTGAGCCACCATTTGTGATGTTGCCACATTTTATACCTAGAGACTGTGGGAACAAAAACAAAAACAAAAATTTGAATAAAGGAAAGGTTTCTGTTCAAACTGTGGATCCATATGTGGTGAATGATGATAATTGTATGGATTCTCCTTCTTCACAGGCACAGGGACCGATTCCTAGTCCTCCATCTGAGGAGGCCCCTACCATCCCCTTCCCTGAGGCGCTTCGCCGAGCGAAGGGGAATAAAAGAGAAAATCCCAAAAAAGATCAGCAGGTAGAGTTCGGCAATCAGATGATAGACAGATTCCATATTCAGCTGACTCTACAAGAAGCACTTGAGCACATCCCCCTCTTCAAGAAGAACCTGAAAGAGAAGACTACCGTCCGCAGGAAGAGGAGGAATCACATAGATCAAATCCATGTGCTCACTCAGTCCACTTGCTGCACCATCCAGAACAAGCTGCCAGCTAGGCGACCAGATGCAGGAGCTCCCTATGTCAGATGCGAGATTCAGGAGCAGCAGTTTGATCGTACTCTATTAGATAGCGGCTCTTCAATTAACCTTCTTCCGGCAGCCTTACTCGACCGATTCGAGTTTGGTCCTCTTCTTAGGAGCAGGACAGTCCTTCAGTTTGCTGATAGGTCGACTAAGAGGCCGAAGGGGTTATTGAAAGACGTGGTCGTTACCATTCAGGGCCTGAAATTCCCCGTGGACTTCGTTGTATTGGACATGGAGATCCCTGAGTCGGTAACCGATGCCCCCATCATACTTGGACGCCCATTCTTGGCTACAGCCAAGGCAGTGACCGATCATGATAATGGGAAGGTATGTTTTCGCGTAGAGGGCGAAACCATACAAATAGAGACGATCGAGGAAACCAGAGCCAGAGAGTTAGCGTGCTCAGAACAATCCAGCGAAGCCGGGCAGATGACAGAGGAGGAGCTAGACATCCAACAGGTTTGTGATTTTGAGATGACTGATGATGAATCCAACTGGAAAGATCCTGTAGCACCGACCCTCGCCTTGCCTACAGATTCACTATATCTCAAGCTCATGGCAGTCGAGAGCCGGGAAAGCACATCCCTGGAAGAGGATATCTCTGAGGCTGACAGTGTTGTGATGAGTGGTGCTGAGGAATTTCAATCATGTTCATCTTCTTCAGATCCCTCGGATTCAGACATTGACTGGGATGACTTTGATGATCATTTGCCTTGTCTGATTCCTTCTGAGCCGACAACCATGACAGAGTGCGAGCTAGTGCAGTTTATTGATGATTCAGCAGGCCACCCTTCGTCAGAAAGTCATGCAGAGCGAGAGTTCTCCCATGCAGACCTGGTAGCATTTACACAGACGTATCAGAAGCCAGATCTGCCACCTCCCAGTTGTCCAGAAAGGAAACCTCTGCCACAATCGATGACATACAGATTCCTTGCGGGTGAGCCAGAAATGTACCCAGTCATTATCTCAGCAGATTTGACTGGAGAACAAGAATCTCGTCTGATGGAGGTTCTTGAAAGAAACCGCAAGGTAATCGGATGGAGTATAGCTGATCTCCAGGGGCTAAGCCCAAATCTTTGCTCTCACCACATTTATCTTGAGGATAACGCTAAGCCGTCGCGTGAGTTCCAACGACGGCTGAACCCGAATCTTCGAGACGTAGTCATGAAAGAAATTTCAAGGTGGTGGAGCGCCGTTTTCATCTATCCCATCTCCGACTCCAAATGGGTAAGTCCGCTACATGTGGTACCCAAGAAGACGGGTATCACTACAGTTGTCAATGAGTCTGGAAAGGAGATCGCTACCAGAGTACCAACTTCTTGGAGGGTCTGTGTGGACTACAGACGATTGAATGAGGCCACCAAGAAGGATCACTTCCCGCTACCCTTCATTGATCAGATTATCGAGTGGTTAGCTGGGAAGAGTCATTATTGTTTTCTTGATGGGTACTCTGGATACAATCAAGTGGCCATTGTGCCCGAAGACCAGGAGAAAACGACATTCACCTGTCCGTTTGGGACTTATGCTTTCAGACGGATGCCCTTTGGTCTATGCAACGCTCCGGCGACATTCCAAAGGTGCATGTTGTCCATCTTCTCGAACATGGTGGGTGACTGTTTAGAGGTCTTCATGGATGACTTCTCGGTCTATGGCGACGGGTTCGACGCTTGTCTTGACTGCCTAGACCGTGTGCTCAAGCGCTGCATTGAGGTCAATCTTGTTTTATCCTGGGAGAAGAGTCATTTCATGATGACTCAGGGGACGGTCCTTGGTCATATCGTCTCCAACAGGGGCATGGAGGTCGATCCGGCTAAGGTGGATATCATCAGAAAACTCAATCCGCCGTCCAATTTGCGTCAGTTACGGTCTTTTCTGGGGCATGTCGGTTTCTACCGACGGTTCATTCAGGACTTCAGTCGAATTGCCCGACCGCTTACTGACTTGCTGACAAAAGACACCGAGTTTATTGTCAATGATAAGTGTCTCGAATCTTTTGAGACTCTAAAAAACATGGTTGTTTCAGCTCCCGTCCTACAGCCACCTGATTGGTCTCTCCCATTCGAGATCATGACGGATGCTTCCGATTTTGCCGTTGGGGCTATGCTCGGACAAAGGAGGGATGGGTTACCTTTTGCCATTCACTACGTCATCCGGACTTTGGATGCCGCACAGCGGAATTACACTGTAACCGAAAAAGAGATGCTGGCCATAGTCTTCGCTCTTGATAAGTATCGATCATATATTCTCGGATCTAGGGTAACCATCTATACTGATCACACCGCCATCCGGTACTTAATGACCAAGAAGGATGCCAAAGCACGTCTCACCAGATGGATCCTTCTACTCCAGGAATTTGATATTGAAATTAAGGACAAGCCTGGAGTCAAGAATGTGGTGGCGGATCATCTCTCCAGATTGGAGAATCTTGAGGAATCTGAGCCCAGCGCACCTATCACAGAGACATTTCCAGATGAGGCGATCTTGGCTGTCACCTCGCTCCCGTGGTATGCTGACATTGTGAACTATCTTGTTGCCAAGACGGTCCCACAAGGTTGGCCCAGGCAGAAACTCGAGACCTTCCTGGCGAAGGCCAAGTTTTACCATTGGGAGGATCCCGTCCTTTATCATGAAGGAGGGGACAGTATCTGGAGGAGGTGCATTCCTCAAGAAGAGCATCATAGCGTCCTCACATACTGCCACAAGCTCGAGGCAGGAGGACATCATTCTGGAAAAAGGACAGCACAGAAGGTGCTTCAATCCGGTCTATGGTGGCCTACTCTCTTCAAGGATTCTGATGAGTTCGTGAAGAGATGTACTGACTGTCAGAAAATGGGAACCTGCGGACAGAGAGACATGATGCCCATGCAACCCATTCACTTTTGTGAGGTTTTTGATGCATGGGGGATTGATTTCATGGGCCCATTTCCTAAGAGTCAGGGATTGGAGCATATTTTGCTAGCTGTGGATTATGTCAGCCGATGGGTTGAGGCCATCCCCGCCCGAGCCGCAGATGCTAAAACCGTTTGCAAATTTTTGAGGAAAAATATCATTTCACAGTTTGGGGTACCTAGAGTCTTGATTTCAGACGGGGGGTCTCATTTCATCAACGACAAAGTCAGGGCCCTTGCAGACGAGTTCGGCATTGACCATCGGGTTACCACTCCTTATCACCCTCAGACTAATGGTCTTGCCGAAGTATCGAATCGGGAGATAAAGACTATCTTGCAGAAAGTTGTCCGCCCAGACCGAAAGGATTGGTCACAGCTTTTGGACTCGGTCTTATGGGCTTATCGGACTTCTTTCAAGAATCCATTGGGGACGTCTCCCTTTCGTCTCGTCTATGGCAAGCCGTGCCATTTGCCAGTGGAGATCGAGCACAAATCTTTTTGGGCAGTCACTGAGTTGCTGTTAGATCCAGAGAGTATAGGAGACCAGAGAAGAGCGGAATTGGCAGCCCTGGAAGAACTGAGAGATACAGCCTTTTCGAACAGCCTACAGTACAAGGAAAAAGTCAAGACATGGCACGATTCGCATATCAGCCATAAACAGTTTGAGCCAGATCAGAGAGTATGGTTGTTTGATTCCAGGCTGAAATTATTCCCAGGGAAGTTACAGAGCAAGTGGAAAGGTCCGTATGTGGTCAGGAAGGTACATGACAATGGCAGCATCGATATATCCGAACCGTCATCTTCCTCTACCTTCCGCGTCAATGGTCAACGCCTGAAACTATATCTTGATCATGATCCACCGACCATTGACGTTGCCCCCATTCTTCTGGTATGAGATGTGTCCTTTGATTCTGATCATCTGCATCTCATATATGGTGATCAACTCTATCCCCCGCTGTACAGATCCATCTGTTCATATCGCTTTCATCTGTTGAGTTATTTTCTTCTTTTCTTCTTTTCTTCCTTTTCTATCTTCTGTATCTATCAAAAAGGTGCCGCCCTTGTAGATAGTTTTCCATACTTAGGACGTGCTTTGTCCTAAGTATAGGGGGGTTGGCACCTCGAGTTTCTCTATCCATTTCGATCCTCTCCATTGTCTCCTCTTCTTGCCTATACTTAGGGATATCTTACCCTAAGTATAGGGGGAGACAATCTGAGTACGATCTGTTCATTCCCACCCTTGACCCTCCCTGCGTTGTATACAGTCTGCTATACTTAGGATTATTTGATCCTAAGTATAGGGGGGACGGTCAACTTCTCATTCGTTTGATTCATTCATCCATTTATTTCTTAGACTTGTCTATACTTAGTACGAGTTATGTCTTCTCTTTTCTCTCTGATCTATGAGTACATAGCTCAAGCTAAGTATAGGGGGGTCATATATACTATGTATATACTTTAGCCATAACTCATACTTTCGTACTTTCCTAATAATATGGCTAATAATTCTTTAAAATTCATTAAAAATCCTTAATAAAAAGATGTGATTATTCCTCAAATTCTTTTTGTATTTACTGATTAATAAATCAGGTGAAAACGTTTTTTGCAAAATGTTTGAAAAATAGTTTGAAAATCTTTGTGAACATCTATTGAAAACTATTTTGAAAATATTTTGTTACATGTTTTCAACCTGTGTAAAATGTGTGGTTTGTAAAATTTATTTTCTTTGTGTGAAATAAAATGTTTGAAAAATGATTTACAAATGGTTTGAAAATGGTTGCAAAAATGATTTGAAAAACCTATATATACTGTTTTGAAAGCCTTTGCAAAATGTTTTCAAATGTGTGTAAAATGTTTGTAAAAACTATTTTGGACTATAGTTTTCAAAAATTGTGTGTAAATTGTTTTCAAATAAGTTTGAGGAATACTGACATCACACCAAAATCCACTATATATATGTATAAAATTGATCACTTACCCTGTAAATTCTTAAAACCCACCTCTTGTATATATGAAGAAGCACTCCCGTGTACATATTTTAACCTAGTTTTCAGCCAAAATCTTTTTGTTTTCAAAAAGCCCAAAAACATTTGCAAAATTAAAATCCAAAAACATTTGAAAAAGCTTTTTGAAAAATACAAAAAAATGCATCTGCATATGCATGCGTCATATTTCCAAAAAAATCCATAAAAAGTTCAAAATCTTGAAAATTGCATCACAAAAATATTTTCTGCATTGCATGTGCATAGCATTCGCATTTTTCGGGTTGAATTTGATAGTTGAACAAGTCTAAGTAAAATCCGAAGATTGGAGCTTGATTGGACCTTATAATCTACTTAATAACAGGAACCTTATAGGAACTGGGTTTGAGGTACTTCAGGTCTAGGTGACTTAATTCTTTGAGGATCACGGGACTTGGTTCAATGGATTCTTGACTGCCTAAGTAGAGTATTTCGGAGCACACGACGATTCTTGTTGATAATGACCTAACTTGGACACCTGCACCTTTCGCATGGCTCAACTCAGTTGGAGTGGTGAGGGGATTGGATTTGCCGGTATGAGACGCACACAAGTGGAAACATTTGTCCTCCTCTAGAGAGGGAAGCGCACCCCAACCCGTCCAGTGATTAGGAAGTCTAAAGACAGGAGGATGTGGGTTGCGATAAAGCTTCAAAAGAGGGATAGTCTACTGGCTCAAGAGGAAAACCTCCTTATGTAAATGCTGCTGTATATAGTATTAAAAAAAAAGTTCAGGCATGTACAAAAATAAAAATCCCGCAAGTATGTACAAAGTCAATAAGCAAGCTTGAATTCCAAAGTCATATCATGTGAGACTGCAGCAGGATGACTTGACTACACTGGTCTTGCATCCCGGGATAGGTAGCTACACTGGCTACCGTCCATTCTTCTCTTCACCTCCTCTTCTTGAGTTGGTTGCCACTTGAACTTAGAAGGGAATACCCCGCTCCTCGAGGATGGAGTCATTGGATTGGGGAATCATTGGGTTGTCGTACTGGAGAAGGCAGTTTCTTTGTCATTCTAGTTGGGGAGAGCCACCATCACTTACACTGTACAAGTCAGATTCATAGTCGTAAGAGTTTGCGTATGAGTTGAAGTATTTCTGACCTGGCTATTAAGGAGACTTGGACAGAGTTTTGGGTTTCTCAAGGACTGTTGAATTTCAAACACGGTTCTCACTAAGGTTCCGCCCGCACTAAATTTCCAAAGGTCCGACTTAAGCTCCAAACTTTGATTTTGTGAAGACAAGTTTAATAACCAAACTAAATCCAAGTTCTTCTTTTTCTTTTCTTTCTTTTTCTTTTTGCACTTATTGCATAAGTGTTTGCTAGGGACTAGCAAAGGTAAAGTATAGGGGGATGATGAATCCACATTTCATCATCTTTATTCTATCATTTTGGCACCAAAAACCCTAGCAAATGCCTGAAAACACCCTTAAATAGAGCATCTTAGCATGCATGCATGTGCATTCAATTAGTGTATAAAATGCTGTAATTAAGGCCAAAATTATAGAATAAATAAAGAAAAGAAAAAGAATATAATATTGTAAATATTTTATGACCCGAAACCCCGAGACCTCAGCATCTCGATGACTAGGTCGACAAGGAATAAAGTAGGGGGAGATAAGGGCCAAAATACAGATAAAATGCCTATATTTTTTATTCATTCTTTATTAATTTTGGGACCTATTTTTGGTTCCACTTTTTATACATTAAATAAAGAAACTTTTTACATGAAAGTTGTAGCTAATTTTATAAAGAAAAATAGAAAATTGATTTCACAGAAAAAGAATACACAGATAAAAAGTTATGGTCTGAATAAGAATCCAGAATCCCAACTTCCCAGACCCGTATCTCACAACTGACAACTCCAAATGCAACATACTCACCTTTAATTGTATATAGAATAAAATAATCTAACCAATGGTGGTGGTTTCGCATTTGGCGGAGCTACGGTTTGAAAGTTGAGTTTTGGACCCCCGTTGTATAGCTATACTGATTAAAATATTCAATTTATTCTTTATTAATTATTTATTTATTTTTTATAAGGTTGTAAATACTACTTATAATAATTATGTGCATTAAAATCAGAATAAAAATGCAAAGAAAAATAAAAATAAAAATGAACATATAAAGAATACATAGGTACATTACCTATAGATATACCTATACAAAACATACTTGTATTTTATTAAATATACATAATAAATCAGAAAAATAAAATAAAAATATATTTGTGTAGATAAAAGTATTTTATAATTTTATAAAATCATAAATAAAAATAACAATATTCAAAATACCTAAACAAAAATAAAATACTAAAATACATAGGTATTATACCTATATAGGGTTAACAAGGTAACTTGTAAAAATATAAGTCATAAAAATAATTAAAAATCGGAATAAAATAATTTATAAAATTATAAGAATTTTTTATTTTATAACCTAATCGAAATAATATCATTTGTTATTTTTTTATTGATTTTACAAAGGGTTTTTTTCTGGTTGGTCCACGTGGACCAACCAGGTTGGTCTGACAGTTGACCTCCGGTCAACTGTCTGACCCCCCCTGTGGCCTATGTCAGAACGAGTTTTTGACTTCTTTCGCGATTTTTTCGAGGTTGTATCTTTCACCATCTGGGGTTGAAGTCTTCTGCAAAATTGTAGCTCAAAGACCCATGAATCACGCCCAGCTCTTATCTTGGACTTCGGATCATCACGTTGCTCGATACGCCTCGTTCATGAGAGCCCTCCGTCAACCCCTTAAAACCAAACCTTGAATCCCATTTTGAATTTTGAACCGCGAATTCTCAGATATCCACCTCCCTTGGTCGAGCAATTGGAGCCCGGAGGTGACAGCTTCGAGCCCCATGCATCCAAGCGGCGGGAGAGCGTCCAGATCACCGCGTGTTCCAACCTCCGGTGACCGCCGTTGAGGTAACCTTTCCCTTGCCCTCCTTGGGCTTGAGGCAGCTTCATTTCCTTTAGTTTTGCTTGCATTTCATTCCTTATCATCTCGCGTTTCATTTCCCCCATTCATTCGTCTCAATCGTGGGTAGATTCGCCAAATCAACCCTCGCCGGAGCTATCTCCGGCCAAAGTTGTTCTCGCCGCACATCCCCCATCCCTTTTGCGCCACGTGATCGGGGCAATTTGCCCCCGATCATATCACCCCTTTTTTTTGTGCAGGTAGCAGAGCCTATCGAGGACCTGGAGCCCTTTTGTGAGCTCGCCGGAGGTGGTTTTGGAGCTCCAGCTCCTCCCCCTTCGCCTGCGAGCTCTGGTGGCCACCACCACCCTCTGAAGCTTCAGGCGGCCAGAGGACACCTGCAGGAAGACGGAGAGCCCATCGACCGGCCTGGAGGAGGACGGAGGAGCCCACGCCACCTGATCCAAACTCGCCCCGGGCGAGTTCGTCTTCTGTTCTTCCAGCCATCTCGCGCGCCGTCGATCTTCCGGCCGTTCTTCCCCATCAGCAGCAGCCGTTGGATGGCGGATCATCAGCACCGTCAGATCAAGGGCTGAGATCTAATCTCAGCCCTCCGCCTGCGAACCGGCATCGACACCCCAGGACTCGACACGTGGTCAAGTGGGATTCATCCCACCGTTCGTCAGCGCCTAGCGGGGGTATTTTTCTCTTTAACCCTCGCCATTTTGTTTAGTTCTTAAGTAACTTAGAAACTTTCATTGGCCTTTTAAAACTTCTGTGTAATTTGCATTAAGGCCCCCGATCTTTTTCTATTTTCTTTTTTGGTCCTTGGCCACGTCATAGCACGTGCCCGTGCACGTGAGGTACGTGGCCATTTTGCATCAGAGCCATCGGGCATTTTGTTATTTGTCAACATCCCAGGAACTATTTTATCACGCTAGTTATTTGTGGAAATTTTGGATATTTGCCCCTGATACTTTTGGATATTACTATTAGGTCCCTGCTAGGCGCGTGCGTAGCACGTGCTTGGCCTGGACATTTTGCACAAAAGCCCTTCCGGGTTTTGTATTTTGTTTTTTGTACAGCAAATGCAAGATTTAGTGTAAAACTTTGTGGCAATTTTGCATGTACCCCCTGGATGTTATAGAAATTGCATGTATGCCCTTGCCAGACTCTTAAATCTTTAATTGCTTGATATAATTGATTAGGATATCATTTGAACCCCAAAATTTCTCAAATCTTGAAGTTAAGCTCCTGGAAACTTGCTCTTCCTCGCCATCAATTTAGTTTTTGATTTTATTTTATTTTTAAATTTATTAAAAATCAAAAACACGCTTTTTGTGCACTGTCTAGTTTAGAAAATACCAAAAAAATATTGAAACACCTCTACAAATTCCAAAAAAATTACCTAGTGTCTATTTTAACCTATTTTAGTGTCAGTTCAAAAATCACTAAAAATCTCAAAAGAAAAACACTAAAAATTTAAAAACACTCAAAAACTTCTGAAAATTATATAAAATCAAAGAAAACTCTAAAAATTACAAACTCAGGTTCTGTTTGTTCCTCATTTTGTTCTTTTTATTTGAAAAATAGTGTGAAAAATTTTCGTTACTGGTTGCTATTTTTAAATCTCATTTCACTCACAGCCAGCAATATTTGCACTGTTTTGCTTTATTTCAGTATTTAAAAATACCAAAAACACCTTGAAAAATCCCCAAAAATCTCAAAAACAGTAAAAAAACTTAAAAATACTAAAAACATTTAATTTCTGAATTTTAGGTTATTTTTGCACATTTTTATAAATACTTTAGCTTGTCTTTTATTATATTGTCTTTATTTTCCAATATTGAAAAAAAAACAAAAAAATATAAAATATAAATTATAAAAATCAGAAAATTAAAAAGCAAAACACAAAATTAAAAATTAAATAAATTAAAAAAATAATTAAAAACCCACAAAAATCTCCTTTGCTTGCTTGCTTAGTGTAGACGTATCACACACACACTTGAGCACATTTCTGAGCTACCCTGTTTGCTCCCTGTGTTCGAACTCTCTGCATACTTGACACTATACACCATTTGTGCAGAGTTAAAAATAAATTTGACTCCACACTTGTTTTTCATTGTTTGATACTTGATTGTGGGTTCATTGTTGATTAATCACATTTTATTGTGGGTCGCCACAGCGACGTATTTAGACCCTCGATAATCTGCGGTTATCATAGATGCACCCAAATTATTGGAGATGAATGTAGGGTTCTTTGTTTGCATTCCCGTGGAAGGTGGGAAGCAGAGCCAAGACTTGAAGCTTCAACTCAAAAGGGGCGTGGAAAACAAGAATCTAAATCCATTCGATCATTTGTCCACCACCGGGGTTGTAGGTCTCCCTGAGGGTCGGCTTGGGCTGCCCTATTCTTGGTTTGTCAGCTCCACCTCCATGGGGTCCGTCTCCTATCTCTTCTTCTTCTCCTCCTCCTTAGTTCTCTCTCCCTCTCTCTCTCTCTCTCTCTCTCTCTCTCTTCTCAGATCATTCAACATGTCTTGAAAGGTGACTTGGGAAAATGCCTTGTTGGTGAACTATTATTGAATTGCATGTATAGAGGCAAGGAGTTATGCATTCACCACATTTTGATCTGTTTGTTGGCCTGACTACGGCTGTGATGGGTGCTGAGGTCCCTTTCCCTTTCCATTCTGAGCCATTTCTTTCTCTGAATCTAATTGGAATCTATCAAAATCCGTGGCTCCAGACTGAGCTCATGATTTGCACTAGGAATGATGCCTCGATCAGCCTATATAGAAGCACCAGATTAAAAGAATCGTTTTGTGTAAACGTCAACATAGAATATCATTAAGGATGGACATATATAAGGATTGAAATCAATTTCCATCCAAAATGGGAAGATTTTGGGACAAGAGTGATCCTAGTTTATTGAAGAAGGCGGAGACTCCGAAGAGCAGTTTGTGGAGTCTGAACCGTGATCTTGGGAATCGCCCCGAATTATTAGAGAGGTCAACTACGTGGAATCAATGTGGTTGTCGCTAGAGTCCTAACTAAGCCATCCAAGGGTTGCCATCTCGAGGGTCAAAGATAAGATCGATGATGGAGGAATGATACTGAGGTCAATGAGAAATAAAAAGGAGTGTAAAACAGTAGAACGACTCGAAAATGAGCGGGGTCAAATGAGAATGGAAGAAGAGAAAAAAATGGATGTCAAAATTTGCACAAGTGTGCGGGACTTGATCTTGGACCTTAAACTAAATCAAACAAACACCCGACAAGTTTTGAATTCACCAACACAACCCAAGTGAAGCCATAAAAGTTCAACTATTTTTATCTTTCAATTTTATGGTTGTATTGCAGGCAAATCTTTTAACAAATCCTTAAGAAAGCTAACCCTATAGGCGTGTGTGTACTGTCGGGAAAGTACTATGTACTTCTTACACCTCCTTTGTAACATGTGATATGCACACTTTGAGGTCCTTGATCTCGTGCCTGGGCGACTACACAGCCAAAAAAATATAGAAAGGAAGCCAATAGGAAAAATTAATACCTCCCTCACAGGCGAGGCACTCGGCTACATGACAATGAGCTAGACATTCCCGTGAAGGCGTGGCCAATGCTCAATGTTTCGGACCAAGTAGGGTGCTCCACACAAGGTGAGAACATCGTCGTCTACAAGGCCCTAATCGCCCATGCATGATAGAAGCACCAATCTTTGCTAACCCAAGTGATAATCAAGGCTGCCACAGATCGAGTTTGTTATGCTCTAATCCTTAGGGGGTTGTGCCTCACTCAGTCTAGAGTGTACCTGAAAGTAATGAGGGCGTTATGAACCCAAAATAAGGATTTGCATTATAATTTTTATTAAGGTAAAAGTTTGATTAGCAATCCCCTTGTTTTAATTTTTGGAGTATTTTTTGTAGCAAGCCTCCTAACAGTTTTTTGTATTTTCTTTTTATCCTAAGTGATATAAAAAAGGGGGAGAAAGCAGAAAAGTAATGCAAGCGGACACGAGAATGGAAATCTCACTCTCGTATCAAATGATGCATGCAAAGTAAGAAGACTCGCAGTACTTCCCAGCTCTCTCCATGTAGGATGCAAAATAGAATATATAAACATATACTACATGAACAATATGCAAGGATGAAAGCATCCTAAACAAGACTTCTATTATTGGGAAACCAAATTTAAATCACTCAAAAGTGGATCCAAGTATCCAGTCTTAGAGACTCCTCGATGCCCACCACAACAGGTCATGCAAGCATTGTGTGAAGTCTCTCACGGCTCACGGTTCCAAAATCAAGTAATTCACAATTAATTATTTGACTAAGTCCAAGTGAATGAGACTATATGTACATGCTTCTCTTAGGGCTTTAGACCTAGCTATCGAGTCAAGCAAGCTATATCTAGGGGCTCAATCGCATAAAATAAAGGAAAATAAAGGAGAAAAGCTCAAATCATGAGAAATAAAATAAAAGAAGGTGATAAAACATGAAAAACTACGACGAGGCCCCCATGTGAACAGACACCCGGGCAATGGACCTCGTTAGGTGTGAAGTGTCCTAGTCCAAAATTATTACAAATTAATTACAAAAATAAAAAAGAGCACTCTCTTCACAAAATAAAAAAATATGCTAAGTGTTTCTGCCCTTCTCCTCCTTCTCTACCTCCTCCCCTTCTCTCTCCTGATCGGTTGATGAATCTCGTATTTCTGCCCATTTCGTTCTCCCTTTCCCTCCGCGTAGTGTTTCCGCCCTAGAGACTACAAAGTCTCAAGTGTCTCGACTAGAGACTACAACTCCCCGAGCATTAATGAATGACTTGGTTAGCAAAAAAATCTGTTAATGACACACTAGAGACTTTGTAATCTATGATACCAAAAAAAGAGTTCATATGTGCTGAACGTCAAATTTTGCTCTTTAATTATATAGAATTGTCATAGTATAGGAGGCAAATTCAGTTCGTCAAAAATCACAATTTTTTAATGTTGTGGAGAATTTTTACTTGGCAAGTCTACCAGTGTCGAACATAGGGACCGGTGATTTTTAGTTGTGAGGTTTTAAATTAATTTAATAATTAAATGAATGTTCAATTAATTTCTTTGTCAGAAAATATAATACAATAATGAAGAAAAATAAACAGAGCAGATGAGCGCAGGATATGTGATTATAAGATTTAAATTCTCAACTAAAATAGTCGGTTAATCCGCAATTGACATCATGGATCGAAGGAGATTAAAGTCCAGAAATATGTGCCAATTAATGTTAAAATGTAGGCCGAAAAGATCAATGCACCAATGATAATCCTATAAAAATTTCTCCAGATATTATTGCCCCTGATCTTCCCTATAATTTAATCCTCGAGAAAAATAAATTTTAATCATGCAAATGTTAGGGAAATCCATCAATTCCTCCTCGATTATACCCCTACAAAGATTAATTCCTCAAGTATTATCAATAATAAATACAAGAGAAATAATCAAATTAAATATCCTCAATTGAGTCCCTGCCAAAAAAACTATTTCCCAAAATTATGTAATCAAGTATCATGCAAATAAGCTCTCAAAGATATTATTTTCTCAAGAATAAACATTTAGTTCCAATAGTTTTCCAAATCATGTCCTACAATATAACCAGAGGGAACTTATATGAGTTTCAAACAAAATAAAAGTCACAGTTTTTGGATTTAATGCACACGTTGTTCGAAATTAATCCAGGAGCATCACTGCAAATAAAATAAACAAGAAGTATTCTCAACCACATCCAGAGAGTCTTATCTACAATATGGTAACTCGTAGGAGTTGCTCTGCAGTTATTCCAAGATGATGGAATCTCTTTGTAATTTCTGAATTTGGAGGGTCTGAGCTGCAATGCAATTTTCCCACGGTGTGTGTATTGTTGTAACCAATAAATCTCCTCAATGAAGTTTGTTGCTTAATCAGATCACCATAAATCAAAGGAGACGAATGGGATGGGAGTGGAATACCATCACTCGACTCATTTTGATGGGACACCACCTGTAAGAATGAAACTCCTCTTGATTCGTATGAAATCGGATCAAATATTAGATCAGAGGTATCAGATCGGAATAGATGAAGCTATACCACCATATACAATAAAAAGATTGAATGATGTCCAATTATAGACTCAATGTAAGAACATTGAATCCCGTTCTTTAATATCCCAGTATTTCACAATGAATTCCCACACGTAGTTTAGGTACTTGATTTGTTCAGAACATAACACAGACTACCTTTTTATATAGACAATGTCCCATCATTTAACTTCCATAAACATAAGAACCCTTATCTCACGTAAACCACTACAAGAGTTGTATTGTGTATACTAAATCCAAGGGAAAATTAGTTCCTTCCAATTAATGCCATTTCTTGTATAATCCTTATAAGAAAACTATAATTGAAAAACTAGACTTGTGCGTATACAGTAATATCGAGGAATCTTCTGTACTGTATCCAGAGAGCCTACAAAATCACATCATTCATTTTTTGACAAATCAATTGTTAAAGCTATGCAAAGATCAAGTGGTAAGATCACAATCTATTCTTCAATTGGAAATAGAAATCATAGCAGGCTGTGATAGATCCACAACAAGATAATATCTCAAGAACCAATTAAATATCAACAGATGAGGAGATAGATTTTGGAGAAAGGGATGAAGACCTGGTGTGAAACTAACTGAAGGAATTTAATTGACATAGAGGTGAATGTATCCCTCTGTAGCGAGAACGGAAGTGATGGAATGATTAAAAAAATAGGAATGGAAGTTGGGGTGACGTATAATTGGGGCAAGCAAATGGGTAAATTTAATATCAAATCTGGGATCAAATGGAGATGGGGGTACATCTGCGAGTTTGGAAAAAATCTAAATGGGAATGGGAACTTTTATCTACAAACGAGTATGTGTGGGTGCTATGGGTGACAACAATCAAGACGTTGAGTGGCTCATGGCTTCAGAGGGTGCCGATGGCTGCTGCTCACCGTTGTGAAGATGTGCGGTGGTAATAGATGGATATGCAACTGCTGCATGAATGGAGGGGTGTGGCACTGGCGAAGTTGGAAGGCACGACGCACGATGCGAGCGTAGGTAGCGTGGCAGATCTAGGGCTCTAGATGGCATGGGGTGGTGGGGGTCGAGGTGGATGATGACAAGGTGGAGGTGTACGGTGGTCAGAGAGAGAGAGAGAGGAAACGGAGGAAAGGGGAAACACGAGGAAGGTGAACGGAGAAGAAGCAAAGAAGGAGAGCATTACCTAGTGATTCAAGGGGAAAGGCTGAGCTTGGGCAGAGGCTGTCGCCTAGGAATTAGAGATGGCTGAGGTCATCTTCCTAGTTGTCGTTCGAGCTACTCTGCGAAGGAACGAGCTTGGCCGTTGGCGGAGAAGCAACTGCCAGGTCAGGGAATGGCCTTGGATCATGCCAAGGGGCTCGAAGGTGACACGGAGGGGTTGTTGTCACCAGCCCTATCACGAAGCTCTGGATGATGGCGGATGGGGATGCGGTCTGTCAGGCGGAGGAGCTTTATAGGGAGTCACGGAGGAGCGTTATGGGAAGGAGCTTGGCTGGCCTCGTAATGACCGGAGGGAGCGGGCGCGGCGATGGGCATTACAAGGGAGGAGGCGCAACGGTCGGGGGAGTGGGCGGATGCGACTGGGAAGGGGGCGGGTCATGTGCTGTGCACATGACCTGTCTGGAGAGGGCGGTCACGTGTCCGGGGGAGAGAGGTGAGAGAGTGGAACGGGGGTGCCACGTGGCATGTGCATGGACTGCCATGTGTCACCCCAAAAACTTTTCAAAATAAAAAGATGAAGAAAATTAGTAAAGAGATTGAAGAAAAGCTCAGATCAAAAAATTTCCTTCAAAAAAGCTGTTAGTTTCGACTAGATCTATAACTTTTATGAAGGATCCAGGAGCAAAAAAGGTCATTTGTACTTGCTGGCACAATTATTTCTAAGACCTCAAAACATGGGCAGAAAGAAAGATTCTATATTTGTCGAGGCATAATAAGATCAATGCTTTGCAACAATTCTATCCACCAAATAGAAGCAGAAGTTATTCCAAAAAAATTGTATGTACATTAACCACATTGGTCCAGCTTCAGAAAGACTGCAGATCTTAGTGGAGACTTGGCTACACTAGCCGACTTCACAAGGAGATGTGGCTACATTGGCCACACACTCCACTTCTCTTCTTATTCTTCTATCTTCTCCCTCTTTGATTGTGGAAACAACATATATCAGAACATAGAAGGAAATACCACTCTCCTCGAGGAAAGAGTAGTTAGACTGGGGAATTATGGTTACATTTCTAAGAGAAGGTTGATCTTTGCCATTTCTGATTTGGAGAGCTATATTTCACATACACAGTACAAGTAGATTCATAGTCATCAGAATTTGCGTATGAAGACTTGTTATGACCTGACTGTTGAGGCGACCTGAATAGAGACTTGCGGAACTTAAAGGTTGGTAGGTCTTAAATCTGATTCCCAATAAAGGTTTTGCCAAAATAATAATTCAAATGTATGATCAATCTCCATACTTTGATTTTATGATAATTAGTTTAAAATCAAAATTATTCTAAGTTCTTTATTTTTCCTTTCTTCTTTTTATTTTTCGTCACTTATTCTTCAAAAAAATGTTTACTAAGGAAATAGAAAAGGAAAAGTATAGGTGTTGACACACTTTTTGAGGGGTTTTAATTATATTTGTTATGAACGATGTCGTTGCAACCCAATCAAGCGTCGGCAAACAAATAATTATTTTTTCTTCTCTCGCTGTAAAATAATTACAAAGAATAAGGTGGAGCAAGAGAAATGTTTTTTTGATACTAATTTACCTGTATAGCAGACACAAACTCAGGGAGGCTACAATTCCCGAGGGTTATTCAAATAATAAAAAATCAATTAAAAGTAAAAGGGAATCTCAAATGCAAATTATCTTACTTTTTTGGAATCTTTTTGTCTTTTTTTTTATTTTTTTTATTTTTTTATTTTCTGATTTTCAAATTTATAATGATTTTGATTTTTGCAATTTTTTATTTTCAAAAATAATGAACAATAAGGGAAGAAACATGCAAACCACAATCTATTTGTATTTTTCAATTATATCAAGAATGCTCAGAAAAATCCAGAGAAAATATTTTTGGGTTTTAAAAGCTTTGAAATGTTTTTGGGAAATTTTGTAGAATTTTCCGATATTTTGTATTTTTTAAAAAATATCTAAAAGTGGCAAAAATGATAAACAGTGCACAACTTGGAGTAATTTGCAACTTAAATATATTTTAAGTGCCCAAAACTCCTAGGAATTATTTTATGCTAAACTATAGACAAATATCTACAAATGGAAGTGAAATGATAATTTTTGGATTTTTGTAGAATTTTATGTGATTTTTCAAAATTTTTTGGTATTCTTTAATTTTTTGGGTTTTCAAAAAAGTTAATGCTCGAAATTTGCACAGAAATTAAAAGACAATGAAGTGAAATTAATCTATTTTTTAGATTTTTAAGCAATATTTGAATTTTTATGAATTTTTGAATTTCATGAAGAGAAAAAGACACAGTTTTTGATTTTTTTAATAATATCAGATGAAAAGAAAATGTAATGAAAAAAATTACTGCAAATAGATCAATTAAACATGAGATAACACAAATTTTTGCAGAATTTATTGAGCATAAATGCTATTTATTCAATAAAAAATAAGCAAGAATATAAAGTCTGGAAAAGAAGGACGGAAATGCAATTTGGTTAAAGTTTTTGTATCAGATTATAACAAGAAAATAAATAGTGGGAAGTTTTTGCAAAATGCCCAATGAATGCGCGCGTTGCATGTGACTTGCAGAAGCGGGGGCCTTTTTGTAATTATGAAAACCTCCGGGAGCTGAAGTGAAATTTCTCCAAATTTTTTATTTCTTTAAAATGCCCGGGTTCTGTTCTCCCTTTTCTTCTTCGTTGTTGTTCTTCACAAAGAGGGGGGTCAAGGGAGACGGGGACGCCACCCCTTCTTGTTTCTCTTTCTTCTCACGTGCCGGCGGGCATCGGTTGTCACGGTGGCACGCGCAGTGGCGAGATGCCTGCTGAGATGGTGGAGGTATGGCAATGAAGGAGAGGCCCGCACGTGGAGGTGATGCTGACCGGCGGGTGGACGGCCTTGCGCGTGGTCTCGCGCATGGGTGTGGTCGGCGGAGTGCTGTGCAGGTCCTGGAGTGGGCTGGAGTTCGCAGGTGGACTGCAAAGGGTGGCGGGCCTTTGCTGCAGGCTGGAGGGGCTCGTGCGGCGGCGAAATGGAATTGGAGTGCCGCTGGAGCGATGACGGCTGTTGCGGGTCAGCGGAGTCGATGGCGTGCAAGCGTGGGGTCGCGGCGGTTGGAGCAGAAGCTCGCACGATTCTCCTCTCCAGGCGATAGGCAGTGGTGCGGGCGACCGTGGTGAAGATCGTCGGCTATGGAGTCGGGCGACTGTCCAGGTGGTGGTCGACGCTCGCACGACAAGTGGCGGTCGGAGGATAGCGCCCGCTGGGATTGGGCGGCAGCCGCCTGGCGATTTTTTTATTATTTTGTAAAAACAGAAATGAAATGATAATAAAAAACTTTTTTTTTAATTTTTTAGAACAGAAACTGTAAATAATCCTTTTTATTTTTTTAATTTTTAATTTAATCATGCAAAACAAACATTAGAAAAGAAAGGAAAAAAATATTTTTTTTATTTATAAAAAATTAGGATTCGAGCACGACGGCTTGATCGCAAAATCAAAACAGACGACGTGAACGAGTGTGGTTCCACAAAAAATGGCAGATGGAACCGAATCTCCGACCACCGTGCGTGGTCGGAGGTGAGAGATTATGTGAGGTAGAAAAGAACGCGTAGAGATCGAGAAAGTGAGATGAAAAAAATCCATCATGAAGGTGGATCAAAATCATGATGGATTCTAAGATCTAGATAAAAAATGACGCTGAAATAAAGAGGCGAAAAATAAAACTAAGATTAACCTAAGATAAAAATAAGAGAAGAAAAATGCGGATCTCACCTTAGGAGCAGAAAAGACCGTGATCGCCTCGACAAAGGCCGACTCGCTGTCACCGGACGACTCGGAGGCTAGGCACCCTTCTGCGACAAGAAGACTCTCGGAGATCAGGCTCCTCACACCAAAGATTGATCAAGTTGAAATGAGAGAGAAGGAGCCATATAAATAGAAAAGATAAGAATTTGAAATTCAAAAAAATTGAAATGAGATAAAGAGATAAGGAAAAAATTGAAATGAGATAGAGATAAAGTTAGTATTAAATATATTTACAAAAAATATATTTTTTATTTTCATCACTTTATTAAAATGAATAAAAAATGTTATTTTTTTTTATTTTTGTGGTGTTTATTTAAGAATAACAACTATATACATAAGCGATATAAATATGGTATATTATATACATAGTTAAATAAGGAAGTTACTTAGTGTTTTTTTGTTTTAAAATTTTTATTTTTATTTTAAATAATTAGTAAAACATTTACAAATATTTATAAATACAATATGTACAAATAAATGGTGAAATTACACAAACCACCCCAGAAAATCAACTTTTCACCCGTAACTGCAAAAATTATGAAATTATAGCCATTTTAAAGATAATATAATTTAGAATACAATGGATGAGTTTGGTTCAATTTGAGTTCATATGGGACCAGAATTGGTATTTCAATTATCGCTTAGTGGCTTTTTCCAAGTGTGGTTTCTTTTATTCTGTACATGATTTGATTGTGCAATTATTTTTATTATTTAGGGCACATTTTTATTTACAACTTTTGTTTTGAAAATTATTTGATTTGAGGTTAATTTTTGTACAAATAAAATAGTCTAGTATACAAATATACACAACACACACAATTTTTTGGATTTTCTGATTAGAGACATATCCCCCCCTACTTTATTCATGGTCGATCAGATCAAGTCTTGACCTTCTCTTGGGGTTCGGGTCAGCTGTATCTACTACATATATACAATATTCCTTTTATTTCCTTTTCTTTTCTTTATTTTTCCTTTATTTATTTATTTATTTTAGGTTAAAATGATAAGAAGGGTACAATATTTACACACAGATGCAAGTTAGTAAGAATATGAAGTTAGTATTATATACAGGTGTTTTATAAGGGATTTTAAGATAAAATAAATGAATAAAGATGATGAACAACCGATTTATCATCCCCCTATGCTTTACCTTTGCTAGTCCCTTAGCAAACACTTATTTGAAAGAACAAGTGAATAAAAAGAAAAAGAAAGGGAAAATAAAGAAAGTAGGACAATATTGAGCATTAAACTTATCTTCATAAAATTGTAGTATGGAGCTCTGTCAAACCTTTGGATTATTTTTGTGGCGGAACCTTAATGAGAAATGGATTTAAAACCTAACATCCTCTAAGTTCCATAAGACTCCTATTCAGGTCTCCTCAACAGTCAGATCAGAAGAAGTCTACATACACAAATTCTTATGACTATGAATCTTTACTTGTACCGTGTAAGTGAAATATAGCTCCCCATCTCAAAAGTAGCAAAGAAACAACTTCCCTCAACAAGGTGACTCTAGTTCCCCGGTCTAGCAACTCTTTCCTCGAGGAGCGGGGATATTCCCTTCTATGTTCAAGTACAACTAGCTCAAGAAGAGGAGATGGAGAAAAGAATGAACGGTAACCGGTCTAGCTGCCTATCCTTGGATGCATGACCAGTGTAGCCAAGTCATCCAGCTACAAGCTTACAAATATTTGACTTTGAAGCTCTTATTAATTCTTTTTCTTTTTTTATCCTTGTACAATCCGGCAGGCATTTTACTTTTTAATCAGTCCTATCCACTTTTGAAGATTCTGCATTTTTTCCCATTTTTTTGAAAATATATACAAGGTGCAGCATGTACATAAGGAGTTTTTCCTCTTGAGCTAGTAGACTATCCCTCTTTTGAAGCAATATTACAACCCCACAACATCCTGTCTTTAGACCTCAACATCGCTAGACTAGGTTGAGACGCACTTCCCTCCCTAGAGGAAGACGAGAGGTTCCGCCTAGAAGTACTACCCTCGTATGCTACTCCAAGCCAAAAGAGTCTGCCTCCTTACTACCTCTTCCATGAAGAGCTACGTATAAAGTGCTTGTCCAAGATAAGCCATGGCATGAAAGAATCATGCTTGTGTTGTTAAATGCTCTACTTAGACTAATCAAGATGACATGTGAACATAGTCTCATGGACTCAAAGAATTAAGTCGCTAGGACCTGAAAAGTCTTAACTCCAGTTCGTATAAGGTTCCTCTGAAATTAAGTGGATTAAGTCCCAACTAAGCTCCATTCTTCAATTATATTCCAAACTTAGTTTAAATGTCAATAGTATCTTGAAAAATGCACATGCAAATGCAAGAAATATGTAGAATGCAAAAAGAAAGCATTTTTTTTTGAAATAATTTTGTAATTTTGAACCTTTTTTGGGTTTTTGGAAGAGAAAGGAAACATGATGCACATGCAAAAATAGTTTTTTATGCATTTTTTTATAGAATTTTGGTTTTGTAGTTTTTTTTTTCAAAAAGGAAAAGGGTTAGTAAAATATGTACAAGTATATACAAGATTTTTTTTGTGTTTTTTGTTGTTTTGTTGTTTGTTTGTGTTTTTTTTGGTTTTTTGGTTTTGTTTTTTTTGTTGTGTTATTTTTTTTGTGTGTTTTTTTGTTTTTTAAATGAAATCAAACTCTATACACATACACAAACGTGGATTTTACAAATTTATATACATGTCGTCAAAAATAAATATTAAAAGTACGAGTTATGTCTAAAGTATATATACAATATGTACGACACCCCCTATACATAGCTCGAACTATGTCCTCATTGTGATCAGAGAGCGGCAAAGGAAGACATAACTTGTGTTAAGTATAGAAAAGTGAAAAGGCTCCTATGCTACAACGATTAAAAGAAAGGATAAAAAGAATAGAAGTCGGTGATCCCCCTATACTTAGGATCAAGTAATCCTAAGTATAGAAGACTGTACAAAAGGGGAAAACTGATGTAGAGAATGTACGGACTCAAAAATAAAAAAAGATGATATGAAAAACATCACCCCCATACTTATGGTAGAGTATCCCTAAGTATAGGCAACAACAAGAGTGATGAACACGACGAATATGAACAACATCAATCATTCACCCCCTATACTTAGGATAAAGCACATCCTAAGTATAGCATATATACACACATGCAGAAAAAGGGGAATGATAAAATAGAAGAAGAAAGAGTGAAACGAAAGGATATACAAGAGGAGTGGATGCTCATGTATCAGACGCAGAAGATGGAATCAAAAGATCATCGTCTGATACCACAGATACCGAATCAACGACGGACAGGAATGTATCATGATCTAGATATAGCTTCAGCAACTGTCCATTCACAACAAATGGTTGTGCATCAGATGACAACCCATATATGACAATACTCCCATTGCCACACACAACTCTCATGATGAACGGTCTTGACCACTTGCTTTTCAATTTTCTTGGAAACAGCTTCAACTTAGCATCAAATAACCAAACTTTCTGATCAAGAGAGAAAGTCTTCCTTCGAATGTGTTTATCATGCCATCACTTAACATTCTCCTTATACATGAGTGAGTTATCATATGCAAAGTCTCGGAATTCTAATAATTTATTCAAATCCAACTTCATGTTCTTTCCTGCCTTCTCATAATCTTGATTGCATACACGGAGTGCCCATAAAGATTTGTGAATTAATTCCACTGGCAGGTGGAAAGGCTTTCCATACACCAATCTGTAGGGAGACCTACCCAAAGGAGACTTGTACGCCGTCCAATAGGCCCATAGAACCGAATCAAGCATCTGGGACCAGTTCTTCCTATCTGGACGTACAAGTTTTTGTAATATCGTCTTGATATCCCTATTTGAAATTTCTGCCAAGCCATTAGTCTGAGGGTGGTAAGGAGACGCAACTTTGTGCTCATTGGCGTACTCCTTCACAAGCTTCTTTACTCATCTATTAACGAAATGGCTTCCCCCATTTGAAATCAGTATTTTGGGAATCCCAAACCGCACAATAATATGGTCTTTGAGAAAGGAACACACTGTATGACTATCTGCGGCTTGGGTGGGGTTAGCCTCCACCCATCGACTAACATAATCCACAACGAGCAGGATGTACTGAAATCCCTGACTGACAGAAAATGAGCCCATGATGTCTATGCCCCAAGCATCAAAAACATCAAAAATCTATATATCTTAGGGTCATGGTATCTTTGGAACCAATAGTTCCTCCCATTTTCTGACAGTCAGTACAACCTCGAACATACTCTGTAGCATCCTTAAATAATATCGACCACCATAGGCCACTTTGTAAAACCTTTGCCGCTGTGCGTTTCCCCGAATGATGCCCACCAGATTCTAGTTTGTGATAGTGCTCAAGTACACTGGTGTGTTCCTCCTGAGGAGTGCACCTTCTATAGATACAATCTTCACCCTCGTGAAGTAGGTACGGATCCTCCCACTTGTAATAATGAATCTCTAACAGAAATCTGTCTACCTTGTACTTCGGCCAATCTTGTGGAGCTTTCTTGGAGAAAAGATAGTTCACAATATCAGTATACCATGGTAGTGAGTCCACAAACAAGATGGCGTCATCTGGAAAGGTTTCGGAAATAGGGATCATAATCTGCTCAAAGGTCTCTGCATCTATGATACGGGAAAGGTGATCTGCCATAACATTTTTCACTCCAGTTTTATCTCGAATCTCTAAATCAAATTCCTGGAGAAGAAGAATCCATCTAATAAGGTATGGTTTGGCATCCTTCTTTGCATGCAAGTATCATGTGGAAGTGTGATCCGTGCATACAATAACATGTGAATTGATGTAGTAAGATCCGAACTTTTCTAACCCAAACACAGCTGCTAACATCTCCTTCTCTGTAACTGTATAATTTCGCTGTGCTTCATCCAGAGTCTTGCTAGCATAGTGTATAGAAAATGGTATCCCATCTCTTCTCTGTCTAAAACAACTCCAACTGTGAAATCTGAGGCGCCCGCCATAATCTCAAGAGGAAGAGACCAATCCGATGGCTGTAAGATATGAACACTAGTAACCATTTCTTTCATCTGATTGAATACAAGGGAGATTTTCTCATCGACAACAAAATCACTCTCCTTACACAGAAGCCCAGTCAAAGGTCTGGCGATCTTGCTGAAGTACTTTATGAATCGCCTATAGAATCCCACATGTCCCAGAAATGACCTCAACTTCTTCAAATTCTGCGGTGGCTCTAACTTTAAAATCACACCAATCTTAGCCGGGTCAACCTCCATACCATGTTTGGAGATGACATGGCCCAATACAATTCCCTTAGTCACCATAAAGTGACTCTTCTCCCACGAGAGTACTAGGTTTACCTCACAACAACGTTGAAGAACTTGGTCTAAATAAGCAAGACATGTGTCAAACCTATCCCCGTAGACCGATAAGTCGTCCATGAAGACTTCAAGAAAATTACCCACCATGTCGGCAAAAATGGCCAACATACACCTTTGAAATGTAGCGGGGGCATTACACAATCCAAAGGGCATCTATCTAAAGGCGTAGGTGCTAAACAAACAAGTGAAATTAGTTTTCTCCTGATCCTCAGGAGCGATATCAACTTGGTTGTATCCTGAGTACCCATCCAAGAGGCAAAATAACTCTTTCCCTACCAAACTGTCAATATCTAATCTATAAAGGGCAGCGGAAAGTGATCCTTCTTGGTAGCTGAGTTCAGGTGTTGGAAATCTACATATACATGCCATGAAGTAGGTACCCGTGTCAGAATCTCCTCACTACGGTCATTCTTTATGATCACAATCCCAGATTTTTTTGGGACCACATGTAAAGGGCTGACCCACTTGTAATCTGAAATGGGATATATAAAGCCATCATCACACCATTTTCTGATATCCTTCATGACAACCTCCCTTAGATTTGGATTTAGATGGTGCTGACATTCCCGGGAGGGTTTACAGTCATCCTCTAGGTAGATATGATGTGAGCACAACATTGGATTAATCCCACGGAGATCCGAGATATTCCATCCTATGTCCTTGCAGTTTCTCTCAAGAACCTCTAGCACACGAGATTCTTGTTCAGTGGTCAACTGGAAGCTGGGATGACCTGAAACATTTGGGGGGACCCGCAAGGAAGGCATATTTCAACATTGATGGTAAAACCTTGAGCTCAGGTGGGTTCTGAATCGGCTTTGTAATAACCTCTGCTACTGTACTGGTAGACGGTATGTGATCTGTACTCTGTAGACTGTCCACCTTGGCTATTGATGGCTTAGCAAATAGAATGTCTGATAGATCTGCAGTGAATGATCTCTGCTCAGATAGGAGGGGCTCATCAGGGTGTTCAATATTCTTATCAATTAACGGCTCAGATATCTCAGCAATAATCTCAGAAAGTTTCCTCTCATTTGTGCATAAATCAGGAAATTCAACAAATGGCTCAGATATTTGGACCTCAGAACTCTCAGAAGGAGGCATATCATCAGTAATCTCAGAAAAGTGTGTCAATGGAATATGAGAAGATTCCTCTAGAAACTCAGATTGATCCTCAGAAATCAGCTCAAACTGCTCATCGACAATTATCTCAATTGGACCACCAAGGGAACTCATGTCGACTGTGCTTTCCATAGAGTCTTTTTGGGAAAGGAACTCTTGGGTGTCTATAAAATCAGTGAAAAGATTTGTCTCTTTGAATTCAGCAAGAAAATCACAGTCATTTGCCTCTGATATAACTTTCTCTGTATCATCTGGTGCTGGTGGCGGTGATGGTCTAGGATCAAAGATCGTCTCAATTTTCACCTTGTCATTGCGAGAGTGAAAGATGATCTCTCCAGTACCATAATCAACTGCTGCTTTGGCCGTTCAGAGGAACGATCGACCTAGTATGATCGGGGTATGGAGTAACTGTGCAGGTGTGTCCATATCCATGACAACACAATTAACAGGGATTTTCATTCCCTGCACTGTTACTATAACATCCTCTAAAATGCCTCTTGGCCTCTTAATCGATCTATCAGCAAATTGAAGGATCATTCTGGTTGTTTTAAGAGGCCCTAACTGAAATTCGGTTAAAAAAGAAGAAGGTATGAGATTAATGGAGGATCCACTACTGAGAAGAGTACGATCAAATTCTTGATCAAAGATATGGCAACGGATGTGAGGTGCTCCCTTATCTTTCTTTTTAGGCGGGAGGTTACTGATGGCATGAACTGTGGCCATGGTCAAGATGTGTTTCTCTGTTTTATTTCGTCTGCTCTTCCTTGGTTGATGCTTTTGTGTACATGCCTCTTTCATTCCCTTTTTACTGTAGGCATGTATTCCATGGCCTTAAGGAGTGGCATCTTTAAAAAAATGTTCTATAAGATCTCAACCACTCCAGGATCAGATAGTGCTATTTTTAATTTTCGATTTTTTTAGCATTGAGAGCAGAAGGAAATGGCATAAAATCAGAATAAACATGCAAACGTTCATTTCCATTATTCAAAGTAGAATCCTCATGTACAAAAGGACAACCAGAATCAGTCTGTACAGTGTTGTCCAAACTAAGTGAAGGAAAAATAGAATCTAAAATAGAACGGGATGTTGCTGCTGGTGAAGAGGAAGAATTTACGACTGGTATATTCTCCCTTGCAGATGGTGATCTATATTTTCCTGGTGAAGGTGGTGGTGAAGGTGATGAAACTGTAGATGTGGGTGCTGCTACACTGGGCCTCTCGACTGCTGGTGAAGGAGATGATGCAGAAGATGATGCTCTCTCAGTGGTTTGATCTCCCAACCCCAACTGCTGCGTAGGTGGCTGCAATCTCCTACCGCTCTTGAGATGAATGGCGTCAGATAAACATGTAAAATCAAGGGACATACCTGTCTCTGGGGTGGGTGGGCTATTGGCTACCTGCTCCTTGCGTCTGAAGTTGTTGGGGATGGCTTCAACCTGTGATGGAATTAGTGTCTTAGTGGTGGTCAGGTCATCAATCTACTGAGTCAGTTCATTCATGTTCTTCATGAGCAGTGCAAGTTGGTCCAGTGCTGGATTGACTGAAGGGGCCTCAGGTTGCTCATTGACTGGCTGTCGTTGAGGCAGATAGTACGGGGCTGTGGTAACCATACAGATTCTGATAATGAGGAGGAGGAGGGTACTGTCCATAATAGGAAGTCTTCTATTGATTACGATGAGGCAAATGTTGGACATGCTAGCCCACGACGAGCCATTATGCAATAAATGTTATTGCAAATATCATTTTGTTGTGCACGAAATCTCGAGGATCGAAAAATTGATGGAAAATATTGTCATCGCTGCTATCCCCAAAATTCCGTGACAGACAAAATTTTTTTTTGCTACTTATTAACCTGTATAGCAGACATGGTCGAACTCAGGGAGGCTATAAATCTCGAGGGTTATTCAGTTAATCAAAAATCAATTAAGAGAAAACAGGAATCTCAAAGGACAACTATCCTTGGTTTTTGTGATTTTTTATCTTTTTATTTTTTTAATTTTTTTATTTCTATTTTTTTTGTATTTTCTGATTTTCAATCTTTTAGTGATTTTGATTTTTGCAATTTTTTTTCAAAAATAACATGAAGCAATAGTTCACAAGATCAAGAATACACACACTTCCTCTTTTTTCAAATTTTCAATTAGTCAAAATAATCAGAAAAATCCAAAGAAAATATTTTTGGGTTTTAAAAGTTTTGAAATATTTTTGAGAATTTTTATGGAATTTTCAGATGTTTTTATATTTTTCTAAAAATCAAACAGTGAGAACATGCGAAAATGTGCACAACCTGGAGTAATTTGCAACTTAAAAATATTTTAAGTACCCAAAACTCCTGACAATTATTTTTAAGACAAACTAGAAGCAATTATCTACAAACAGGAACTGAAATCGCTATTTTTGAATTTTTGTAGAATTTTCTATGATTTTTGGAAGATTTTTGATTTTTTTGATTTTTTTGTTTTATAGATAAAAATTAGTCAGAAATTAAAAGACAATGAAACACAACTACCCTAATTTTATTGGAATTTTTGGAACAATATTTGAATTTTTATGAATTTTGGAATTAAACAGAGAAAAATGACATGTTTTTGATTTTTTAATAATATCAAATGAAATCAAAATGCAATGAAAAATTTATGCTAAGATGATAATCACATCAGGAGCATAGCATAATTTTTGCAAAATTTTTATGTCACAAATAACATTTATTTCATTCAAATAGAGCACGCAAGTTTTTGTTCTGTTGTTCAGGGACTAAAATGTAAATAAGTTTTGTCTTTGCATCAAATAAATAATAAAAATAAATCACAGGAGAGAATGTGCAATTTTACCACTATATCACGTGCTTGGTATGTGCTTGAGGCTGGCAGGGGCTTATTCATAATTTCAGAAATGTCTGGGACCAATGTTGCAAATTTCCCAATATTTTCTTTTTTTTTAATTCAAAATAACTCCCAACCCTAGGAAGGGTTCCTTAGTTTCTTCAATCACCAGGGGAGGCAACAGGGTTGGCCGCCGTCCCTTTCAAAGGAGGAGGATGATGGTGGCGCTGGACAGGGGCTTGGCGGGCTCCAATAGAGGGGCCGCTCGGTCGCCTGGCGGGAGGAGGCGCGGGCGGAGAGGGATGGCGGGCACCTTCACCACATGGTTTCGCAGCAGGTGCTCACACGATTCACCGGGCGGATGAGGGCACAGAGGAGCGCGGACTTGGCAGGAGATGTGCCGCCCTCGCGCGGCAGCGATGGCGGCATAGGAGCGGGAGAGAGGGTAGCCCGGCTGCCGCCCCCTTCTTCAGATGGCAATGGCGGGTCAGGGTAGTGCGGACTCACGTGGAGGGTGGTGCAGATCGACGGTGGGGCGCGCAACGACTGTGGGTGGCGCTGCCGCCCTTGGCGGAGGACGGGCGTGTCAACGCGGCCTTGGAGGAGGGGCGACGGTGCCTGGGGGCAGTCATCCCTTTTGTTTATTATTTTTATTTTTTTTGTTTTTATTTTTGTATAGAACTGATAAACAGTAGAAAAAACTTATTTATTTATTTTTTTGTAAATCTGAAAAACAAGAAAGAAAAAGGATATAGAAATTCTTTTTTTTATTTTTATTTTTTTGTTTTTTAATGATCCTATAAAACAAACGTTAGAGAAAAAAGAAACAAAAATTTTTTTATTATTTTTTTAGTTTACAAATCGGAAAAATGAATAGGGATTTGACAGAAATGAGGGATTCGAATCCGATCTCTGGCCATCGTACGCGGTCGGAGTTGAGAGATCGTGGACGATAGAAATAGAACACGTAGAGATCGAGAAAGTGAGATGAAAAATCGAGTCAGTGGCAGAATAAATCGTGGCGGATTTTAAGATCTAGATAAAAAATGACAACGAGATAAAATGTGAGAAATAAACTACGATTAACCTAGATAAAAATAAGAAAAATGTGGATCTCACGTTAGGAACGGAAAAGGACCGTGATCGCCTCGACAAGGCCGACGCTGTCATCGGACGGCTCGGAGGCTAGGTGCTATTCTCGACAAAATTTTCTCTCGGAGATCGGGCTCCTCTCCAAATTGATCAAGTTGAAATGAGGGAGAAGGATCTATATAAATAGAAAAGATAGAATGAAATTTGAATTTTGAATTTTTTGGTGGAAGAGATAAAAGAGATGAAAATTGAAATGAATTTTTGATTTTTTTGGTGGAAGAAATAAGTGAGATGAAATGAGATAAAATAAAAGAGATAAATATATTTACAAAACTATCTTTTTTTTATTGTTTATCACTTTATTTATTTGAATTAAAAATGTTATTTTTTTATTTTTTATGGTGATTAATTAAAAATAGCAACTATATACATATACTATATACATATATGACATTATATACAATGGTAAATGAGGAAATTAGCCTCTTTTTTGTTTTAAGAATTTTATTATTTTATTATTTTTATTTATATTTTTAAAATTAGTGCGAATAATTTACTACTATACAAAATACAATATGCACAAAATACATGGGAAAATTGTACAAACCACCCCAGAAAACCGACTTTTCAACCATAATTCTAAAACTTATGAAAATATAGCCATTTTAAAGATAATTTAATTTCGAATCCGTGGAAGTGAGATTGATTCAATTTGAGCTCATATGGAGTCGGAATTGGTCTTTTAATTAGTGCTTAGTGGCTTTTTCCAAGTGTGGCTACTTTTATTCTGTACATGATTTAATTGTGCAATTATTTTTATTAATTAGGACACATTTTTTGGATTTTCTGTTTAAGGACCCTATCTACCCCTACTTTATTCCTGGTCGATCAGGTCAAGTCTTGACCTTCTCTCGGGGTTCGAGTCAGCCTGTATACAGTCTTCCTTTTTTATTTTTTTTCTTTATTTTTCCTTTCTTTCTTTATTAATTTATTTTAGGTTAAAATTAGTAAGAAGTATACAATATTTACACACAGATGCAAGTTAGTAAGAATATGGAGTTAGTGTTATATGCAGGTGTTTTATAAGGGATTTTAAGCTAAAATAAATGAATAAAGATGACAAATCACAGATTCATCATCCCCCTATGCTTTACCTTTGCTAATCCCTTAGCAAACACTTATTTGAAAGAATAAGTGAAGAAAAAGAAAAAGAAAGGGAAAATAAAGAAAGTAGGGCAACATTGAGTATTAAACTTATCTTCATAAAATTGTAGTTTGGAGCTCTATCGGACCTTTGGATTATTAGTGTGTCGGAACTTCTGTGAGACTTAGAATTTTAAAATCAATAGCCTTCAAGTTCTACACATCATTATCACAGTTTCGGCTCAGAAGTCATCTTAGATCAATCCTCTTCCCAAAACA
Source organism: Ottelia alismoides (assembly GCA_037367405.1). Taxonomy (NCBI): domain Eukaryota; kingdom Viridiplantae; phylum Streptophyta; class Magnoliopsida; order Alismatales; family Hydrocharitaceae; genus Ottelia; species Ottelia alismoides. The sequence continues at coordinate 405,219 of JAZKJV010002041.1, read as the reverse complement.
CACCCTATGAACATTGAACAATCGACTCATGTTTATGAAAGGTTTTAGCTCTTCCCATCCAGAATACCGGACTACCATGCAAATCCCCTCTCCAGTAACTCGTCCTCGGGGAGTCAGGTATTTCCTTCTAAGGTTTGTCGCGCTATGTTCACAATCGAATTGGGGGAGAAGTTAGAAGAAGGAGAAAAGAACTAGAGGGTGGCCAGTGTAGTCACCTCTCCTTGTGAAGCTGGCCAGTGTAGCCGAGTCTCCACCAAGATCTGCAGATTTTCTTGAAGCTTGGACCTTTTTGGTCAGATATTTATTTGGTAGTGGCTTCTTTGTATTTGGATTTTTGGTGGTTCTGCTTGGATCTTGTTGTGCCCCTACGGATATAGAATCTTTTTGTTTCCGTACATTTTTTGGGGTCTTAGAAAAAATTGTGCCCAATCGTCCATCCCTTTTCCGAAGCTTTATTTCAACCCGTACTCCAGTCTTTAGATTTCCACACTACCAGAAAAGAAACTCACATAGTCTTCCAGCATCCCATCTGAGTTGAGCTAAGTGCATAGTGTGAGAGTACAAATTGATTCCCTATTCTAGAGTTATACCCAGAATGAAGAGACCAGGTTAGACACTAAGAGTCAAACGCTGCACATTGTCATGTGGAACTCAAAGAATTAAGTCAAAGACCTGAAGCTTCTAAAATCCTATTTCTCGGTGAAGTTCCTCTGAGAATTAGGTGGATTAAGGTCCAACTAAGCTCCATTCTTCAATTTTATTCCAGACATAGTTTAAATATCAATACTATCCTGAAAGATGCACATGCAAATGTAAAACATGAACAATGCAGAGAGTTTTTTTTGAAAAGAAATGATACACATGTGAAAAGAACATTTTTTTAAATAATTTTCTAATTTTGAACTTTTTATGAATTTTTGGAGGAAAATGTAGATGTGAAAGAAAGGTTTTTTTTGACTTATGCAAATTTTTATAGATTTTTGGTTTTGTAGTTATTTTAAGGAAAAAGGGTTAGTAAAATATATACAAGTATATACAAGATTTTTTGTTTGTTTTGTTTGTTGTTTTTTTTGTTTGTTTTTTGTTTGTTTTTTTGTTTTTTGTTTGTTTTTTTTGTTTTTTGTTTTATTTTTTGTGTGTTTTTGTTGATTTTTTGTGATTTTTTTGTGTTTTCTTTTTGTTTTCTTTTTGTTTGTTTTATTTATTTGTTTGCTTTTTTTGTTTGTTTTTTTACACACGTGGATTTTACAAAATTATACACACAACCTCCGAACTAAACGTATTTAAAAGTACGAGTTATGTCTAAAGTATACATACAATATATACGACACCCCCTATACTTAGCTTGAACTATGTCCTCATAGTGATCAGAGAGCGAAAAAGGAAGACATAACTCGTGCTAAGTATAGAAAAGTGAAAAGATTCCTATGCTACAACGACTCAAAGAAAGGATAAAAAGAAAAGAAGTTGGTGATCCCCCCTATACTTAGGATCAAGTAATTCTAAGTATAGTAGAGTGTACAAAAGAGGAAAACCGATGAAGAGAATGTACAAACTCAAAAATAAAAAGACACGATATGAACAACATCACCCCCTATACTTAGGGTCGAGTATCCCTAAGTATAGGCAACAACAAGAGTGATGAACATGACGAATATGAACAACACAAATCATCGACCCCTCTATACTTAGGATAAAGCACATCCTAATTATAACATATATACACACACACGGAAAAGGGGTGAATGATAAAACGGGAGAAGAAAGAGTAAAACGAAAGGATATACAAGAGGAGTGGATGTACAAAGGTCAAGAAGGTTGAAAATGAACCTTCTTGCGGGACCGCTGAGGTATGGATTTGACAAGGTGTAGGTCGATATTGGGATCATCATTAGACATAAACTAAGTAGGATCGACCAAGAATGTATCCTCAGCGGTTTCAGATTGTGCAGGCCTAAATCAATTATTGGAAGTAGTATGGTCATGTCTGGCCTGGGAAGTCTCGCAAACATCAAAGTAAAATGGCTCAAAATCATTATCAGAAAAGTAGGATTAATTTCAGCCTGACGAGCCTCTACCGGATCATCATCTTTATCAAAAGGCCCAAAGTCCTTTATAAAAGCAATCAAATCAAATTTGGCCTGATCGGTCTCATCTGAATCATGGTGAATAGGAACAGACTCATTAGTGGAAATATTTGAGTCATGTTCGTCCTGTCTAGTCTCAGAATCTGCCTTCCGCTCTAGGGTGTCTATCGTGTAAATTCTGCGGATGTCATCAATGCATCTCCACATACCAGAAGGGGGAACTCCAAGGTCTATGCTTTCCGAGTCTTCCTCCTTCAAGAGGAATTCTTGGGTTTCTTTATCATCCAACATATAACAAAAATATCTGATATTATCATCGAGGTTAAATTCCTTGGGGTTGGCTAACACAGACGGGATCTCATGAGATGCAGTTTTCTGAGAAGTAGTGGGTGTAGTGATCAACACATCGCTCCCTACATCAGAACGGAAGTGAATCTCTCCTGAACCATAATCTATAACGGCTCCCTTAGAGGCGAGGAAAGGCCATCCCAGGATGATTGCAGGGTGCTCCACAGGGGTGGAGGTCTCCATGAGCACTACAACAAAATCTGAAGTGAAATTCAAGCCCTGAATAAGAATGACAACATTTTCTAGAATACCCTTCGGCCTCTTGATAGATCCATCATCAAATTGAACTATCATCTGGTTTTCTTGAGAGGCTCAAGATGAAGAGACTGTACCATAGAGAAGGGTATTATATTAATTGACGAACCGTCGTCAAGGAGAGTGTTATCAGAAGAATAGTCAGATATGGAGCAACTCACAAGAGGTGTAGTAATGTTCCCTTTCTTAAAATACGGACGGTGAGAGATGGCGTAGGCAGTGGCCATGGTCAAGATGTGACGCTCAGATCTTCTCCTTTGCTTTCTTTTCTTGTGTTGATGAGTAGATAAATCTGTCATGGCCTGTTGAAGTGGGGCTTTAATGATGTCATGACGAGCGGCTACCACTTCAAGTTCAGTAACATTTTTTTGAATTTTTGGACCTCATCCATACAAGGGAGGAGGTCAGAAACAACATTTACACGAGGATTGCCAAGAGCAGTCTGTATAATGGAATCCTCGAGGTCAAGGCCGGGACATGATGTGAATAGATGTGTGGGTAAATGATCGGGCATTTGGGTCCCCTCCTCACGAAATGAATCAATAATGTGTCTCCCCAAATCTTTTTGGATTTTCAAAATTACTCAATTTTTTGTATTTTGGGCGATTGCAAGCTCTCATGATTATCCTCAAGTGAATCCATATCCTCAAATAGTGGAGCAGCGTTCTGGCTCGTCTTTATGTTAAATAGACTGCTAATATTCGAATTCATATGCTCCATCATATGCTTTAGTGTCTTAAGTGTGGAAATCATGAAAGGTGACTCCAAAATCCCATGATCAGGTGGGTTGAATGAGGGTGGGTTAAAATCAAAGTCCTCTGATTCCTGCAATAATGGGTTAGGCGGATATGCAAAAAAATCAGGAGAAAAGTCCTCCTAGAAAAAAGAAGGTGGATCGTTTGGAGAATATGAGGTATCCTCGAAGATCGAATTAAAATAACTCCAGTTGGCTATCTCCGAAACAAAAGGCGGGATTGGGAGAATACGAGGGTCAAGTCAAAAGATATGGAGAAAAAGGCACAAATGCACAGAAGGATCTAGAAAGCACACAAGCAATCAGACACAATACAAACCCCCAGTTCACCAACTCAACTCAATGTGAAGACCGTGAAGGTTCAGTCAATTATCTTATCAATTTTAGAGTTTGGTGAGAATACAATATATCAGAGCGGTTAAAACGAGCTGTTAGGACCCCAATGCTCTCAGAAGACTGGCCTAATCCCAAAGTTAGATCTTTCCCAACCAGTATGAATTGCTGACCGTTTACTGGCTACCTGATCAATTCAATCTGTTAAGGACGTCACGGGCCGCTTTACCGGCTACCGGAGAGATCCTCACTGGAGAATGACTAACCCAAGATAGTAGTCTGAAAAGAGTTCAGACGTGGCTCTATCCTAGTGTTCGAGTCGCTCTCTCGCTCAAGCAAACCAAACAATGAGGGGTTACTCTCCCCAAAACAATAATTTTCCTTGTATTTTTTAGGGTCGAGTTTTCTTTAGCAGTCTCGATTTTAGCAGTTATCACTTGATTTAAATTTTTTTCAAAGAATCGCCTACCGAGTGTCCAATTTCCTTCTTAAATTATGTGAGTAAAAACAAGGAAGGAGATCGGAAATGCCAATGCACGATTAAACAAAATGATGCGTGCAGGGGTTAGAGATGCGTGCCTTGTCGCCAACACTCTACATGCAAGTGATCTGCGCAGAATTTAAATAAACTATCCTATATGATGCAAGTGAACCATCCTAGACGATACCTTCTACTAATGGGCAAGAAAAAGATAATTTGACTAAGTCCAAATTACGCTCTACTCTATAGGCACAAAAATTTCCTGTTTATGGTGTTTGGACCTAATTAATTACCTGGCTCAAGCAAAATAATTAAAGCAATCAAGAGGTAGCTCACGAAATCCACGGGAAACAAAGAAAAATAAGGCGATGAAAACAAAATCAGTGAGGTCCCCCAAGTGCACCGACACTTGGCGAAACATACCCCACAACAAATGAATGTTCTTTTATAAAGTTCAAATGGAAAAGAAAAAAAAACTCTCTCTCTCTCTCTTTATTTTTTTTCAATTCTTCTTCTCCTCTTCTCACGCTATCCTACGACTTGGTGAAAAATCAAGCCGCCTCCACGTCGCTAGGTACTTCGGCTCTCCTAGGATCACCTCCTTCGCTTTGTGGGCCCTTGCAAGAAAAAGAAAAGAAAATGTGTAAGAAAAACAATTATCAAATATGAGAAGAAAAAAATTAAATGAATGCCATGGATATAAACAATGAAGTGAATGTGGCAAAAATGTAAACAGATATTTACAACCAAGAATAGCAGGTCAAAAGAGAAACCTAACTACCTTCGCCGTGCCTCCCCAACAACGTCGCCATTTTGTTGACACGTAAAATTGTGGAGGTTCGGAAATTATTAATGGTAAAAATATTATCGTCATCACTATCCCCAAAATCCCGTGACAAACAAACATTTTTTTTTATTTTTTGCTACTTATTAACCTGTATAGCGGATAAGGTTGAACTCAGGGAGGCTACAAATCCCAAGGGTTATTCAGTTAATCAAAAATCAATTAAGAGAAAACAAAAATCTCAAAGGACAACTATCCTTGGTTTTTGTGAGTTTTTATCTTTTTATTTTTTTATTTTTTTATTTCTATTTTTTCGTTTATTTTTTGATTTTCAATTTTTTAGTGATTTTGATTTTTGCATTTTTTTTCAAAAATAACACGAAGCAATAGTTCACAAGATCAAGAATACATACACCAACTCTTTTTACAATTTTTCAATTAGTAAAAAATAATCAGAAAAATCCAAAGAAAATATTTTTGGGTTTTAAAAGTTTTGAAATATTTTTGAGAATTTTTATGGAATTTTCAGATGTTTTTGTATTTTTCTAAAAATCAAATAGTGAGAAAATGCGAAAATATACATAGCCTAGAGTAATTTACAACTTAAAAATATTTAAGAGCCCAAAACTCCTGACATTATTTTTAAGATAAACTGGAAGAAATTATCTACAAACAAGAACTGAAATCACTATTTTTGGATTTTTGTAGAATTTTCTATGATTTTTGGAAGATTTTTGATGTTTTTCAATTTTTTGAGTTTTATAAATTATTAATGCATGAAAATTGGTCAGAAATTAAAAGATAATGAAATATAACTACCCTAATTTTTTTGAAATATTTGGAACAATATTTGAATTGTTATGAATTTTGGAATTTCAAACAGGGAATAATGACATGTTTTTGATTTTTTAATAATATCAAATGAAATCAAAATGCAATGAAAAAATTATGCTAAGAAGATAATCACATCAGGAGCATAGCATAATTTTTGCAAGATTTTTAGATCACAAATAACATTTATTTCATCCAAAACATTGTCATTTTCTCTTCCTGAAATTCAAAAATTCATAATAATTTGAATATTGCTCTAAAAATTCAAAAAAATAGATTAACTTCCTTTCATTGTCTTTTAATTTCTGTGTAAATTTCGTGCATTAATTCTTTTCAAAACCCAAAAAATTGAAAAATATCAAAAATCTTAGAAAAATGACAAAAAATTCTACAAAAATCCAAAAATTGTGATTTCTCTTCTTCTTTGTAGATATTTATCTATATTTTAGCATAAAAATAATTTCTAAGAGTTTTAGGCATTAAAATATTTTTAAGTTGCAAATTACTCATGGTTGTGCACTATTTGTCATTTTTTCCACTGTTTGATTTTTAGAAAAATACAAAGACATATGAAAATTCTACAAAAATTCCCAAAACATTTCAAAGCTTTAAAAACCGAAAAATATTTTCTATATAATTTTCTGGACATTTCTAACTATTTTGAAAAATAAAAAAAGAGTGTGGTGTGCATATTTCTATACTTGTGCATATTTCTCCTTATTTGAAAATAAAAAATTTGCAAATTTAAAATAATTAAAAATTTGAAAATCAGAAAATTAAACAATTAAATGAAAATTTAAAAATCTTAAAAACATAAAAAAATCATAAACAAAAACAAAATAGCTTGCATTTGAGATTCCCTTTTTCTTTTAATTGATTTTCGATTAACTGAATTACCCTCGGGAATTGTCGCCTCCCTAAGTTCGATTCTGTTTCTATACAGGTAAATAAGTAGCAAAAATTTCTCTCGCTTCATTATTCTCTTGTAATTATTTTTGTAGCTTGAGAATAAAAAAATTTGTTTGTTTGTTGCGGGATATTTGGGTTGCAACGACCACTGTGCATTGATTTTCATATTAATAATTCAAAACCCGAAGATCTCGCTCAACAACCTCTTAAAACAACCAGGATGATTCTTCAGTTTGTTGATAGATCGATTAAGAGGCCAAGAAGCATTTTAGAGGACGTAATTATAATGGTGCATGGATGAAATTCCCTGTTGATTTTGTTGTCATGGATATGGACACACCTGCACTATTACTCCATACCCCGATCATACTAGGTCGACCGTTCCTCCGAACGAACGAAGCAACAGTTGATTACGGTACTGGAGAGATCATCTTTCACTCTCGCAGTGACAAGGTGAAAATTGAGACGATCTCTGATCCTAGACCATCACCGCCACCAACAGCAGATGATACATAGAAAGTTATATCAGAGCCAGATGACTGTGATTTTCTTGCTGAATTCAAAGAGACAGATCTTTTCCCTGATTTTATAGATACCTAGGAGTTCCTTTTCCAAAAGGACTCTATGGAAAGCATAGTCGACATGAGTTCCCTTGGTGTTGCAATTGAGCTAGTTGTTGATGGACAGTTTGAGCTAATTCCTGGGGATTAATTTGAGTTTCTAGAGGCATCTTCTGATATTCCTTTGACACACTTTTCTGAGTTTACTGATGATATGCCTCCTTTTGAGAGTTCTGAGGTCAAGATATCTAAGTCGTTCGTTGAATTTCGTAATTTATGCACAGATGAGAGACATATTTCAGAGATTATTGCTGAGATATCTAGGTCGTTAATTGATAAGAATGTTGAATACCCTGATGAGCCCCTCCTTTCTGAGCAGAGATCATTCATTGTAGATCTATCATATATTCTATTTGCTGAGCCGTCGGTAGCCAAGGTGGACAACCCACAGAGTACATATTATATACCGTCTACCAGTATAGTTGTAGAGGTTATTGTAGAGTCGATTCAGACCCCACCCGAGCTCAAGATTCTACCATCAACGTTGAAATATACCTTCCTTGCGGGTCCCCCCAAATGTTTCTGGTCATCCTCAGCTCGTAGTTGATCGTTGAACAAGAATCTCGCGTACTAGAGGTTCTTGAGAGAAACCGCAAGGCCATAGGATGGAATATCTCGAATCTCTGCGGGATTAATCTGACTTTGTGCTCGCATCATATGTACCTAGAGAATGATTGTAAACCCTCCCGTGAATGTCAGCACCGTCTAAATCTAAATCTAAGGGAGGTTGTCATGAATGAGATCATAAAATGGTGTGATGTTGGCTTCATATATCCTATTTCATATTCCAAGTGGGTCAGCCCTTTACATGTTGTCCCAAAGAAATCCAGGATCACGATTGTAAATAATGACCATGTTGAGGAGATTCGGACCTGGGTACCTACTTCATGGCGTGTTTGTGTATATTATCGATGCCTGAACTCAACTACCAAGAAGGATCACTTTCCGTTGCCCTTTATTGATCAGATTATTGAGAGGTTGGCGAGGAAAGAGTTCTTTTGCTTCTTGGATGTGTACTCAGGATACAATCAAGTTGCTATTGCTCCTAAGGATCAGGAGAAAACTACATTCACTTGTCCGTTTGGCACCTACGTTAGACGAATGTCCTTTGGATTGTGTAACTCCCCCGCTACATTCCAAAGGTGTATGTTGGTCATTTTTGCAACATGGTGGGTAGTTTCCTTGAGGTCTTCATGGACGATTTCTCGGTCTACGGGGATAGTTTTGACACAGTCTTGCTCATTTAGATCGAGTTCTTCATCGTTGTTGTGAGAGGTAAACCTAATGCTCTAGTGGGAGAAGAGTCACTTTATGGTGACTAATGGAATTGTATTGGGTCATGTCATCTCCAAACATGGTATGGTGGTTGACCCGACTAAGATTGATGTGATTTCCAAGTTAGAGTCACTGCAGAATTCGAAGTAGTTGAGGTTATTTTTGGGACATGTAGGATTCTATAGGCGATTCATAAAGGATTTCAGCAAGATCATGACTGAGCTTCAGTGTAAGGAGAGTGAGTTTGTTGTCGATGATAAATTCCTCCTTGCATTCAATCAGATGAAAGAAATGGTTACTAGTGCTCCTTTCTTACAACCACCGGATTGGTCTCTTCCTTTTGAGATTATGATGGACGCCTCAGATTTCGCAGTTCGATCTATTTTAGGACAGAGAAGGGATGGGATACCATTTGCTATACTTTATGATAGCAAGACTCTGGATAAAGCAAATCGAAATTATACGATTATAGAGAAGGAGATGTTAGCAGGTGTGTTTGGGCTAGAGAAGTTTAGATCTTACCTCATTGGTTCCCACGTTATTGTATACATGGATCACACTGCCATATGTACTTGCAAGCAAAGAAGGATGCCAAACCACGCCTTATCAGATGGATCCTTCTTCTCCAGGAAATTGATTTAGAGATTCGAGATAAACCTGGAGTGAAAAATGTTGTTGCAGATCACCTTTCTCGTATCACGGATGTAGAGACCTTTGAGCAGAACATGATCCCTATTTTCGAAACCTTTCCAGATGAGGCCATTTTTTCTGTGGACTCACTCCCATCGTATGTTGATATTGGTAACTATCTTGTCTCTAAGAAAGTTCCACAAGATTGGACGAAGTACAAGGTAGACAGATTTCTATCAGAGATTCATTATTACTAGTGGGAGGATCTGTACCTATTTCGTGAGGGTGTGGATTGTATCTGGAGAAGGTGCATTCCTCAGGAGGAACACACCAGTGTACTTGAGCATTGTCACAAATTAGAATCTGGTGGGCATAATTTGGGGAAACTCATGGCAACAAAGGTTTTACATAGTGGCCTATGGTGGCCCACATTGTTTAAGGATGCTACAGAGCATGTTCGAGGTTATACTGACTATCAGAAAATGGGAGGAATCGTTGGTTCCAAAGATACCATGCCCCTAAGATACATATAGATTTCTGATGTTTTTGAATCTTGGGTCATAGACTTCATGGGCCCATTTCCTATCAGTCAGGGATTTTAGTGCATCCTGCTCGTCGTGAATTATGTTAGTCGATGGGTAGAGGCTATCCCCACCCGGGCTGCAGATAGTCGTATAGTGTATTCCTTTCTCAAGGACCACATTATTGCACGGTTCAGGGTTCCCAAAATATTGATTTCAGATGGGGGAAGCCATTTCATTAATAGAGAAGAAAAGAAGCTTGTGAAGGAGTACGCCGTTGAGCACAGAGTTGCATCTTCATACCACCCTCTGACTAATGGCTTGGTAGAAATTTCAAATAGGGAGATCAAGACGATATTGCAAAAACTTGTACGTTCAGATAGGAAGAATTGGTCCCAGATACTTGATTCGGTTCTATGGGCTTATCGGACGGCGCACAAGTCTCCTTTGGGTATGTCTCCCTATAGATTAGTGTATGGAAAGCCTTGCCACCTGCCAGTGGAACTAATTCACAAATCTTTATTCGCACTCCGTGTATGCAATCTTGATTATGAGAAGGCGGGAAGAGCAGGAAATTGGATTTGAATAGATTACTGGAATTCCGAGACTTTGCATATGATAACTCACTCATGTATAAGGAGAAAGTCAAGCGCTGGCATGATAAACATATTCAAAGGAAGACTTTCTCTCCTGATCAGAAATTTTGGTTATTTGGTCAGGACCGTTCTAGGAAAATTGAAAAGCAAATGGTCAGGACCGTTCATCGTGAGAGTTGTGCATGACAATGGGAGTATTGTTATTTCTGGGTTGTCATATGATGCATAGCTGTTTGTTGTGAATGGACAGTTGTTGAAGCCATATCTAGATCATGATACATTCTTGTCAGTCGTTGATTTTGTATCGGTGGTATCCGACGATGATCTTTTGATTCCATCTTCTACGTCTGATACATGAACTGACAACCTTTTGTATATCCTTTCATTTCATTCTTTCTTCTTCCATTTTATCATTTACTCCTTTTCCATGTGTGTGTGTATATATGCTATACATAGGGTGTGCTTTATCCTAAGTATAGGGGTGAATGATTTGTGTTGTTCATATTTGTCCTGTTCATCACTCATGTTGTTGCCTATACTTTGGGATACTCTACCCTAAGTATAGGGGGGTGATGTTGTTCATATCATCTTTCTTGTGTTTTTTTTGTTGAGTCCGTACATTCTCTTCATCAGTTCTTTGCTTTTGTACAGTCTTCTATACTTAGGATTATTTGATCCTAAGTATAGGGGGATCACCGACTTCTATTCTTTTCATTTTCTCTTTGAGTCATTGTAGCATAAGAGTCTTTTCACTTTTCAATACTTAGAATGAGTTATGTCTTCCTTTGCCGCTTTCTGATCACTATGAGGACATAGTTCGAGCTAAGTATAGGGGGTGTCATATATATTGTATATATACTTTCGACATAACTCATACTTTTAATATAATTATTATTGGGGATATGTATATAACTTCGTAAAATCCATGTGTATGTATATAGACTTTAATCACATTTAAAAACAAAAAAAACAAAAAACAACAAAAAATAAAAAAAAATAAAAAATTAAAATAATAAGAGGTTTAAAGTCAAAATTTTGCAAGCTTGCAGCTGGATGACTTGGCTACACTGGTCATGCATTCAAGGATAGGTAGCTACACTGGTTACCGTCCATTCTTTTCTCCATCTCCTCTTCTTGAGTTGGTTGTACTTGAACTTAGAAGGGAATATCCCCGCTCCTCGAGGAAGGAGTTGCTAGACCGGGGGACTAGAGTTACTTTGTTGAGGGAGGTTGTTTCTTTTCTACTTTTGAGATGGGGAGCTATATTTCACTTACACCGTACAAGTAAAGATTCATAGTCATAAGAATTTGTGTATGTAGACTTGTTCTGATCTGACTGTTGAGGAGACCTGAATGGGAGTCTTGTAGAACTTAGAGGCTGTTAGGTTTTAAATCCATTTCTCATTAAGGTTCCGCCACACTAATAATCCAAAGGTCTGACAGAGCTCTATACTACAATTTTATGAAGATAAGTTTAATACTTAATATTGTCCTAATTTTTTATTTTTCCTTTCCTTTTCTTTTTTATTCACTTATTCTTTCAAATAAGTGTTTGCTAAGGGACTAGCAAAGCTAAAGCATAGGGGGATGATGAATATTCATTTCATCATCTTTATTCATTTATTTTAGCTTAAAATTATGTATAAAACACATGTATATAATACTAAATCCATACTCTTACTAACTTGCATCTGTGTGTAAATATTATACACTTTTTACTATTTTAACCTAAAATAAATAAATAAAAGAAAAATAAGAAAAAAAATAAGTGAGGATTGTTTATATGCAATAGATGCAGGTTGACCCAAACCCCGAGAGCAGGCCAAGACTTGACTTGATCGACCAAGAATAAAGTAGGGGGAGATAGGTTCCTTAATCAGAAAATCCAAAAAAATGTGCTATGTATATTTGTATACTTACACTATTTTATTTATATATAAATTGAACTTAAACTAATTAATGTTTAAAACAAAAGTTGTAAATAAAAATGTTCCTAAATAATAAAAATGTTTGTAAAATAAAATCATGTACAGAATAAAAGTCACCACATCTGGAAAAAGCAACTAAGTGATAATTGAAAAACTAATTCCGGTTCTATATGGACTCAAATTGAATCAAACTCACTTCCATTGTATTCTAAATTAAATTATCTTTAAAATGGTTGTGATTTCATAATTTTTGGAGTTACGATTGAAATGTCGGTTTTCTAGGGTGGTTTGTGCAATTTTACCATTTATTTGTACATATTGCATTTGTAAATATTTGTAAATATTTTTATTAATTATTTAAAATAAAAAAATAAACATTTTAAAATAAAAAAAAACTAATTTCCTTATTTAACTATGTATATAATGTACCATATGTATATAGTATATAGTTAATATTCATAGATGGTTCATAATAAAATGATGAAAATACAAAAAAATCATTAATTTTTGTAAATATTTTTAACACTAATTTTATCTCTATCTCATTTCAATTTCTTTCCTTACCTCTTTACCTCCATTCAATTTTTAAATTCGAATTCAAAATCCAAATTCAATTAATCCTCTATTTAATTGGCTCCTCCTCCCTCGTTCTCACTTGATCAATCTTTGGTGAGAGGAGCCTATTCTCCGAGACCTATCTTATCGCAGAAGGGTGCCTAGCCTCCGAGCCATCCGGTGATAAGGAGTCGGCCTTCGTCGAGGCAATCATGGTTTCTTTTCTGCTCCTAAGGTGAGATCCATCTTTCTTTTTCTTATTTTTAACCTAGGTTAATCATAGTTTTATTTTTCGCATTTTATTTCATTGTCATTTTTTTATAGATCTTAGAATTCCCATCACGATTTGATCCACCTTCGATTCCGATTTTTCATCTCATGTTCTCGATCTCTCCACATTCACGTTCTATCCCCCACGATATCTCAACTCCGACTACACACTGTGGCTGAAGAATCGGATTCGATTCTTCCATTTCGCCAGATCCCCATTCACATCTTTTTTAATTTTTTATTATTTAAAGAAGCAACGATGATGCATTATGCTTTATTCCTCTTCTATTTCAAAAAAAAATATAGTTTTTTATCTAACATTTGTTTTGTAGGAATTTACAAAAAAATAAAAACAAAAAATATATAAAAAATATCTATACCTTTTCTGTTTTGAAGAAAAAACAATAAATAGTTTTTCCCATGTTTCTGTTTAAAAAAATAATAAAAAATAAAAAACAAAAAAATCAACAGGCGATGCCTGCCGACCATCGTCAACCACCATCTGGGAAGACCCCCTCCGCCACAACCATCTGGAGCCGCACCAACCGCATGGCGGAACTCCAACCGCCGTTCAGCACCCTCGTCGTGTGAGCACCAACCGCGCATGTGCCCGCCACCATCTGGGCGGAGCCCCTCTGCCACATCCATCAGGAGCCGCACCCACCACCTGGTGGAACTCGAACCGTCGTTCAGCACCCCTGCCGCGCGAGCACCGACCACGACCGTGACCACCACCATGCTTCAGCGCATCTTCCGGCTGCCTGGGCCGCTACCGACCACATCAACAGTAAGACAGCGGCCCGCGGCTGTGGCATGCACCGCCACCATCCTCAGCGCTCTAGCCTTCGATAACTGCCTCTGTTTGGAGAGAGGAACGAGGGAGATGGCCCACCATTGCTCCCATCCCTCGTGCCTCTTTTGCTTGGAAGAAAATAAACAACAGAAACCCTAAGGATATTAAAAAATATTTGTAGAAATTACATTCAAGCCCCTGGGTATTTCCGGAATTGTAATAAAGTCCCTGCTAGAGACAGTCACATGCTAGGCATGTTTTTCACTGGGTAATTTGCGCTTTATGCCCCTCTTTTACTTATTGTTAAGTTTTGATGCTAAAGCAATAAAAACTTGCATTCTAGTCCTTCATTTCGCTTGTTCTTATTGAAATAAAACTTTTGTTGGTCAATAAATTTTGAAAAAGTCATGTTATGCTCCTGACTTGTTCCTCTACATTATATAAAATTTTCATTATATTTTATTTTCATTTGTTATTATTAAAAAATAAAAAATAATGTCATTTTCTATGTCTGAAATTTAAAAAAATATTTTGGTGTGTTTTAATTTCTGTCCAAATTTCATGCATTAATAATTTATAAAACCCAAAAAAATACAAAATGCTAAAATTAAAAAAAAATCATAACAAATTCTAGAAACAATCCAAAAAATATGATTTCAGTTCCTGTTTGTAGATAATTTCCTCTAGTTTCTCAGAAAAATAATTATCATAATTTTTATTTAATTTAGTATTTTTAAATTATGAAATAGTCCTATTTATTCACTATTTGCATTTTCACTTGTTTTTATTCCTTTTAAAAATTTTTAAAAAATTAAAAATCTTTGAAAAAATATAAAAACAATAAAAAAATCATAAAAACACAAAAATATTATATTTGAATATTTATGAGCATTTTTGTTATATTTGAAAATTTTAAAAAATATTCATTCTTGATTTTTGTATCTAGCTTGTTTGAAATTAATTCTTTTTGAAAAAAAATTACAAAAATCAAAATCATTAAAATTTTGAAAAATCAGAAAATAAAAAAAGTGATAGAAATAAAAAAATTAAAAAATGACAAAAAATCAAAATAAAAACCAAGCATAGTGTGCATTGAGAAATATTTTTTCTTTTAATTGAATATTTTTCGATTAATTGAATAACCCTTGGGAATTGTGGCCTCCTTGAGTTCGATCCTGTTGCTATACAGGTTAATTAAATAGCAAAAAATTCTCTCGCTTCATTATTCTTGTAATTATTAGCTTGACAAAGAAAAAAATTTTGTTTGTTGAAGGATATTTGGGTTGCAACGACAATCACACACTTTTATTTCATATCAATAATTCAAAACCCGAAAATCACGTATCAACAGGCCTATAGGACATCCTTTAAGACATTTGGGTACGTCTCCATTTTTACTCATTTATGGCAAGCCATGCCATTGTAGAGAGCAAGTACAAGTCACTATGGGCAGTCACAGAGATATTATTGGATTCAGAGTGTAGGAGATCATAAGAGACCAGAATTGGCAGCCCTGGAGGTGCTCAGAGATACAACCTTTTTGAGTAGCCTACAATACAGGACAGAGTGAAGATATGCCATGATTCACAAATCATCCATAAGCAGTTTGAGCCAAATCAGAGATTATGGCCATTTGATGCACGACTGAGATTATTTCCAGGGAAATTAAAGAGCAAGTGTAAGGGACCATATTTAGTAAGAAAGGTGCACGACAACGACAGTATTGACATATCGGAGATGTCTTCTGAGCCCACCTTTCAGGCCAACGGTCAACACCTGAAGTCTTTTCATGATCATGACTCGTTAGTCGTTGATGTTGCCCCGATTCATTTTGTATGAGATGTGTTCTTTGATTCTCATCTTCTACGTCTCATATATGATTTATACTTTTGTTCTACCTCTTTGTATATCCGTGTTTTCTATTTTTTTCGTTTATTATTCTGCTTTGTTTAATACCCCAGGTCTCTCTTAGGATTCTTGATATACTTAGGATGTGCTTTATCCTAAGTATAGGGGATGTTGAACCTGTGTTGTTCGTATTTCTTTTTGTTCTATTACCTTTGTTTTGTTGCCTATACTTAGGGACATCTGACCCTAAGTATAGGGGAGGTAGTATCTGTTTTCTCACTTCTTTGATTATTCTCTCACTTGTCCCTCAATTGTTGATATTATTTTCTATACTTAGGGATATTTTACCCTAAGTATAGGGGGGACAAGTCGAGTCATTGATTTCGTGTATATTCTCTTCCTTGGTTTTCCCCATTTGTACAGTCTTCTATACTTAGGATTATTTGATCCTAAGTATAGGGGGATCACCGACTTCTATTCAATTCATTCTTTGAGTCATTGTAGTATAGGATTCTTTTCACTTTTCTATACTTGGCACGAGTTATATCTTCCTTTGTCGCTCTTTGATCACTGTGAGGACATAGTTCGAGCTAAGTATAGGGGGTGTCGTATATGTTGTATATATACTTTAGCCATAACCCGTACTTTAGTTTTAATAATATGGCTATTATTTATAAAATTTGAATAAAAATATTTTAAAAATATTTGCAAAAATATGTGTAAAATTTTTTGTAAAATGATTTGTAAATTCTTTGTAAATTTGCAAAATTATTTTTGTGCATTTTTTGTAAAATTGTTTTGTTTAGAAAATGTTTGTAAATTATTTATGTATCAAAATTATGTATATTGCACAAATGTTTGTAAAATGTGTGAAAATAAAATGTTTACAAAATCCTTTTTGAAAAATTATTTGTAAAATGATTTGTAAAAAGTTTGTAAAACTAGTTTGAAAAAAATTGTAAAATATTTTGAATTTTTTTTGCAAAGTATTTTTTCATGTGGGTTATCAAGTATGGATATAAAAATTATTTTTGTAAACTTGTAAAATCCACCTATGTAAAATAAAATTCTTTTGTTGATTAAAAACTGTATATAAAATTCTTTTGTATATAAAATCCTTTAAAAAAATTTGTAGATAAAATACAGTTGTAAAATCTTATACAAATTGTGTACATATCTTGTAAAAATCTTTTTGTATATACATCAGTGTAAATATTTACAATGTTTTGCAAAACATTTTCTTTTCTTTTCCTTCTTTTCCAAAATACCTAAAAATCTGAAAATAAAAAATCCATAAAAACATGTAAAATTCTTTGAAAAACTTTTCAAAAAAAGTTTTTTGTTTTTTATTTTCTTTCCTTTCAAATAATTTGTAAATACTTTTATTTGCATGTGCATATGCATTTTTCAGAATCATTGTTGACATTTAAACTAGTCTAGAATAAAATTGAAGAATGGAGCTTGGTTAAAACCTTAATCCATTTAACTTCGGAGGAACTTTATAGGTTGTGGAGTTGAGACTTTTTTAGGTCCTACCAACTTAATTCTTTGAGTCCACAAGGCTATGTTTACATGTCATCTTGTTTGATTTATGTAGAATATCTCACAACATGTGCATGATTCTTCTAGGCAGTGGCTTAACTTGGACAAGCACTCTACACGTAGCTTTTCATGGATGAGGAGGTGAGGGGACATAATCCTTTAGCTTGGGGTAGCACACGGGTGTATAACAATTAGTGGAAATATCTGTCCTCCTCTAGGGAGGGTAGTGCATCTCAACCTGGTCTAGTAGCATTGAGATTGTAAGATGTTGCAGGTTGCAATAATGCTTAAAAAGAGGGACAGTCTACTGGCTCAAGAAGAAAAACTCCTTATGTACAAGTTGCACATTTGTATATATGACAAAAACTCCAAAAAAGAAGACAAGCCCGATTGAAAATAAAATGCATGTCGGAGTGTATATAGTTGAATAAACAAAGCATAGTGATTCATTGTCTAATCTCATGAAAGCTTACAGCTGGAGACTTTGCTACAATGGTCAAGCTCCAAGGAATGCGTGGCTACATTGATCACAATCCATTCCCTTCTTTCTCCCTCTTCTTGATCTGGTTGTACTTGAACTTAGAAGGGAATACCCTGCTCCTCGAGGAAAGAGTTGCTAGATAAGGGGGATAGAGTTACCTTGTTAAAGGAGGTTGTCTCTTTGCAATGTCTGAGGTGGGGAGCTATATTTCACTAACACCATACAAGTAAATATTCATAGTCACAAGAATTTGCGTATGTAGTCGTGTTCTGACCTGGCTGTTGAGGCGACCTGAATAGGAGTCCTGTGGAACTTGAGGGTTGTTAGGTTTTTAATCCATTTCCCAATAAGGTTCCGCCAAACTAATAATCCAAAGGTCTGACTGAGCTCCATACTTCAATTTTATGAAGTTTAGTAATCAATATTGTTCTAAGTTATTTTCTTTTTTTCCTTTTCTTATTTATTCTTTTTTTCACTTCTTCTTTGAATAAGTGTTTGTTAAGGGACTAGCGAAGTTAAATTAGGGGAATGATGAAATCATAGTTCAACATTTTTATTCTTTTATTTTAGCCAAATTTATTAGCAAAACATATGTAAATATGTCTTAAAATTAAGAAATTGTCATTCATCATTGTTTTGTTAATAATGTATATTTAACATTCTTTTCAACCAAAATAAAAGAATAAAGAAGAAAAGAAAAAGGAAAGAAATAAAGAAGGCTGTAATTATGTAATAAGTACAAACTGACCTAAACCCCTAAGAGAAGGTCAAATATTGGCCCGATCAACAAGGAATAAAGTACGGAGAGATAACATCTCTATTTAGTCATAAAATCCAAAGAAAAATCTTGTTGATATTATTTATTCTTCATTTATTCTGTAAATATCTATCACTGGTCATTCTGTATAAATGTTGTACTATTTTATTAATCATTAAAAATATCTCAAAATAATTTATTTACTTAATAAAAGTTGTAAATAAAAATATGTATTAAATAATGAAAATATTTGCAAAATATAATTGTGTACAGTTGTACAATACCTATACCTGTATTTATATATTTATTTTGTGTATAAATTTTATATACTGTATTTTTGAACTCTGGTAGATATTTCTTGTAATTAAATAAAATTAAAATAAAATTCATAAATTATAAAATAAAATAAAAATAAAACCAACTCTTGATTGTACAATAGCATCAAGTGTATATATGTTGTGCATAATACTAATTTATTAACCCCTTTATTTAATTTTCAAAAATCCAATAAAAATGTTTTTATGTAACTAAAATTATTTTATAAATAAATAAAATATAAAATGCTATGTATTTTTGTAAAAATAATAAAATGAAAATATATGTATATAATATATATGTACATTTTACCTACACATACTAATGTATATTGTATATAGTATTGTATATATTATTATTAAAATTATAAAAAATCACAAAAATAGTTTGTAAAATATCTAACATTTTTTTACCATTATTATTTTAAACACATTTACTATTTGAATTTGAATTTTCTTTTATTTTTGAAATTCGAATTTTGTGATTGGTCAACCCAGGTCCGTTAACCTGGGTCAACCTTCCCCTTTCCAGGTCCGACCCAGGCAAAGCTTCGTCGAACCCAATTTCTCCCAATTCCTCCACCCAGGTCAATTTCCTCCCATATTAGATTGCAGACCCCTACACTCCCTGAAGATCCGCGATCCTCGTGGATACCCAGTAGGGTCCAAATCTCCCTTAGTTTGCGTAAACTTTCCTGATTCTTCTAGACACCCGAGGCGCCCTATAAATCATCTCCTTGGCCATCGTCACGTACTAGCTCACCCCACACCTCCTTTTCCTCCACCTGATTTTGTAGGGTAGTGACATGATCCTTAAGCACCCTTTTGGAGCTCGATTTGGTGTACGTTTGAGCTAAACTCATTTGTGGCCGGAGTTCTCCACCGCGAGTAGACTCCTTGGTCTTTCGCAACCTGGTTGAGGCCACAACCCCGCTGACCATCTCATCGTACCACGCCTTCCACTCCAGTAGCTTCAGGTACCCTCATTCCTTTTCTATTTCGTCGTGATTTCGATTTTTTTTCATAACCCTGATGTGCACCATAGTTGCTCTGACCATCGGGTTGGAGCTCCATCTTCCACATCTAATTGCATCGATATGCTCACCACATCATCGAAAACATTCTCGTGCAGCCTGATCATCCTTAGCTTCGATCCTAGGGTTGATTTAAGGCTTGACTAATCTCCTTCATCTTCGCCAGAAGTCGCACCCACCCCTGCTTCTTTGCTTTTCATCTCCAAATAACCACGGTCGGAGCTACGTCTCTGAGCCTTGAGTTCCCTTGCAGGACTTGCATTGTGAGAGGAGCATGATTTTGAATCCCAACAGAGGAGACATAGCAGCTCTATATACCTTCACCTCCTTATCCATCAAGTCATTCGATGCCTCATCGGAGCCCTCCACCCGACGCGATTCCACTCTAGTGGTGTACTGGACCCTTTGGTTGGTTGCTCAGGACATTATAGCTCAGATATTGCCGATCGAACCAACCCCGATAGTCCCTTCTTCGTGTTCTTCCAGTACCTCTCTTAGTCGTTGGATAATGAGTCTTTCTTCCAGATCTGATTGGGATTGCTCCTTCCATGCCCAAATCTAAGCAGTCTGATCAGATATAGGGTTGATCCAGCCACACATCAGTGCTAGCAGATCATGATCATTAGATCCATAACTAGCAGTCAGATCTAAGGCATATGTCCTAGCTTTTGGTCCTGATTGTCAGATCCTTTTCCAGTCCATCAGAGACGTGGGACATCACACGTTTAACACCGTCAGATCTTTTCAGAGCCACGTGTCGCACACCGCTGCAGGATGTATTGCATCTTTTTCCCTACTCTTTCTTTTATTTCATTTTAGTATAATAATTTGTAAAAGTAGTTAAGACTATCTTTAGTTAGGACCTCATAGTTTTCTTATTTACAGTTTAGTCCAACCGAGTTGAGCTCACGTGCAACTTCACATGTATTTGTGGGATATTTGCATGTTTGATCCTATAATTTCACTTATTATATAAATGAGAGAGGTTTTGAGTATTTACATTTATACCCCTATGAGCAAGTGTCGTGTGTGTTGCATGTTTTGTCCTAGATTAATTGCATTTTGGCCCCTGTGGTTTTATTATGTGTTATTATTCGGCTATTTAACTTAAAATAATTGCATCTACGTCCTTTGTGTGTTGTTTTATTTTTGTGCACTTTCATTAATTACAATAAATATCAAACTTAACCCAAAATTCCATAAAAAATTCTCTTTAGTGTCCGCGAGTGTTTTCTTTAAGCAGTAATTTTTGTTTGGTGTTTTTATTTTATTAGCTATTATTAAAAATTCAAAAATAAACCAAAAATTCCATGTTTGCCTTAGAAAATCCATAAAAAATGAAAAAAGCCTTAAAAATTCTAAAAAAAATAGATCAGCTTTATTTTGACTTGTTTGATTTTCTATCATATTTTCATCTTATTTGGTTTTATAAAATTCTAAAAAATTGTATATAAAATAATTTAAAACCCAAAAATTGTGTTCTATATTTCTGTTTGTAGATATTTAAATATACTTTTTAATAAAAAAATTTCAAGTAGTTTTGAGTTTATTTGATATTTTTAATTTGAAAATACTCATGGATGTGCACTATGTATTTTATTTCATGTTTTTAATCATTCTGAAAATCCTAATCATTCTGAAAATCCTAAAAAACTAAAAACCTTTGAAAAATTATCAAAACACCAAAAATATTTTTACTTGATTTTTATGACTATTTTTACTATATTTGAAGAATCCAAAAAAGTTAATATGTGTGCCTTGTTTACATTTTCTCTAGTTGTCTTTGTTTGAAAAATTAAAATATAAAAATTTGCAAAATAAAAAATCATTAAAAAATCAAAATCTTAAAATATAAAAATTATAAAAATTAAAACCCATAAAAATTAAAAAGATAAAAATCGCAAAAAGCCAAGAGTAGTTAGCTTTGTATTTCCTTCTTTCTTTTCTCTGGTTTTGCATTGAATTGATTGACCCTTGTTAATAATAGTTTCCTCTCTGTGTTCGGCCCTGGTCGCTATACCAGGTTAATAAAAATAGCTTAGTCTACTTGCTTGAATCGTTTCGTGGTTGAATAATTTTTCACGATTTCAGCTTGATTGATTTAGACACAACGACACATTAATTAACTTAACTTGAATTAGCTCAAGCCTAAACATCATCGACTTTCTATCATTTATACACCATGCATAATCAGCATCAGAATAGCCCATAACATCAAGTATCTTTCTATATGTAAACAATATACCTTTCCCTAAAGCAGATTTCAAGTATCTCATAATCATCAATAGTGCCTCCTAGTGTACTTGTCATGATTTGGCCATGAATTGACTTGCTCGGTTAGCAATAAAAGATATATCAGGTAGCGTAATGGTAATATACATGAGTTTTCCCACAAGATACGTATTTTTTTCTGCATCAGCTTACACTAGTTAGTCTTCATTCATTCATGCACGGGGGTCCAGAGGAATGGCTTAGCCTCTAACATTCATGTCTCATGTAAGAAGCCCATGACATATTTTCTCTACGAGAGAATCATGCCACCAGTATTTCTTGTGACTTCAATGCTCAAGACATAACGAAGATCGCATATATCTCTAGGGACAAAATGTTATATAAGATACCTTTGTATCTATAATGCCACTACTATTATCCTCGATTAGAATTATACCATTAACATATACCAGAATCACAACGGTCCCTTTCTCTATTTTCGTGATGTATAGATAATGATCTATAGTAGAGAGAATAAAACCAAGCTTGGACACTATATCAGATAGTTTCTGAAACCAGTCTCCACAGCTTTGTTTAAGACCATATATTATCTTGTGGAGTCTGCACACCCTCTTATATACCCCCTTAGTCTCAAAACCAGGTGGTTGTTGCATATAAACTTCCCCGGCAGATCAGCCTAAAGAAAAGAATTTTCATGTCAAGTTGATACAGTAGCCAAGAGAGTTGAACTATAATGGAAATAAGAATAAGCATAGTAGGGAGGTGAGGCACTAGTGAAAAAGTATCAAGAAAATCCAGAGCATATGTTTGTGTACTTCAGGGCTATAAGACGAGCCTTATATCATTCCACAGAACCATCTATGAGATGTTTGGTGGTAAATACCCACTGATTACCAATAATAGTTGCATCCTTTATTGAATCAGTTAGATGTCACATACCCTTGGACAAAACAATCTTCATTTCTTACTACATGGCAGCGTTCATTCAGGAACCTATAATGCATGTTGATACATGGAAGGAACAGTAACAACATATAGTCTTGTCGGGAAGGTCTTGTATAACAGAGACAATCTCCTTGTCGACACATGGTTGAGAATGGGATGTAGTGTACATGTTCGTTTCCCTTTCCAAAGAGCTATAGGTAGATCAGAATGATCTTGAGATTCTTGAATCTCCTTCTCAGTGGTTCATTCACTTGCACATATATTTTCCTCAAGTGCAAGCTCATTAGCATTCTTATCTTGACATACCTTGAGATATGGTGTTGGCATGATAATAGGGGGTGCCATCCGATGAGAACACACTAACCAAAATGGTAGATTAGAAACCACATTAATGTTTTGAGATAAAGGACTACTCGGAGGAGATAGCACGCCCTCAGATTACAAACTAATGTTTGTACACCCAAATATACTTCAATACTCCCCCTCAAGCCGGAACATAAATATTCATTATGCTTAGCTTGGGTATACACTTTTTGAACAAGGACCGAGTGAGTGGCTTGGTGAAAACATCTGATGTTCGTTCTTCTAATGTAACATGCTCAATCTTGATGTTTCCTTGTTGAATCAAATCTTTTGTATATTGGTAGTCTACTGCCACATGCTTGGTATATTAATGGAAAGTAGGATTATTCCCAATGAAAATTGCAGCAGAATTATCGCAGCGCGTTGTCATAGGACTCGGATCTAGTAAGTGTAAATCCTTTAGAACCGACTTGATCCACATCAATTCAGTCATGTCTTAGGCCATTGCCCGATATTCAAATTCTTCACTAGATCTAGCGATCATTGCTTGCTTATTCCACCTCCGTTTGATTAGTTTACTACCAGGATAGGTGCAGTAACCTGTTGTTGACTTTCAATTATTTGAACACCATGTATAATCAACATCAGAATAGGCCATAACATCAAGGGTCTTTCTATATGTAAACAATATACCTTTCCCTAGAGCAGATTTTAAGTATCTCAGAATCATCAACAATGCCTCCTAGTGTACTTGTCATGGTTTGGTGATGAACTTACTTGCTCGATTAACAACGAAAGAGATACTAGGCAGGGTAATGGTAACATGCAAGAGTTTTCCCACAAGATACATGTATTAGTTTGCATCAACATACACCAGTGAGTCTTCATTCATTCGTGCACTGGTGTCCAGAGGATTAGATGCTAGCTTAGCCTCTAACATTCATGACTCATGCAAGAGATCCATGACATATTTTCTCTACGAGAGAAACTTTCCACCAATCCTTCTTGCGACTTCAATGCCCAAGAAATAATGAAGAACTCCTAAATCTTTGGAGAAAAAATGTTCTGCAAGATACATTTTAGTATGTACCATGCCACTAGTATTATCCCCGATTAGAATTATGTCGTCAACATATACCAACATCGCAACAGTCCTTTTATCTATTTCTTGATGAATAGAGAATGATATGTAGTAGAGAGAATATAACCAACCTTAGATACTATATCAGATAGTTTCTGGAACCAAGCTCTATAGATTTGTATGTGATCATATATTGTCGTGTGAAGTATGCGCTCCTTCTTATATACGTCATGGTCTTAAAACCATGTGGTTGTTGCATATAAACTTCCTCGTGCAGATCAACATAAAGGAAAGCATTTTTCATGTCAAGTTGATACAATGGCCAAGAAAGCTGAACTGTGATGGAAATAAGAATACGGGTAGTAGGGTGGTCACCCACTAGTGAAAAAATGTCAAGAAAATCAAGACTATATGTTTGTATGTACCCCTTGGATACCAGATGAGCATTGTATCATTCCTCGAAACCACTTGGGAGATGTTTGGTAGTAAACGCCCACCGACTACCAACAATAGTTGCATCCTTCGAAGGATCAACTAGCTGTCATGTACCCCTAGATAGAAGAATCTTAATTTCTTCATACACGGTGGCATTCCACTCAGGAACCAATAATGCACGCTTATAAGTAGAAGAACAGTAACAACATATAGTCTTCCCAGGAAGGTCTTGTATTGCGGAGAAAATATCCTTATCAAAAAATGGTTGAGAATGGGATGTAGTGCACATGTTTGTTTCCCTTTCCAAAGGGCTATAGGCAGATCACAATGATCTTGAGATTCTTGAATCACCTTCTTAGTGGCCCTCTCTCATGTAGATATATTTTCCTCAAGTACAAGCTCATTAGTGTTCTTATCTTGACATACCTTGGGATCATGTGCTAGTGTGATAATAAGGGGTGCCATCTTATGGGAACATCGATGGCAGATTATCAACCACACTAGTGTTCGTAGATAGAGAACTACTTGGAGGAGATGGTACATTCTCAGATTACAAACCAATCTCTGTACACCCAAATATACTTCAATACGCCCCCTCAATCTGGAACATAAATATTCATCATGTTCATCTTGGAGATACACTTTGTGAACAATAACTGAGTGAGAAGCTTGGTGAAAACATCAGTTGTTCATTCTTTTGATGTAACATGTGTTGTCTTGATGTTTTCTTGTTAAATCATATCTCTTGTTTAATGGCAGTTGACCTCCACATGCTTGGTACGTTCATGGAAAGTAGGATTATTCACAGTGAAAATTGCAGTAGAATTGTCGCAATGTATTGTCATAGGACTCAAATCATGTAAGTGTAAATCCTTCAGAACTGACTTGATCCACATTAATTCAGTCATGTCTTGGGCCATTACCCGGTATTCAGATTTTTCACTGAATCTAGAGACCATTTCTTGCTTGTTGCTTCTCCATATGATTTGGTTACTACCAAGATAGGTGCAGTAACTTGGTGTAGACTTTATGTCTTTCGGGCACCATGCATAATCAGCATCAGAATAGGCCATAACATCGAGTGCCTTTCTACATGTAAACAATATGCCTTTTCTTAGAGCAGATTTCAAGTATCTCAAAATCATCAACAGTGCCTCCCAGTGTACTTGCCGTGGGTTGTCCATGGACTGACTTGCTTAGTTAACAGTAAAAGATATATCAGGTCGAGTAATGGTAACATACATGAGTTTTCCCACCAGACACCAAATATTGTTTTGCGTCAGCATACACCGACGAGTCTTCATTCATTCGTGCGCTAGGGTCCAGAGGAAAAGATATTGGCTTAACCTATAACATTATTGTCTCATGTAAGAGATCCATGACATATTTTCTCTGCAAGAGAATCATGCCACCATTATTTCTTGCGAATTCAATGACCAAGAAATAACGAAGATATCATGTCTCTTTGGTGACAAAATGTTGTGCAAGATAACTTTTAGTATCTACCAAGCCACTAGTATCATACCTGGTAAGAATTATGGCGCCAATGTATACCAGCATTGCAATGGTCCCTTTCTCTATTTTCTTGTTGAATAGAGAGTGATATGTAGTAGAGCGAATAAAACAAATCTTGGACACTATATAAGATATTTTCTAAAAACAAGCTCTAACGCATTGTTTGAGATCGTATATTGTCTTGTGGATTCTTTACGCCATCAAATACCTCTTGTTGGTCTCAAAACTAGGTGGTTATTGCATATAAACTTCCTCGTATAGATTAGCATAAAGGAAAGCATTTTTCAGATCAAGTTGATATAGTGGCCAAGAGAGTTGAATTGCGATGGAAATAAGAATACACATAATAGGGATATGAACCAAAAATGTCAAGTTAATCAAGACCGTATGTTTGTGCATACCCCTTGGCTACTAGACGTGTGTTATATCATTCCACAGAACCATTTGGGAGATGTTTGGTGGTAATTACCCACCAGCTACCAATAATAGTTGCATCCTTTGGAGGATTAAATAGCTGCCTCAGAGGATTAAATAGCTGCCACGAACCCTTGGATAGAAGAGTCTTCATTTCTTCCTACACGATGGTGCTCCACTCATGAAGCAATAATGCATGATGATAAGTAGATGGAATGGTAACAACATATAGTCCTGCCAGGAAGGTCATGTATTGCGGAGACAATCTCCTTGTCGACACATTGTTGAGAATGAGATGTGGTGTACAAGTTCATTTTCTTTCCTAAGGTCTATCAGTAGATTAGAATGATCTTGAGATTCTTGAATCTCCTTCTCAGTGGCTTGTTCACCTGTAGATATATTTTCCTCAAGTGTAATCTCATTAGTGTTCTGATCTTGACATACCTTGGGATCAGCCGATGGCACGATAATAAGAGGTTCCATCTAACAATAATACATTAATCGAAATGACATATTATCATCCACACTAGTGTTATGAGATAGAGGAATACTCTGAGGAGATGGCACACCCTCATATTACAAACTAATGTATGTACACCCAAATATAATTCAATACTCCCACTCAAGTTGGAACATAAATGTCTATCATGCTTAGCTTGGAGATACACTTTGTGAACAAGGACCATGTGAGTAGCTTGATGAAAACATCAGTTGTTCATTCTTACGATGTAACATGCTCCCTCTTGATGTTTCGTTGTTGAATCATATCTCTTGTATAATGGCAATCCACCTCCACATGCTTGGTACATTCATGGAAAGTAGTATATATCTCGATGATAATTATAGGAGAACTATCGCAATGCATTGTCATATGACTCAGATTTGGCAAGTGTAATCCTTTAGAACTAATTTAATCCACATTAATTCAGGCATGCCTTGGGCCATTTCATGGTATTCAGATTCTTCACTGGATCTAGTGACCACTGCTTGCTTCTTGCTTCAAAGATAGGTATAGTAACCTGGTGTAGACTTTATGCCATTTGGACGCCATGCATAATCAGCATCAGAATATGCCATAGCATCAACTGTCTTTCTACAAGTAACAATAAACTTTTCCCTATATCTTATCTCAAGTGTCTCAAAATCATCAATAGTGCCTCCCAGCGTACTTGCCATGTTTGGCCATGAACTGACTTGCTCGAATAACAATGCAAGACAAACCAGGCCGAGTATGGTAACATATAGGAGTTTTCCCAACATACACATCTATTATTTTGAAGGATATGGAAATATCCTCAAGCGCACGGAAGCCTGATGATCTCATCACATGTGATCGGGAGCAACTAGTCGCACTAGTTGCTCGGGGTAGCAGAATTTTTAAAAAAATGAACGATGAAACCACATGATCCAAGAACACTTCTCAGATCACTTCATCTAAACCACAAATAAGTATTAGGTTTACCTCTTGATGCATGGATGCGATCGAGTCTCTAAACGAAGAGACCTCCTTTCTTAAGTCTTATCCAATGGAGGAGACCTTGCGAGCGTGTTGATGAAACACGTGCACGTCGCAATCCATGTTGATGGTACAAGCGACGAATATCCTGATCTCGTCTCACAAGATCTGATGTATTCTTCACGAGCCAAGAACGTCATTCTAAGGAGGAAGTGAGGGGTGTGTGCAGAGAGAGAGAGAGAGAAAGAGATAGAAAGAGTTTAATTCCTCTTGGAATTATGCATGTTCATGAAAAGCTAGGGATGCCACTTCTTTTATAGTACTTTGGTACTTTGGGAGTCCATGGATCTCAATTCATGTGAAACACAATATCGGCGGTTGAGATTGATTTGTGCTTCTATTCGATGGCCATGATTTTGTTGTAGAAATACAAGCCACCCACCCTCCTAAAAAGGGAGGGACGACCATGCTTGTGACCAAGTCAATGGGTGGCCATCCACCATCTATTAAATGAATGGTGTTGGCTCCTCCAATCCTTTCATACATATTTACAATAACATTTGTTGTAAATTAATTCACAAAAACAATTCCAAATTAATTTTATGAATATTGCAATCATGCCATTGAATAATTGTGAATCGTATTCACAACCCAAATAAAATGTAAATTGTATTTCCAATTAATTTTCAATGTGAATCCAATTCATATCAACAATTAATTTGAAGATACTATTAACAATAAACTCTCTCTAATATATTATAAATCACATTTATAAAATATACAAATAATATGGATAGTGTATCCACATTATTCATATCTTTGATAATTAATTCATATTTGATCATCTTAGATCTCTTCTCATGTCCCAAATAACATGATTCACATTCACATTATTCGCATATTTGATTATTAAATCCCTATAAACCTTTTGAGCGTCTTCATCATCTACTTTCGGAAGCATGAGCTTAGCCGACAGCTTTCCTGTCCCGGATGTCGATGGTGGTTTTCACATTTAACTATCTTAGATAACGCTCCTTATATGGCCAAATAATATGAATCAAATTCATATTATTCATGATAATTAAAGCATATTTAACTATCAATTTTCCTTAATTATCAGACACATTATCAACAATGAAATTATTCTTAAACTCTTTCAAGAATAATGCACTTTCTTCGCGGATACTTGGAGATAAGGACAATGTGATTGTATGTTCCATGTATAGTGACTTGGATATGGAGATGACATCTCAAATCCAGATCTTGGGGGCCTCCCATAGATGTTTGATTAAATCAAAGCCGTAAATCTAATCTTCACATTCCATCTGAGTCACAATCATATCATTGACCAACATTTCGACCTAGATTAGATTACTTCTCTAGTGAGAGGATTCACTAAAATTCAGACATGTTTCATTCACTCCCTTGGAATGGAAGCATCATGGTTATACAATTGTTTATTCGATCACATCACCCTCAGATATTCCTAATACTTATACATCCTGCATATTGGAAGACCAAGAATAAACCTGAAGTTTTAGATTTATTTAGACTATCTTCTTCAGGGTTTTATTATTAAGTTTCTGATTTGATCATTGGGAGTTGGTATCGATCATATACTTTTCAAAAGTATATATCATACCTAGGTATTGATCATATACTTTCCAAAAGAATATATCAAACCTACAAAGTCAGTCAAGCTTCCAATGCAAGACGACCGTGCACGGAATTTGATTCCCAATATCTCATGAGTGAGCTCATGTCTTCAGGTTCAGTAATGAACCTGTATGACCCCTTTGAGAAATCGTATTACTCATATGCCTTAGTATACACACCAGCTCTCTGGTGTATAGACCTTGATTAGATCATCAACCTATCGGTCTGCCGAATGTACACACTAAAACATATATTAACACATATGTCTCTGGTCAGAGGATGCGTGCCTATATTATGACAGCATACAACATAGTTCTTTGGTTATTTCAATCTCATTAAGTCAACTCTTTGACCTAACTTATCTAACACCTCTGAATCTCTATTCCTATCTAGAGGACTTGCATCAAGAGGTCGGTTAGATATCAACCCATGAGAGAAGGGATCGCCATTTCCTACTCAAGCTGGAGATCATATCTTAATAATCATTTGAAAGTGCTTGATAAGTCCTCAATCTAACTCTTTAGATATTCATCCAAGCACCAACCTCTATGATTCAACAATTGAATTAACAGTTGTATGATCATTAAGATGGCCATGGTACATAAACCTAATTTTACTAAGGGACCTATTATGAAAATTAATTATTCTTCATTTCCGATCAAGGAATGATATTTGCAATAACATTTATTGCATAATGTCTCGCCGTAGGCTTGCATGTCCAAAAATATCCCACTAGTCCAAAGAGCAATTAATGGGCTATTTTTTAAGCCCACACTCATGTGCTAATCATAAGCTATTTAGAAGAATAGCTAGGTAAGCTGACTAGTCACTTTGTTCTTGAGAGACTGTGCCAAGTCCTTTTACGGTACTTGCTTATCCCCTAGTAACAGTGCTCACACCCAACGCGAATGTTGCATCTTATGCAACCAATACTCATTTTTGTTAAAGCAGTTATAGTTTGCTTGACACTACAGCTCAATATTATTATAACCACTCTATAATTCATATTATCCTTATTAGAATGCCCTTATTCTATGACATCTCTATCTCCTAAGACTAAGACCCAACCTTATGTCTTATAAGGTATCTGTTGTTAAGACCCATTTAGATCACTATCTATAAAGTCTTAAGTTCTTGACAATAAGACTTTGATATCACTATCTCAAAAGTCTTGTCATTATTGAAGATATTGTTATCACTGCAATAAAGTGTTTTATCTCCATAGCATGATTAGTAACAGCTTACTACTCCCACTGCATGGCAGACATTTGACTTTTGTACACATCTAGCATACACCAAGCTTCCAATAGCCGATGCACAAGGGCAAGCGGCTTTAGCATTCACTCCTCAACTTCTTCGAGGTGTTATCCTTTAGATAGGTCAGTACCATATCTTAAGGGAAGGAAGCCTTCCTTGGAGTTTTTCCCAATGATGTAATGTGTCCAAGGTGTACCAATAATGTGATGGTCCCAATACCCTCTTCTCTTTGCTTTTGAATAACTTCAGAACTAAGATATAAGAGGTATCCTCGAGCTCTTTCATCTCAAGGTATGGAACAAGGATATTATAAAACACTTATTATTATCCTTATATCATTCCAAATGATTAGAATTTCATCTACATTTATTACGATGAACACAATGGTACTCCCATAAGCTTCACATGGTTTATCAAGATTCTATCTGAAATCATAACATTTATAATTTCATCAAATCTGAGGTTCTGACTATTAGAAGCTTATTAGAGTCCATCGATGGAGTTCTCTTACACACTATGTGTTCCTCAACTATGAAGCTATGGGGCTACTTCATGTGAATATCCTTGGTTAGGAATTCATAGAGGAATACAATCTTGACTTCCATCTTGTAGATGTCATAGTCAAGTTGTGTAACTATAGTTAGCAATATTCTGATGGGTTCAAGCATGGTCACTGAGGATCAAGTCTCATCGCAAGCGATGTCTTCTCTTCGTGTGTATCTTATGGATACGATATGTGCTTTGAAGGTCTCTACCTTCTCATCAGGTTCCCTCTTTCTCTTGAATATCCATTTACATCCGACAGGTCTTACCCTTATAGGTGGATACTCGAGGGTCCATATACAACACTTGTATATGAAGTCTACTTTAGACTTTATTACTAACATCCATCTTTCCATGTTATGATCCTCAGAAACTTCATCATATGAAGTTAGATCATTATCAGACTTAACTGATACATGGAATCCATCCTCAAACTCATTTGAAGATGTAGGTGTCTCATCTTTAATTGTCCTTTTAGTTTCTGATTTCAGGAGCCTCATTAACTTTTAAAGATCAAATGAGTTCCTTCACTTCATTTTCATCTTGATTCTCAAGAGAGTCATCCTCTATAAATCATATCCTTAGAGATGAGATCTTTTAAGAATTTCAAAGTCATAATCTAAGTATCCAATACCATCCTTTATATTCCTAATGAAGTAGCACTCTCTGGTGCTAGATTCCATCTACTTGCAATGAATCTTATTTAGAATATATATTGTAGTCTCTGATGAATATGTGATTCATCACTCTAAAAGTTGAAAATATAGCTTTGTTCCTGAGTAATTAGCTGCATATTTCCACTTATATTGCATAATTAGCATTCATGCATGCATAAATAATATCTACATTTTAGCATTCATATTTGCATTAAATAAGAAGCCCAATTCACTTGTAAAAATCACCTGTAATACCATATTTGTATCTATTTTGTACTAAATCCAAATCCAATAAAATCAACTCTATAATGTATATATTACTAACATTAATTATGTAAAAATATCAAAAAAATATTAACTTGTAAAATTGACCAATAAAACCCAAGTCTAAGTTTGAAGCTAGGAGCCTTAAAATGTGCATATCTCTCTCATACAATGTCTGATTTAGATCTACTCACTTTAGATTAATATACATTCAAATACCTTCAAAACAAGACCAATTTCATTAAAATCGGAGATCATATGTGAAACTTGGGTTTTGGGCCCCTATTGTATATTGTAGACATTGACCTTTTTGCCCTGATATTTTATCCTTTTATTTTCTTAATTATTAAAAATCCAAAAAAATAGATTAAATTGTAAATATTTCATTCATATTTTCTCTATTTTTTATTTTGATTTTTCTCTTATTTAAAAATAAAAAAATTTGCAAAAGATAAAAATACGGTATTTTATACATATAAGATACCACCTAAAAATGTATTTTTTATATATGACTTCTTTTAATTTTTGATCCTTCTAAAAGTTGTAGATCTCATCGAGACGAGCAACTTTCATGTTTACCACTTTTTGATTTAAACTCTTTTGTTATTTCTTTTTTAGTTTTTTACATTTAATTTTTGAATTTTTTGGGAGCGACACGTGGCAGCTTTTGGAGCTGCAACATGTCTTCCCATTTATTATTATTATTTTCGGTTTTTATTTTATTATTATTATTTATTTATTTTAATTAATTATTTATATTTATTTATTTATTTAGTTTTTTAATATTTGTCTTCTACCTTTATTTTCTCTTCCCTATTTTAGTAGCCTACTTATATTACTTTATTTATTTTTTTTATTTTATTTTATTTACCTTTTACTTCTTCTCCCTTTACTTATTCCCCACTCCAAATCACTAACTTCCCATCTTCCCCTCATCTCCCACCACTCTAACTTCCACCCCACTTCATTTCCAACTTCCTCCTATTTATTCCACTCGCCCTCTTCATTCATCCTCATCCGTCATTTCGAGAGAAGTGAGGTTGAGCCCCTTTAACCTTCAGGTGACAGTTGTAGGAGATGAGTTGAGTAACGACAACCTCAAGGAGAGATTCGGTGGTATGCACTACCGTTACGAGCTTCACAATGCTCGTTGAGCTTCAGAGTACCCACCATCTCCTTGAAGCGACGACAGGAGCTGCGCACCATAGCTTTGCCCTCTAGCGAATCCAGGTAAGTTCCCCCTATCTTTAACTTTCTCAATTTTTTTATCTAACATCATCTCTTCGTTTTCGTGTTGATCACCATTACAAGCAAAACATTATTTTCATCACCACCACTACAAAAAAAACACCGCTATTATCACCACATCATCACTACATCATCACCAAATCACCATTATTTTCATTTACACTTTGAATTCCTATTTGATAAAAAATAAAAAAACAAAACAAAAAAAGTAGCCTGAGTCGCACATGCCCCGCTCCTCCTTCATGCTGTCCACCGCCACAGATCTTCTCAATGCAACTCTAACGCTCCAGCGAGTGGTCGTCGCCACTCCAGCGAGTAATCTGCATCCCTAAGATGTGACTTGCCTTGCCCAAATCTTTCATCTCAAACTCCTTGGAGAGTTCTTTCTTGAGCTTTGCAATCAAGTTGGAATCATGACCTACAATCAACATGTCATCCACGTAGATCAAAAGAATGACGAACCTGTCATTGGGAAGACGACGAACATATACGCATGGGTCGGCTGTAGTCCTCTTGAAGCCCTGCTTTCCCATGAAAGCATCAAACTTCAAGTACCACTGTCTTGGGGCTTGCTTCAGGCCATAGAGACTCTTCCTCAACCTGCATACCATATGCTCTTTCCCTCTCTCTTGAAAACCCTGTGGCTGCTCCATGTAGATCTCTTCCTTCAAATCACCGTGAAGAAACGCCGTCTTCACATCCATCTGCTCCAGCTCAAGGTCCATGCTAGCAACAAGTCCTAGCACCATTCTCACTGAGTTCATCTTCACCACTGGGGAGAAGATCTCATCATAGTCCACTCCTTCCTTCTGGCTGAATCCTTTCACTACCAATCTGGCCTTGTGCTTCACCTGTCTACCACTGTCATCTGACTTCAGCTTGTACACCCACTTGTTTTTCAAGGCCCTCTTCCCTTTAGGAAGCTCAACAAGGTCATAAGTGTGGTTTTTCTTAAGAGATAGCATCTCCTCATTCATTGCATTCTGCCAATGACCCTTGTCCTTGTGCACTTGTGCCTCCTCAAAGGTGTATGGCTCACCAGCATCTGTGAGCATCACATACCTAGAAGTGGGGTAGCGGGATGATGGCTGGCGTGTGCTCTCAGATCGCCTGACCTGAGGCTCTGCTGTATCTGCAACTGGATGAGGCTGCTCCCCCTGCCCTAGATCCCCTGGACCTGCATCAACGGGGTCTGCATCTGGCTCATGCTGCTCTAGCTGCCCATCCTCTCCACCTGTACCCTGTACTGGAGAGGGCTCTGTGTCCTCATCACTATCATCATCCATGGAGATCTCATCTCCATCACCACTCTCAGTGGTGTCCTCAGCCAACGTCTGATTCTCATAGAATATCACATCCCTGTGCCTGGTGACTGTTTTCTTCCTTGGATCCCAAAGACGGTATCCAAACTCCTGATCTCCATAGCCAAGAAAAATACAAGGCACTGCCTTGTCATCCAACTTCTTCCGCTGCTCCTTGGGTACCAATGCATATGCCTTGCATCCAAACACCCTCAAATGAGCATACGAGGGGTCTTTCCCTGTCCAAAAACGCTCTGGAATCTGAAAGCCCAAAGGAACTGATGGAGATCGGTTCACCAAGTAACAAGCGGTGCGAACCGCCTCAGCCCAAAAAGTCTTGGGCAACTTCGCTGTCTTCAGCATACAACGGACTCTCTCAACAATGGTCCTGTTCATCCTCTCAGCTAGACCATTGTGTTGGGGTGTGCCTGGCTCTGTCCTCTCATGCCTGATGCCGTGCTCTGCACAATAGCCCTGAAAGCTATGGGAGGTGTACTCTCCCCCATTGTCTGTGCGTAGACACTTCAACAATTTTCCTGTCTCACGCTCAACCATGGCATGGAACTTCTTGAAGCAATCAAACACTTGATCCTTCGATCTCAGAACATACACCCACACCTTCCTAGATGCATCATCAATGAAGGTGACAAAATACATGTTGCCTCCCAAAGAGGCTGTGTCCATAGGACCACAAACATCTGAGTGAACCAGCTGTAGAAGGTCTCCCTTCACCTTGGATCTCGCTCTGTACGGTGCACTTCTGCTCTTCCCAACCTCACTTGCATCACAAGGAGACAATGTGATGTCATTGTGGTAGGGGATCAACTCTCTCTTGCTAAGAAGCTGTAAGCCCTTCTGGCTCATGTGGCCAAGCCGACGGTGCCACAAATCTGAGTTATCTGCTTCACTAGCATGCAAACTGCCATCCATGACCTTCACTCTAGTCATGTAAAGTGTGTGACACAAACTACCTCTCGCCATGATGAGAGAACCCTTGCTAATCTTGCATCTGCTGTCGCCGAACTTAAGATGGTAGCCTTCACTATCTAGTTGTGAACCAGATATAAGGCTAAGCCGCACATCAGGAACATGCCTCACATTATGAAGAGTCATTGAGCACCCAACATCCGTCTGGATCGAGATGGTGCCCATGCCAATGATCTTAGAGTATTTTTCGTTACCCATCAAGACTCTCCCATAATCACCCCTAGTCTAGGTGGTGAAGAACTCCCTGTGTGGAGTCACGTGATAGGAGGCGGCCGTGTCAACGACCCACTCCAAATCACTCCCTGCGTGTAAGCACTGATCCTGGATGGTGAGAATCACCTCATCTGCACTTTCATCTGCCACAATTGCAGCTACATTCCCATCTTCCTTTTTCTGATCTTTCTTGGCTTCAGCTTGTTCTCTCTTCCAAACCCTGCAATCTCTCTTCCAGTGACCGGGCTTCTGGCAATGGTGACACTTTCCTCTGCCCTTGGACTTGTCTCTGGATTTCTGCCTCTCCTGTGACGCTCCTCTGCTGCTGGATCTTCCTCTCCTCTCAACTGCATACACATGTGAAGAGGAGGATGCCTCTCCAGATGAGCGGCGTCTAATCTCCTCATTGAGGAGACTACCCTTGACCATAGCCATGGTCAGCTTCCTATCCTTCGTAGAATTGCTCACGGTGACTACTAGAGTCTCCCAACTGTATGGCAGTGAGCCCAAAAGAAGAAGTGACTGCAACTCGTCATCAAGTGTCAAACCCATGGATGTCAACTGGTTGATAATGCTTTGGAAATCATTCAGATGCTCTGCCACTTTCGTGCCATCCTTGTATTTCAGCTTCACAAGCTTTCTAATCAAGAAAGCCTTGTTGGTTGCGGTCTTCTGGTCATAGAGCTCGGACAATTTATCCCAAAGCTCCTTCGCATTAGTCTCCTCGGCCACGTGATGGAACACGGACATGTCAAGCCACTTCCGAATGGTGCCAATGGCCTTTCGGTTCAACTTTGTCCACTCTCCTGCGGACATATTCTCCGGCTTGGCGCTCTCACCCTCCATGGGATCGTGGAGGTCCTTGCAATACAAAATGTCTTCCATCTTGGCCTTCCAAATCTGCCAATTGTTGCTTGTGAGCTTGATCATTGTGCCTTCCTCATCTTTGCCCATTGCTCAACCTGAGCTCTGATACCACTTGTTGGGGATATATATAGATGAAAATGCGGAAACAATCAACCTAGGATCTGTATCCCCCTAAACTGTCCTGCAGCAAAGATGGCACAACACAAATATGTTCCCCACACGGGAACTCAATAGCAACAATGATAGCAACCACAAGCAAGCAAGCAAGCACCACACGAGACAAAGATTTTTACGTGGAAACCCTTACTCAATGTGAGCAAGGGAAAAACCACGGGGCAAGACCGGCAACCAATCACTACGGTCAAAAGTATCAAAGTGTTCTTCCCGGTTTTGTTGCCCACAAAACCGAGGTACAAGCACACACAAGATAGTTCTTCAACAAGGAACAAACTATCCCTAGGTATCTAACTATACCAAATGTGCTCAAAACAAAGAGGATAAAGTGACTCCCCTTGTGGGCTCCCGGATGGAGACCCAAACTCGGCGCTCGGCTCCTCTTGAGGTCGTTCCCAACGACCTCCGGCTGCTCCTCTCGAGCTCGACTTGCCGCTGCACCTTCAGCCCAAACTGTAGCTAGAAAGGTGCTCCTAGCTGCTGCTCCTAGCTGCTGCTCTTTCTCCCTTCCGGTCTCTCTCTCGCGCGCTCTCGTGCGGAGGAAATGGAGAAGATGGGGTTCAGGAAGAACCCCCCTTGCTGCTGCTCTGCTCGTTCTCACGGGAACGGGGGTTTAGGGCTCGGGAGATGCTGGAATTGAGGGGGTCCGAAACCCACTGGATAAGGGCTCTCCCAATTGCTGGAAAAGTTGCAGCAATGCCCCTGCCAAAGGGGCAAATGAGCTGCAGCCCAGTTGGGGCTGGAACTATTGCAACGTAACCCAACAACCTCCCCCTCCAGCCCCAACGGGGAGGTGTTGTCCTGTGATGGAGATCAACAAAATGTGACACCGCTCAGCTCTCTACAGAGCTGAAGCTTGTCACGAGTGACTGCCTTTGTCAACAAGTCTGAGGGGTTCTCATCTGTGTGAATCTTCTTCAACACGAGCTGCTTCTGTTCAATTGCATCCCTCAGCCAATGGTATCTCACATCAATGTGCTTTGTGCGAGCATGGTGCATGGTACTCTTGCTCAAGTCTATAGCGCTCTGGCTATCATAAAACACAACCGGTTCACTGCCAACCAATCCAAACTCACCAAGAAAGCGTTGTAGCCACAACACTTCTTTCCCAGCCTCTACTGCTGCAATATATTCTGCCTCTGTAGTTGAGAGAGCAACACATTTCTGTAGTTTGGATTGCCATGATATGGCTCCCCCTGCAAAAGTGAAAATGTAGCCTGAGGTGGACTTTCTCTGGTCCGTGTCACCTGCCATATCTGCATCAGTGTAACCACAAAGTTTGGGATCTGACCTCCAAAAAGCAAGACACATACTTGAGGTCCCTCTCAAGTATCTCAAGATCCTCTTCACTGCCTCCCAATGGTCCTTGCCCGGGTTAGACATGAATCTGCTCACCACGCCCACTGCATGGGCTATGTCGGGTCTAGTGCAAACCATTGCATACATGAGGCTTCCAACTGCTGACTGGTATGGGATCTTGGACATCTCTGCTTTCTCCTCAGATTAGAAGGACATGACTCTTTGTTCAGCTTGAAATGAGAGGCTAAGGGAGTACTGACAGGCTTGGCATTCTTCATGTTGAACCGCTCCAACACACGTTCAACATAGCTCTCCTGTGACAACCACAGCATGTGCTTCTTCCTGTCCCTTGTAATCTGCATCCCTAAGATGTGACTTGCCTTGCCCAAATCTTTCATCTCAAACTCCTTGGAGAGTTCTTTCTTGAGCTTTGCAATCAAGTTGGAATCATGACCTACAATCAACATGTCATCCACGTAGATCAAAAGAATGACGAACCTGTCATTGGGAAGACGACGAACATATACGCATGGGTCGGCTGTAGTCCTCTTGAAGCCCTGCTTTCCCATGAAAGCATCAAACTTCAAGTACCACTGTCTCGGGGCTTGCTTCAGGCCATAGAGACTCTTCCTCAACCTGCATACCATATGCTCTTTCCCTCTCTCTTGAAAACCCTGTGGCTGCTCCATGTAGATCTCTTCCTTCAAATCACCGTGAAGAAACGCCGTATTCACATCCATCTGCTCCAGCTCAAGGTCCATGCTAGCAACAAGTCCTAGCACCATTCTCACTGAGTTCATCTTCACCACTGGGGAGAAGATCTCATCATA
The DNA here is from genome assembly GCA_037367405.1 of Ottelia alismoides. Taxonomy (NCBI): domain Eukaryota; kingdom Viridiplantae; phylum Streptophyta; class Magnoliopsida; order Alismatales; family Hydrocharitaceae; genus Ottelia; species Ottelia alismoides. The sequence continues at coordinate 365,597 of JAZKJV010002041.1, read as the reverse complement.
GTCCACTCCTTCCTTCTGGCTGAATCCTTTCACTACCAATCTGGCCTTGTGCTTCACCTGTCTACCACTGTCATCTGACTTCAGCTTGTACACCCACTTGTTTTTCAAGGCCCTCTTCCCTTTAGGAAGCTCAATAAGGTCATAAGTGTGGTTTTTCCTAAGAGATAGCATCTCCTCATTCATTGCATTCTGCCAATGACCCTTGTCCTTGTGCACTTGTGCCTCCTCAAAGGTGTATGGCTCACCAGCATCTGTGAGCATCACATACCTAGAAGTGGGGTAGCGGGATGATGGCTGGCGTGTCCTCTCAGATCGCCTGACCTGAGGCTCTGCTGTATCTGCAACTGGATGAGGCTGCTCCCCCTGCCCTAGATCCCCTGGACCTGCATCAACGGGGTCTGCATCTGGCTCATGCTGCTCTAGCTGCCCATCCTCTCCACCTGTACCCTGTACTGGAGAGGGCTCTGTGTCCTCATCACTATCATCATCCATGGAGATCTCATCTCCATCACCACTCTCAGTGGTGTCCTCAGCCAACGTCTGATTCTCATAGAATATCACATCCCTATGCCTGGTGACTGTTTTCTTCCTTGGATCCCAAAGACGGTATCCAAACTCCTGATCTCCATAGCCAAGAAAAATACAAGGCACTGCCTTGTCATCCAACTTCTTCCGCTGCTCCTTGGGTACCAATGCATATGCCTTGCATCCAAACACCCTCAAATGAGCATATGAGGGGTCTTTCCCTGTCCAAACACGCTCTGGAATCTGAAAGCCCAAAGGAACTGATGGAGATCGGTTCACCAAGTAACAAGCGGTGCGAACCGCCTCAGCCCAAAAAGTCTTGGGCAACTTCGCTGTCTTCAGCATACAGCGGACTCTCTCAACAATGGTCCTGTTCATCCTCTCAGCTAGACCATTGTGCTGGGGTGTGCCTGGCTCTGTCCTCTCATGCCTGATGCCGTGCTCTGCACAATAGCCCTGAAAGCTATGGGAGGTGTACTCTCCCCCATTGTCTGTGCGTAGACACTTCAATAATTTTCCTGTCTCACGCTCAACCATGGCATGGAACTTCTTGAAGCAATCAAACACTTGATCCTTCGATCTCAGAACATACACCCACACCTTCCTAGATGCATCATCAATGAAGGTGAAAAAATACATGTTGCCTCCCAAAGAGGCTGTGTCCATAGGACCACAAACATCTGAGTGAACCAGCTGTAGAAGGTCTCCCTTCACCTTGGATCTCGCTCTGTACGGTGCACTTCTGCTCTTCCCAACCTCACATGCATCACAAGGAGACAATGTGATGTCATTGTGGTAGGGGATCAGCTCTCTCTTGCTAAGAAGCTGTAAGCCCTTCTGGCTCATGTGGCCAAGCCGACGGTGCCACAAATCTGAGTTATCTGCTTCACTAGCATGCAAACTGCCATCCATGACCTTCACTCTAGTCATGTAAAGTGTGTGACACAAACTACCTCTCGCCATGATGAGAGAACCCTTGCTAATCTTGCATCTGCTGTCGCCGAACTTAAGATGGTAGCCTTCACTATCTAGTTGTGAACCAGATATAAGGCTAAGCCGCACATCAGGAACATGCCTCACATTATGAAGAGTCATTGAGCACCCAACATCCGTCTGGATCGAGATGGTGCCCATGCCAATGATCTTAGAGTAACTTTCGTTACCCATCAAGACTCTCCCATAATCACCCCTAGTCTAGGTGGTGAAGAACTCCCTGTGTGGAGTCACGTGATAGGAGGCGGCCGTGTCAACGACCCACTCCAAATCACTCCCTGCGTGTAAGCACTGATCCTGGATGGTGAGAATCACCTCATCTGCACTTTCATCTGCCACAATTGCAGCTACATTCCCATCTTCCTTTTTCTGATCTTTCTTGGCTTCAGCTTGTTCTCTCTTACAAACCCTGCAATCTCTCTTCCAGTGACCGGGCTTCTGGCAATGGTGACACTTTCCTCTGCCCTTGGACTTGTCTCTGGATTTCTGCCTCTCCTGTGACGCTCCTCTGCTGCTGGATCTTCCTCTCCTCTCAACTGCATACACATGTGAAGAGGAGGATGCCTCTCCAGATGAGCGGCGTCTAATCTCCTCATTGAGGAGACTACCCTTGACCATAGCCATGGTCAGCTTCCTATCCTTCGTAGAATTGCTCACGGTGACTACTAGAGTCTCCCAACTGTATGGCAGTGAGCCCAAAAGAAGAAGTGACTGCAACTCGTCATCAAGTGTCAAACCCATGGATGTCAACTGGTTGATAATGCTTTGGAAATCATTCAGATGCTCTGCCACTTTCGTGCCATCCTTGTATTTCAGCTTCACAAGCTTTCTAATCAAGAAAGCCTTGCTGGTTGCGGTCTTCTGGTCATAGAGCTCGGACAATTTATCCCAAAGCTCCTTCGCATTAGTCTCCTCGGCCACGTGATGGAACACGGACATGTCAAGCCACTTCCGAATGGTGCCAATGGCCTTTCGGTTCAACTTTGTCCACTCTCCTGCGGACATATTCTCCGGCTTGGCGCTCTCACCCTCCACGGGATCGTGGAGGTCCTTGCAATACAAAATGTCTTCCATCTTGGCCTTCCAAATCTGCCAATTGTTGCTTGTGAGCTTGATCATTGTGCCTTCCTCATCTTTGCCCATTGCTCAACCTGAGCTCTGATACCACTTGTTGGGGATATATAAAGATGAAAATGCGGAAACAATCAACCTAGGATCTGTATCCCCCTAAACTGTCCTACAGCAAAGATGGCACAACACAAATATGTTCCCCACACGGGAACTCAATAGAAACAATGATAGCAACCACAAGCAAGCAAGCAAGCACCACACGAGACAAAGATTTTTACGTGGAAACCCTTACTCGATGTGAGCAAGGGAAAAACCACGGGGCAAGACCGGCAACCAATCACTACGGTCAAAAGTATCAAAGTGTGCTTCCCGGTTTTGTTGCCCACAAAACCGAGGTACAAGCACACACAAGATAGTTCTTCAACAAGGAACAAACTATCCCTAGGTATCTAACTATACCAAATGTGCTCAAAACAAAGAGGATAAAGTGACTCCCCTTGTGGGCTCCCGGATGGAGACCCAAACTCGGCGCTCGGCTCCTCTTGAGGTCGTTCCCAACGACCTCCGGCTGCTCCTCTCGAGCTCGACTTGCCGCTGCACCTTCAGCCCAAACTGTAGCTAGAAAGGTGCTCCTAGCTGCTGCTCCTAGCTGCTGCTCTTTCTCCCTTCCGGTCTCTCTCTCGCGCGCTCTCGTGCGGAGGAAATGGAGAAGATGGGGTTCAGGAAGAACCCCCCTTGCTGCTGCTCTGCTCGTTCTCACGGGAACGGGGGTTTAGGGCTCGGGAGATGCTGGAATTGAGGGGGTCCGAAACCCACTGGATAAGGGCTCTCCCAATTGCTGGAAAAGTTGCAGCAATGCCCCTGCCAAAGGGGCAAATGAGCTGCAGCCCAGTTGGGGCTGGAACTATTGCAACGTAACCCAACACCCGCGTCTCCCACCGCACCCCGCGGCTGCCGCTTCATCTTGCCCTAGTATGGAGAGGTGGGTTCCAATTTTGGAACCCATGATCTCAACGAAGGAGAAAGGATTCATTTCTTTATTGGGATAATTACAAATAGTCCCTCAAAGGTATATCATATTAAAGAAATGCCCTTAAGTATGTTTTGTTATGTTGAAGTTTTGATTTTGTATTGCAAAGATACCACTGAGTTTATACATTAATTTGAACAGCCATTTCGCATCAATTTTTAATACAAAAACAATATTTTATTTAGAAACTATACATTTTGGCTATTTATTTAGATTTTTGTGAGCACTCGGTAATTAACAAAAAAAATTTTGGTGAAAAATTGGATATTTTACCCATTTCGTGGTCTGTGTTTCATATCTACTGAAATATTGCTCCAAAAATTGTGAAAAAATTCTATTAGATGCCTCAAGTTGTGATTTAACTACTATCTAAATTTCATCAAAATTGGAGTTTCTTTTGCATAAAATAATTTTTTGAGTGATTTCTGTAATTCAGTTTTAATTAAATCCATGAAAATCAATTTTGCGTAATTTCAACTCTCTTGAATTGCTTATTAAAATATCTATCTGAGATAATTTTGCTTCTGGATGATTTTATTTCGTGGATTAATTAGAAATTAAATACTAGCAGTCACTCTGTTTTCCTTAAAAAAATTCATAAAAAAATCATTAATTATCAAAAAAATCCCAAAAAATAGCGTAGCTTCATTTCATCACGTTTAACTTTCAGTATTTTTTTCATTATTTTTGCATATCATTTGCATGAAAAATTGCATGAAAACCCCAAAAATGTTTGCATTTTTCATGGTTGCATCTTAATCTCAAAAATTCAAAAAAATACATTTTGCATTCATCGTTGGATTAGGTTTTCCGAAAAATTATAACTTGGCTAATTTGGATTATTTCATATTAAAGTTAATTTGGCCCAGTGGCTTATTTTCTTGATAACCTAGTTCATCCACATATTTGCATTTGCATTTTTCTCGCATAAAAAATACAAAAAAATCCCGCTTGGAAACCGTGAGCTAATTTATCTAATCTGATCTGAAGTTGTTTCTTTGTCTCCTTGAGTCGACCCTGGGGCTTGCCTGGGTTAAAAATACATCAAACTGCAAAATATTTAATTCATCGATTCTTCGATTCGTGCGGTTATTTTTTATAGATCCTGATTGCCAGGTACAACAAAAAAGACATGCATTTATTAATTAAAATGGTTATTTTCGGATAAGTCAAATAGTGCCGTTGCCGGGGAGGCAAACAACTTAGGATCATTTTAGAAAATTAGGTTTTGGTTTTCCATTCATTCGGGTAGTTTGACCCCCGAACCCATTTGTAATTATTCTATTTTTCAATTATTTTTATATTTTTTTTGTTTATCTCTCTCTGACATAAAATTCCATCTTTTTGTGCGAGGGCTTGGTGGAGTTGGAGCAGCTTTCTTGAAATCGACACATCTCGAAGTGCATCGGAGGCCAACGATTCATAGATCGGTTCGGTTGTTGAGATGCCAAAGAGATCTTTAAAGAGAGATTTTCATTAACTTGTGATCGCATATTTAAAGCAGTTCCCATTTGGGTTCTCGCATGTGTAACCGAATAAAAAAACCTCTATGTGTTGTGTGGTTGATTAACGTAGACTAGGACCTGCACTCGCAGCTCTCAGAGCAAAATATTTTGACTTGTGCTCGTACTTTATAGGACCACACATTACATTTAACAAGACATACTTAGACCGTAGAACTCGGCCAAATTTAACTTATTCTTCACTCGCTAATAGAATTGCTTGTTTAGGAGCGGTTTTTCATCGCTTGCATTTCATCTAGTGTAAAAATTTCAATTCTATTTTGCATCCATCATGTAGAGAGCTGGAGGAACTGTAAGTCTTCTTACTCAAGCATTCATCATTGTTTTCTCGATCACATCGGCTTTCTCTGATTCTCTCTCTCGGTTTTTCAAACCAAGGATAAAGGAATTGGGACTGGACGGTAGACGTGGTTGCTTGTGTGGATAAATTACAGTGACAACTAATCTTTAAAATCGAGACTGCTAATTGAATTGAACCAGAAAAAATTGACTAAGATTAACCCTTGTTTGCGGGAGAGCAACCCCAACCTTGATTTCAGGTCAAGTAAGAGTACAGAGTGTGTGCACACCCTAAGATAGAACTCAAATTCTCACCTTCTATATCACGTACCCCGATCCTAGCAAATATCACCGGCTAAACTATTTGAGGTTCGATTGACCAGCACCAAGTAGCCACTGCCTGCTTCGGCAGGTAGATAGGGGCGAAATAGCGGTGCACCGCGACAAGTTGCTAGTAACCCTCCGGGGTGAAGTTATAAGCCTTGTCAGCATCTGCTTACTTCAGTAGGTATATAGGGGAAGGTCCTTGAACTTCTCAGCTGGTGATAGGAGCGAAGAGAGGAAGGGCGTCGATATCTTAGGTGACAGGTTAAAGAGGGGAGACGCATCCGTCTTTAAGCCGACTTCCCTTTAGGCCACGTAATCCATGCTATTTGCTTGAAAATCACACTTAAAATTAACCAGATTAATCAGACCCGACTTTAGGTACTTCACCGGGTTGAGTATGAACTCAGGGTTTGCTCTTGTGTTTGTCTTTGTGTCTATCCGTGTGCGTTATCCTGTGTAATTGCACGTTTTGTACCTCGATCTGCTTACATTCATCCTTTCCACCTCAAGATGTTGGGATATTGGTCCCCATACCCTGAGACCTCTGGTCATTCATCCTTGACCATATATTGTTCATCTTCACCTTCTCCTTCTTCCATGTATCCTCCGCCATCCACGGGAGACCCTTACCCATGGACGGTTCCACCTCGACCCGATTATGAAGTCAGACCTTCGATTGAATTCTCTACTTCTTCGTATGTCTCACCTACTCCATATTCTAACAATCCAGATCCACTTCCATCTTGGGCTGACTGTCCTTATTCTCGAGAGCTTGTTGGAATCAATGATCCATACGAAGACTAAGCCACTGCTGAGACCTATGACTGGCAGAATTACCCACCCCCACATATTCATTTCCTCTTCATATGAATGATGGAACAAGTCAACGAATCATACATACACATCCTGACTTGACTTTAGGATACAACTTGGTCGATCGAACAACCTGAATGGAGAGACATGCACCCCTTATAATCTTCCTGACTTGATTGACCCTAGTAATCAAGCCTACATTGACCATCCTTCATATCACACATTCGGAGAGCCTACTCAGTCAAGGGCTTGGACTCATGAGCTAGATTTACCAGTCCCCTGTTCATTGACTCCATTATATGAGGCTCCGACCGATATATGCCACACAGATGATCCATACTCGACTCAGCATTACATACCAGAGTCTAGGTATGTTGAGTATGAGACCCCAATATCTCAGCAGTATCCTCCAATTGAGAAGAACTCTCCCATGATTTATCATGAGAATTTTTAGGAGGATAACATTTCTCGACTTATCGCGAAAAATTAATCATTTGGTGCCAAGTTGAGAGATGTCACTGACATATTGCACTCAATTTCTGCCATCCTAGGTATGAAAGTGAAAAAAGGAAGTAAGTAAAGCTGATATTGAAAACCGAGCGAGCATTAGGGAACCCACACATTCTGTATAGTTGGAATCACTTCTACCTTCCTCTTCTACTAACCACTTACCCTCTAATCCAGAGTCTGACCATCTGTCCATCAAAAACACCAAAAAATTGAAAATATCAAAAAGACCAAAAATTTGAAAAACAAGAAAAACTCATAAAAATAGAAAGTGAAAAAGACCTCAAAAAATTGGATCCTACCCTAAGGGAAGCACTCGATAAGGAATTGATTTTAAATATTCCCTTAATAAAGGCTATAGATAACTTCCCCGACCTCAAACGATTTGTGAGAAGTAAGTTGATGCCTAAGAGGTCGGCAATAAGAGAACAAGGACTGAAAGACACATAGTGTCTATGGCCAGCTCCTTGGTGATGGGGAGAAAGACCAAGAGCCGCAGAGTGAAGCGATTGCCTAGGGTTGAATGTGAAATCAAAGACACTATCTTTACCCATGCAAGAATCAATGATGACTCTCCAATAAATATCCCCCCGACGTCAGTGTTTGACAAGCTCAAGCTCAGGCCAATCAGAAAGTCGAGAGAGATCGTTCAGCTGGCTGATCGATCTATCAGACGGTTGAGAGGAAACATTTCAGTCATCGTTACTTTCCAAGGTGCTCTACTCCAGGTAAACTTCACGGTCATTGACATTGAGCACCGAGGAGAGTTTACCCGGTCTCCCATTATTCTCGGGAAGTTGTTCTTAGCCTTGGCTAAGGCGACTATAGATTGCGAGACTCGGGAAATCGATTTTACAGCTTTGGAAGCATGCCAACCTCACCCATTCTTTGATACACATTACTCTAAGGTGACCCGCATATCCGTAGGCAGTCGCTACCACCGAGAGATAGATGAGTCCCTTCTCTCTACTACACCAAAGATATCGATTGTCCGGACGACCGTTGGTTCAGAGAATCCCCACACCTCCACTTCACCAACTGCTTGCATGCCCACCATGACACCTTCTAAGGAGGATTCATGACCCGAAGCTATCATTGAGTCGGACACAACTTTTGCTGATTGCCTTGACCATTTTGATGATCTGACACAAGAGCCCAATAATGCCAAGCCAACTGAGAGCAGTAGCACCTTCCCAAGACGTGCACTGACCCTGCAGGAATATTACAATCTATATGGTGACTCATCTAACGAGGAATCGATGGTCAGCACCGCACCACATCCCGTACCTTAAAAGGAAACAACCAAGACTAAATTGACCTCACACAAAAACACAGTTGATCCCTCCTATAGCCGGTTATCTAGTGAGAAGAAGTCGAGAAATGACTCCTCGAGGAGTTCTCCCAAACCCGAGGCGCATCGCTCTTCACTCCCTCTCAATGATTTAGGCTCTAGAAAACCGACTAAGAAAGTCTCCTTCAACATACAAGGGAAGGAATTTTCTGAGGAGTCCTCATCAGGTCCGGATGAGGTGATTTATATGAGTAAGCTCAGTTCGGATGTTCTCAAGCCTTATCTAAGCAAGCAGCCGTGTGTCGACCCACGTTGGACGATCCCTTCACCTCACTACTATTCATCTGAGGACGATTCTGACAGCAGCAACACACTTGTATATTCCTCTCCTCCTCGCTCCAACAAGAAGGTTCATCACAAACCTTCTTGATCCTTGTATATTCTCACTCCTTGTATATATTTCTTTCCCTCCCTCCCTAGTGATTCTAATCACTAGCCCCAACTCCATATCATTTTATGGCTATACTTAGGATGACCAGATCCTAAGTATAGGGGGAGAGTGACCCAAGTCTCTTCATCATTCTCTATACATTCTCCATATCTCGTCGGTTCTCACACTCATTCTTGTTCTAGACTTAGGATGACCAGAGCCTAAGTATAGGGGGGACCGATGCCCGTCATGTATATATACTCATCCATTTGCCCTCTTTACCTCGTCTGCCCCATTTTTTATCTTCTTATACACTCAGGCTGCCAGAGCCTAAGTATAGGGGGCGGAGCGACTTCTATACATTTTGTTATATTAGCTCTCCTACGCTTAGCGCGAGCTATGTCTTTTTCCTCTCTTCCCGTGCTCTGAGGAAATAGCACACGTTAAGTATAGGGGGCGTGTATATATTACATATATACTTAACCATAGCTCGTACTTCCACGTATTTTTGTATATATTATGCAATAATTACAGGTGGGTAAAACTTGAATTTTTTTAAATACATGTATACTTGAATAATCTGTATATTGTATAATTTATATAATTCTTGTAAAATATGAGGTAAAAAAACATACATAAAAAATAAAGGCTTCTTATTACTCTTGCATATCATCTTTGCATAAAAAAAATTGTGTCTTGCACTTCATTCATCTACACAGCATGTCATCTACATCTCATCTGCATATTTTGCATATGCAAAGTGGAAAGTTAGTGGGCTCTGAACCAAGTTATGAATAAATGTCGAGGATGGATTTGATCTGATCTTAATCTACCTAATTTAAGAGGAACCTTATAGGAACTGGAGTTAATATTTTTCAGGTTGAGTGACTTAATTCTTTGAGTCTGCAAGTCTATGTTCACATGTCATTTTGACTAGTCAAAGTAGAATATCCCATACACACATGATTCTTTTAGACAGTGACCTAACTTGGACAAGCACCATACACGTAGCTATTCATTGATGAGGTGGTGAGAAGGTAGAATCCTTTGTCTTGGAGTAGCACACGGGTGGAAACATACGTCCTCCTCTAGGGAGGGAAGTGCATCTCAACCTAGTCTGGTGGTGTTGACATATAAGGACGGGATGCTGTGGGTTGCAATAAAGCTTCAAAAGAGGGATAGTCTACTAGCTCAAGGAGAAAAACTCCTTATGTGCACGTTGCACCTTGTACATTTGTCAAAAAAAGAAGAAAAAAAGAGAGAGAACTCCAAAAAATGGAGAGGTCTGATTGAAAGTAAAATGCATGTCGGAGTTTGTAAATTTCCAAGGCATATGCTTCAAAGCCTCATACCATAGAAGCCTGCAGCTGGATGACTTGGCTACACTAGTCAAAACATCCTAGGATAGGTAGCTACACTGGCTACCATTCATTCTTCTCTCCACCCCCTCTTCTTGAGCCAGTCACACTTGAACTTAGAAGGGAATGCCCCGTTCCTCGAGGAAAGAGTTACTAGACCGGGGAATTAGAGTTACCTTGTTAGAGGAGGCTGGTTCTTTACCATTTCTGGTGTGGAGAGCTATATTTCACATACACAATACAAGTAAGATTCATAGTCATCAGAAATTCACGTATGAGGATTTGTTCTGACCTGACTGTCTTGAAGAGAAGACTTATGGAACTTAAAGGTTGTTAGGTCTTAAATTCAGATCCCAATAAGGTTTCGCCACACAATTAATCCAAAGGTCGAGTCAAGCTCCATTTTCACCTTTTGTTCATGACCTTGGTATGGAACCAAAAATCATTTCACTTTTGCATTTCGTTTTAGTTGCTCGGGGACGAGCAATGTTTAAGTATAGGGGGTTGATGAATCTGTGACTCATCACTCTAAAAGTTGAAAATAGAGCTTTGTTCCTGAGTAATTAGCTGCATATTTCTACTTATATTGCATAATTAACATTCATGCATGCATAAATAATATCTGCATTTTAGCATTCATATTTGCATTAAATAAGAAGCCCAATTCACTTGTAAAAATCACCTCTAAATACCATATTTCTATTTATTTTGTATTAACTCCAAATCCAATAAAATCAACTCTATAGTGTATATATTACTAACACTAATTATGGAAAAATATCAAAAAATACTAACTTGTAAAATTAACCAATAAAACCCGAGTCCAAATTTGAAGCTAGGAGCCTTAAAATGTGCATATCTCTCTCATACAGTGTCTGATTTAGGTCTACTCACTTTTAAAGTAATATACATTCAAAAAACTTCAAAACAAGATCAATTTCATTAAAATCGGAGATCGTATGTGAAACTTGGGTTTGGGGTCCCTATTGTATATTGTATATATTGACCTTTTTGCCTTGTATTTTATCCTTTTATTTTCTTAATTATGAAAAATCCAAAAAAATAGATTAAATTGTAATTATTCCTTTCATTTTTTCTATTTTTTATTTTGAATTTTCTCTTATTTAAAAATAATAAAAAAATGCAAAAGACAAAAATGTGGTATTTTATACCTATAAGATACCACCCAAAAATGCATTTTGTACATATGCCTTCTTTTGATTTTGGTCCTTCATGAAAGTTGTATATCTCATTGAGACGAGCAACATTCGTGTTGACCACTTTTTTGATCTTTTATTATTTCTTTTTTATTTTTCTTTACATTTAATTTTTGAATTTTTTGGGAGCAACATGTGGCAGCTTTTGGAGCTTCGTGTCTCCCCATTTATTATTATTATTTTTGGATTTCATTTTATTTATTTATTTTATTATTATTTATTTTAATTAAATATTTATATTTATTTATTTTATTTTTTATATTTGTCTTCTACCTTTATTTTCTCTTCCCTATTTTAGTAGCTTACTTATATTACTTTATTTATTTATTTTATTTCCCTTTTACTTCTTCTCCCTTTACTTATTCCTCACTCTAACTCACCAACTTCCCATCTTCCCCTCATCTCCCACCACTCCTCCAACTTCCACCTCACTTCATTTCCAACTTCCTCCTTCTATTTATTCCACTCGCCGTCTTCATTCATCCTCATCCGCTGTTTCAAGAGAAGTGAGGTCGAGCCCCTTTAACCTTAAGGTGACAGTTGTAGGAGACTAGTTGAGCGACGACAACCTCAAGGCAAGATCTGGTGGTATGCACTACCGTTACGAGCTTCACAATGCTCGTTGAGCTTCAGAGCACCCGCCATCTCCTTGAAGCGACAATAGGAGCCGTGCACTGTAGCTCCGCCATCTAGCGAAATTCCAGGTAAGTTCCCTATCTTTAACTCTCTCAATTTTTTATTGAACATCATCTCTTCATTTTCTTGTTGATCACCATTACAAATACAACATTTTCATCACCACCACTAACAAAACAAACACCACTATTATCCCCACACAATCACTACATCATCACTAAATCACCATTTTTTTCATTTACACTTGGAATTACTATTTGGTAAAAAAATTCAAAAAAAAACAAAAAAAATAGCCTGAGTTGCGCGTGCCCCACTCCTCCTGCCTGCTTTCCTCCACCATAGGTCTTCTAGGCGCAACTCCAATGCTCCAATGAGTGGCCGCCATCGCTCCAATAGCCCGCCAGCCGCCTCCAGGCCATCCTTCAGGTCGTGCCTCCATCTGCGGAGGGCCGTCAGCCACCAGCTGCTCCCAGATGTGGCCGACCGCCATCCCCCATGCCAAACCGCCTCCAACTGCCATCTCCGCTTGCGGCCCCTGCTGCCGGCCATCTCCTCCTGACGCAGCACCCAGCCGAGCACTGTCGGCCCATTCCTCCCACCTGCGCCCCCGTAACTCCAGGCGGTTGGTCCCAACTGCCCCTAGCCGGTCGGCCCGTCCGCAACCAAAGCAATCGCGTGCGGCCGACCGCCCTGTGCGTCCACTCCTCCAGCAGGTAGCATGCATGTTCGCGCCCCCTGCGTGTGGCACCCTCGCCACCGCCCTCCCCCAGCCGGCTGGCCCATCCGCAACCAAAGCAATCGCGTGCGGTGAACTGCCCCGCGCCACCACTCCACCATCAGGCAACGCGCGTCTCCGCCTCCTCCCTCCGCGCGATGCCCCCGCGCTGCCCACCGCTTCCCGCAGTCACCGCTTCGTCTTGCCCTAGCGTGGAGAAGTGGGTTCCAATTTTGGAACCCATGATCTTAACGAAGGAGAAAGGATTCATTTCTTTATTGGGATAATTACAAATATTCCTCTAAAGGTATATCATATTAAAGAAATGCCCTTAAGCATGTTTTGTTTTGTTGAAGTTTTGATTTTGTACTGTAAAGATACCCCTGAGTTTATGCATTAATTTGGACGTCCATTTCGCATCAATTTTTATTACAAAAAAACATTTTGTTTAGAAATTAGTTCTGTACATTTTGGCTTATTTAGATTTTTGTGAGCATTGGGTAACTAACAAAAACTGTTTTGGTGAAAAATTGGATATTTTACCCATTTCGTGATCTGTGTTTCATATTTAATCAAATATTGCTTCAAAAATTGTGAAAAAAATGTATTAGATGTCTCTAGTTGTGATTTAACTACTGTCCAGATTTCATTAAAATTGGAATTCTCTTTTGCATAAAATAGTTTTTTTGAGTTATTTCTGTAATCATTTTTAATTAAATCCATGAATATCATTTTTGCGTAATTTCAACTCTCTTGAATTGCTTTTTAAATATCTATCTAAGATAATTTTGCTTCTGGATGATTTTATTTCTAGATTAATTAAAAAATAAATACTAGTCAAAAAATTCCAAAAAAATTAGTGTAGCTTTATTTCATTAACTTTAAGTAAATTTTTCATAATTTTTGCATATCATTTGCACGAAAATTGCATGAAAACTACACAAAAGTTTGAATTATTTTTTGTTGCCTCTTAACCCCAAAAATTCCAAAAAAAATAATTTTGCATTCATCGTTGGATTAGGTTTTCAGAAAAATTATAACTTGGTTAATTTGGATTAATTTCATATTAAAATTAATTTGGCCAAGTGGATTATTTTAATAATAACCTAGTTCATCCACATATTTGCATTTGCATTTTTATTGCATAAAAAAATACAAAAAAATCTTGCTTGGAAAGCGTGAGCTAATTTATCTAATCTGATATGAAGTTGTTCCTTTGTCTCCTTAAGTTGACCTTAGGGCTTGCCCAGGTTAAAAATACATCAAACCGTGCAATATTTAATTCATCGTTTCATCAATCGTGCGGTTATTTTTGATCGGTCCTGATTTCCCGGCTACAACAAACACGACACGCATTTATTAATTAAAAGGATGATTTTCGGATACGTCAGTCTCTACTATATATATCGTAGAAACTAAGAGGTAATTATGCTAATATTCATCATTGATCAAATCATGTCACACATGATCCAATTGCATCTTCCTACAACTCTATTGAGTTTAGGCATATTAGAAGGAGTGAGATAGGCATGATATTCCTTTATCCATAAGGTATTCTTTGAATTCATCTGATAGGTACTTGCTACCTTTATCAGATCAAATTCATTCCATCTTCCTTCAAACTTTGGTTCTAAACCAAAAAGTGAAATCTTTGAACAATTCTAAGGTTTCTAAGGGGAAGAGAAGAAGTCTCATATCCTAAATAATTATCAATTGAAATGACATATCATTAATATTTATTTTGATATAGATGATCCACATAAATCAATATGTATGAGATCTCGAATACCTTGGCATCTTACACCATTCCCAGAGAAGGGTGCATTTGACATTTTTACTTTGAATCCACATTCATAAGTATGTAAGCTTTGAACCTATAGAAAGTTTAAAGTTTCATTTCTTACTAGTCTATTGATCTCATCAATAGACATAAATCCAAGGTTTGATGCCAGATCATTGTCAAATGATCTTCGTTCTCCTATTAATCCTTTAAGGTTTAATTATTCAGTATTTAGAAATGTTAATGAACCATTCATTAATTTTCTAATATAATAGAACCCTCTAGATGTTAGATTATTATCTAAAATATATCTATCATAACTCTTTATGATATGTTTATTCCAGGAGACATGTCTATTTCCAACATTTAGAAATAAAAAATGAATGTATTCTAATATGTATGAGATCTTGAATACCTTGACATCTTACACCATTCCCAGAGAAGGGTGCATTTGATATTTTTACTTTGAATCCATATTCTTAAGTATGTAAGCTTTCAACCTTCAGATAGACTAAAGTTTCATTCCTTACTAGTCTATTGATCTCATCAATAGAGATATCCAAGGTTTGATGCCAGATCATTGTCAAATGATCTTCATTCTACTATTAATCCTTTAAGGTTTAATTTTTCATTATTTAGAAATGTTAATGAACCATTCATTAATTTTCTAATTTAGTAGAGTCCTCTAGATGTTAGATTATTATCGAAAATATATCTATCATAACTCTTTACGATATGTTTATTCCAGAATACATGTCTATTTCCAACATTTAGAAATAAACAATGAATGTATTCTAATATCTAGATCACAGAGACATTCTCTAAGACTAAGAGAAAATATAAAGTCCATCTATCCAATGGAGATTGGTGCAAAAATTGCATCAATATCCATGTGCATGATTATTAAACCTTAAGATCAAAATTTCTAGTCTTCTAAAATATATCAACCAATTGCAGGTGTTATTAGAAGAATGAGAAACAATTTTAGACTTTGGTTTTATCCAATAAGAAAGTCAATTTCAATGATTATATGTAGATTTATAATATTCCGATGCACTATTTGGATCCTTATCTAAGGATCTTAGATAGTCTAGATAGTCAAACTATCAGTACATCAGCTTCTTTAGTATTGGCATTCATCCAACTCTTTGGATGTTATATGGAATTCATAGATGTACAGTCAACTCTATGGTGTTCCTTCTTACTTTGGTCAGACCCAAGCTTCCACTATGATCCCTTTATCTATAAACAATTGTTGCTTAAGATAAAGGATATCTTATGTTAAATTCAAAAGATTTCAATATAAGAGTATTTCAACATTTATGCATGCTTTATTCAATTCAAACAATATGAATATTATGAAGCTTCATGATTGACTAGAGTATATATAGTAGAATGATGACACTCATCTTATCTACATCCATCTTAACTCTTAAAGACTTTTGGTTCAGACAGGTACTCAGACATTTCGAGTAAATCATATCTTATCGAGCCACCATTCTGCATAATACAGTGAACCATGTCATTCATGATTAAATGTTTAGAGCACATATGTCTAAAAAAGCATCTTCTTAGGTTTTATAAGGATTTTTTGTAATTACGATCATCATCAGCATGATACTTCCAAAGTAGTCTTAGTGAGATCTCGATGAGAGCTCAAGACTATAGAGATACACAAACCCAAGGTTGTAGTCCTATTGTCTATTTAATTGATATTCCTTAATGTTATGAGGAAACTTGCATATTGCAATCACATACATTATATATATCCAACTGCAAGTATAATATCTTGATCGTGGATCCAATCCATAATATTTTACTAGTTATTATTGAGTATAATTTTGAGTGGGTTTAATGTAGGCTATCTGAAATAAGATAATGCATAAATACATATTTTACTTTAATTTAGGATTTTTATATCAAAGTTTGTCTTGCCTTGTCAACTCTGAAAGTTCATTCCCTTATTCACTTTCAAAGCAAGAGATACACTTACCATTATATCTCAAGCAAGATCTGGAATCTTCTTTTCTACTTTTGTTACATTCCAATAATATAAGAAACTGTAACTTCGGTAAAAAGAAGCACGAACTCATTCCACCTTGCAAGTCCAACTTGCATTTCCTAATTTAGCCTTTAACACATGGGCCCACCACCCCTAAGGTAATGTTGGCCAGTCGTTAATTGAACGAACCATCAATAGGAATAGAACTCGCTTTGCTCAATCCAATATCGCCCCAACAATATACGCCCCCCTTGTGACCAAGCCCAAGGGTGGTCATCCACCATCCATTAAATGGATGATGTTGGCTCCTTCAATCCTTTCGTACATATTTACAACAATATTTGTTGTAAATTAATTCATAAAAATAATTCCAAATTAATTTTGTAAATATTACAATCATGCCATTGAATATTTTTGAATCAAATTCGCAACTCAAAATAAAATGTAAATTGTATTTCCAATTAATTTTCAATGTGAATCCAATTCATATCAACAACTAATTTTAAGATACTATTTACAATAAGCTCTATCTAATATATTATAAATCACATTTATAATATATACAAACACTATGAATAGTTCTATCCACATTATTCATATCCTTGATAATTAAATCATATTTAGTCATCTTAGATCTCTATTCTTATGTGCCCAAATAACATGAATCACATTCACATTATTCACATCTTTTATAATAAAATCTTATTTAATTATCTTAGATAACACTCCTTATATGGCCAAATAATACGAGTCAAATTCTTTTATTATTCATGATAATTAAGTCACATTTAACTATCAATTTTCCTCCATGCTCAGACACAATATCAAAAATGAAATTATCCTTGAACTCTTTTAAGAATAATGTGCTTTCTCCGCAGATACTTGGAGATAAGGACAGGGCGATTGTACGTTCCATGTATAGTGACTTGGATATTGGGATCACATTTTCAATCCAGATCTCGTGGACCTCCCATAGATGTTTGATTAAATCAAAGCCGTAAATCAAATCTTCTCATTGCATATGAATCACATTCAGATCACTATCCAACATTTGGACCAAGATTAGATTACTTCTCTAGTGAGAGGAGTCACTAAAATCCATGCTTGTTTCATCACTCCCTCGGAATGGAAGCGCCATGGTTATGCAATCGTTTATTGATCACATCACCCTTAGGTATTCCTAATACCTCTACATCCTGCATGCTGGAAGACTTAGAACAAACACAAAATTTTAGTTCTATTTAGACTATCTTCTTCAGGGTTTTTTCATTAAGTTTCTCATTTGATCATGGGGAGTCAGTATCGATCAAATACTTTTCAAAAGCATATGTCATACCTAGGTATTGACCATATACTTTCCAAAAGCATATATCAAACCTACAAATTCAGTCAGGCTTCCAATGTGAGACGACCATTCAGGGAATTTGATTCCCAATATCTTATGAGTGAGCTCACGTCTTCTGGTTCAATAATGAACATGTATGATCCCATTGAGAGATCATATTACTCATATGCCCTTGTATGCACATGAACTCGTCGGTGTAGAGATCACGATTAGATCATCAACCTATCGGCATGCCAAATGTGTGTACTCAAACATATAGTAACATATATGTTTCCGAGGATGCATGCCTATATCGTGACAGCATACGACTATATCGTGACAGCATACGACATATGTCTTTGGTTATCTCGATCCTGTTAAGTCAAATCTTTGACCTAACTTATTTCACCTTTGAATCTCTATTCCTATGCAGGGGACCTTCATGAAAAGGTCGGTTAGATATCAGCCCATGAGAGAAAGGATTGTCATCTCCTACTCAGGCTGGAAATCATCTCTTAATAATCATTTGACATTGATTGATGGGTCCTCAATATAACTCCTTAGATATTCATCCAAGCACCAGCCTCTATGAATCAACAATTGAATCAATATCTGTATTATCATCAAGATGGCCATGGTGCATAACCCTCATTGTACTCAGGGACCTATTATGCAAACTAATTATTCTTCATTTCAGATCAGGGAATGATATTTGCAGTAACATTTATTGCATAATGGCTCGCCGTGGTCTCGCATGTCCAGCTTGTTTTACATATACATACATTGGTTAATCTTCATTCATTCGTGCACTGGGGTCCAAAGGAATTGATATTGCCTTAGTCCATAACATTCATGTCTCGTGTAAGAGATCCATGACATATTTTCTCTATGAGAGAATTATGCCACCAATATTTCTTGTGACTTCAATGCCCAAGATATAATGAAGATCTCATGTGTCTTTGGGGACAAAATGTTCGGCAAGATATCTTTTAGTATCTACCATGCCACTAGCATTACTCCTTGTTATAATTATGTCATCAACATATACTAGCATTGCAACAGTCCCTTTCTATGTTTTCTTGATGAATAGAAAATTTGTAGTAGAGCGAATAAAACCAACCTTGGTCACTATATCATATAGTTTCTGAAACCATGCTCTAGGGATTTACTTGAAACCATATATTACCTTCTGAAGTCTGCACACCTTCTGATACCCCACATTGGTCTCAAAACTATGTAGTTGTTGCATATAAACTTCCTTGTGCAGATCATCATAAAGGAAAACATTTTCCACATCAAGTTGATCCAATGGTCGAGAGAGTTGAACCGCGATGGAAATAATAATACAAATAGTAGGGAGATGAGCCATTGGTGAAAAATTATTAAGATAATCAAGGCCATATATTTGTGTGTACCCCTTGGCTACTACCCGAACGTTATATCTCTTGTATAATGGTAGTTCGTTCTTCTGATGTAACATGCCCTGTCATGATGTTTCCTATTGTCAGTCTGCCTCCACATGATTGGTATGTTCATAGAAAGTAGGGTAATGAAAAATATAGCAGAATTATCGCAATGCATTGTCATAGGACTCAGAACAGGTATGTATAAATCCTTCATAACCGACTTGATCCACATTAGTTCAGTCGTGGCTTGGGCCATTGCTCTGTATTCAGATTAAACACTGGATCTAGCAAACCATTGCTTGATTCTTTCTTCTCCATGTAATTAGGTTGCCGCCAAGATAGGTGCAATAACTTGTTGTTGAATTCTGTCATTTGGACACCATGCATAATCAACCTTAAAATAGGCCATTACATCCAGTGTCTTTCTACATGTAAACAATATACATTTCTCGAAGCATATTTCAAGTATCTCAGAATCATCAACAATGCCTCCCAGTGTACTTGCCATGGTTTTGCCATGAATTGACTTGCTCCTTTAACAATGGAATATTACCAGGCTGAGTAATGGTAACATGCAGAAGTTTTCCCACCAGACACATGTATTGTTTTCATCAGCATACACCAGCAAGTCTTCATTAATTCGTGCACGAGGGTCCATAGGAATATATGCTGGCTTAGCCCTAACATTTATGTCGCATGTAAGGAAGCCATGACATATTTTCTCTGTTAGAGAATCATGCCAATAGTATTTCTTACGACTTCAATGCCAAAGAAAAAACTAAGATCTCTTGGTTCTTCGATGACAAAATGTTTTGCAAGATACCTTTTAGTATCTACCATGTCACTAGTATTATCCTCGATAAAGAATTATGTCATGACCATATACCATCATTGAAATGGTTCCTTTCTCTATTTTCTTGATGAATAGAGAATGATCTACAGTAGAGCGAATAAAACCAACCTTGCACCATATATCAGATAGCTTCTGTATCCTGGCTCTGGGGCTTTACTTGAGACCATATATTGGCTTGTTGAGTTTGCACACCTTCTGATACCACCCGTTAGTCTCTAAACCAGGTGTTTGTTGCATATAAACTTCCACATGCAGATCATCATAAAGGAAAGCATTTTTCACATCAAGTGGATGCGATAGCCAAGAAAGATGAACTACGGTGGAAATAAGAATACACGTAGTCAAGAGATGAGCCATTGGTGAAAAAGTTTCAAGATAATCAAGACCATATGTTTATGTGTATCCCTTACTACCAGCTGAGTGTTACATCATTCCATGGAACCATCTGGGAGATGTTTGGTTGTAAATATCCACCGGCTACCAACAACAGTTAGATCCTTTAGAGGATCAACTTGATGCATGTACTTGATGAATATGTGATTTATCACTCTAAAATATGAAAATAGAAGTCTGTTCCCAAGTAATTTATTGCATTTATCCATTTAATTTGCATTATTAGCATTCATGCATGTCTGTATAATTTCCACATTTTTGCATTCATAATTGCATTTATAAGAAGCCATAAATTCTATCTAAATAAACATATGTATATTTTCATAACTTCCTTATTTTTAGCTAATTTTCATTAACTCTAAATAAAGTAAAATAAAATCTATTGTATACACAATACTAACATTAATAAAAGAAAAATATCAAAAAAATACTAACTTGTATAATTGTTAGATAAACCCAAACCCTAGTTTTGAGACGAAAAGCACAAAGTCCAATACTCTCACATACAGTATCATATGAACCTATACTCACTTTTGAATTAATGAACATTCAATTATTTATAAAATAGGACCAAATTCAAAAGTATTGGAGCTCATATGTGAAACTTGGGTTTTGGGACCTTAATGTACATTGTATATATTGACCAATGTGACCCTATTATTTTATATACAAAAATAAACCTTTTTATTTTATTTATTTTTCATTTATTTGCCTTGATTTACATTTTAATAAAGTGTGCGAAAATATAAATCAAATTGAATTAAAAATCAAAGAAATAAGTCACTCTGAGTATGTATATAAGTCCCTCCTCTTTTATTTTCTTTATTTTCTGAATTATTAAAAATGCTAAAATAGACTAATGTGTGAAAATTTGTTTATATTTTTTTGATTTTATTTTGAATTTTAACTAATTTAAAATTGCAAAATTGAAAAACCCTAAAAAATGAGGCATTTATATATATAGAGTACCACCAAAAATAGACTTTGTACAGGTGATTTCTTTTGGTCTTGGTTCCTTCATTGTAGGTATCTTTAAGAGGAACAACTTTCATGAAGATCACTTTTTGATTTTCCATCATTTCTATTTTATTTTGAATTTTCTTTATTTTTATTTTTGATTTTTCTGAGAGTGACACATGGCAACTCCTGGAGCTGCCACACTTCGCCCCCTTTACTCTCTTAATCCACCCCTAATTTGGGTCGTTGGATGAAGGGAGATTCATCCAATAGCTCAGATATTTTCATTTTTTTAATTGTTTTTATTTTCTTTTATTATGTATTATTTAATAACTCCCCACACCATGTGGCACCTTCTCCATCCTCGGATCTGAGGTGATCCAACAACCCAGACCTCCACCCCTCTCCTCCTCCTTCTCTGAGCAGCTGTGACTCTCCGCACTGCTTCCATTAACACTCCTCCGCTCCATCCTCCTAAATTGAGTTGCATGTATGCCTCTCCTCTAATCTGCCCATGGTCGAGCTCCACTTGCCTTCACCTCGTCGCACGACCAGCAAACTCCAACCACCCTTAAAAGGGCATCCCCAGCCTCCTATCGCCACCATTTGCCATTCTTCAGATCAAAGAGAAGGACAAAGTCCTAGCTCTTCCTCCTCATCTAGTGATATCACAGAGTGAGGAATCCCAAGCGACAACTAACCCATCCTCTTCGTGGCCGGATCTGAGGTGACCAACCACCTCATCGTAGCCGCTCCAAGCTGTTGCTCTAGCTTCAGAGTTAATCGCACAACTCCTCGAGGCGACTACCGGAGGCTCCTCCGAGCTTCTCTCCTCAGGCGACTATCTAATCACCCCCCATACTTCCAGTATACATCTCCTTCTTCTCCTTTCTCTTCTTTCTTATGATACTCCTCATTTCTGCTTCTTCTCTTCTCAACCAACTCCATATACATTTTAATTCGAAATTGAATTTGAATCAAAACTGCTTGGAGCTACAGTAAAAAGTTTGGGGAAGAACTCATAATGCTCTAGATTCATAACAACAGTCCGATCAATGCGAACGGATTGTTGAGATTCCTCATCACCCACCGCTAAAGCCAGGACCCGTGACTTACACATGCGTAAGGCGATATGTTTGGAGAATTTGCAGTAAAGTCCATGCACCTCATGCTAATCACACAAAGTCCCCTGCCACTACACATGCATGGCACGTCCCTACTTCGAATAATTACAAGGAATCCCCTTCGGATTCTGGTAATCCCACTTTAGCACATTCAGCTCTTATTTCAGTTATTTATTGTGTTATTTTGCATAGAGACCCATGTGGTTGTTCCTTTATTTAAACCCTCATTTATCATCATTTTTAATTCTAAAAATTTCATTATGTAGAACAATTAATTACCAACTATGTGGTGAGTTAGTTGGTATTTTTGTGAGCAACGATTGATTTACGAAACTTAATTTGGTGATGTTTTGCATACTTTACCTAATTGAGTATCTGAAATTCTCAATAAAGCATTCATTGCTTCAAAAATTGAATAATAATAATAATAATAGTTTGAATTAATTTCCCTCTATAATTCCCAAAAAAAATATTCAATTTGCATGCATATTTCCCTTAAAATAAATGGTAGTGATTTTACTAAACTAATTTTAATTTATTGTAATCTTAGTATTTTTAGGATTTAGACTTTTTCCTAGATAGATATTTATTAAATACGTCTAGGATAATTTCATTTCTAGTAAATAATTAAGTTTGTTAATTATGAAAATTAATTTACCAAAAATCACACAATTTGTATATGTAATTCACGAAAAATTCATTTTGCATCCAAAAATTCTAAAAAAATATAGTAGGTTCATCATTCTCAACCTTTTGTCAAATTTTCATAATTTTTGCATTCCATTTGCATGAACGTTTGCATAAAAACACATAAAACATGTTGATTTTTATTGATGTATCTTATGTCATAAAAAGATAAAAAAATGTATTCTCAATTTGTCATTGCATATATAAATAAGAAAAAAAAGCCTTCTAGATTTTTATCCTATTTTCACATTAATTGGGATTTTTCATTTTAGGTTAATTTGACCTAAACGTTATCATTCTGCGCTTGCATTTCGCTCATAAATTACATAAAAATTGCTAAAACATCCCCCTCGAAAACCTAGCATCTAAAATATTCTAATAATCAACCTAAGGAGATAATGGCCTCCTTGAGTTCGACCTTGGACTTGCCCAAGTAAAATAAATATGACCCCTTTAAATTTAATTGAACAAAAACTATTTAGTGGTTTTGATCAATTTTAAAGTGCCCGACTACAACGCATTAATTCCACATTCCTAGCAAGGGCATTTTAGGGCTCTTCAGATGGCGTCGTTGCCGCGGATCAAACTCGATAAAATTTGAAATAGAGCATTGTTTCTAAGTATTTAGCTGCATTTAATCATCTATTTTGTATTTTTTTATCATCCATCCATTTGCAAATAATAATCGCATTTTAGCATGCATAATTTTATTAATTAAAGAAGCCAAAAACCCTTGTAAAATATCAGATGTAATTATCCATAATTCTCCTATTTTTATTTAGTTTTCACTAACTAAGAATTAAATAAAATCAACTCTATAGTGTCCATATTACTAACACTAATCAAAGAAAAATACAAAAAAATACTAACTTGTAATTTTCCCAATAAAACACTAACCTTAGTTTTGAGACTAAAGTCGTAAACGTGAATATTTTATCATACAATCTCTTATGGACCCCTGCTCATTTTTAAATTAATATACATTAAATTATCTACAAAACAAGACCAAATTCAAAAGAACCGGATTTCATATGTAAAACCTGGATTTTGGAGCCTTATTGTATAATGTACATATTGCCTAGTTTAATCCTATTATTTTATGTACAAAAATAATCCTTTTTATTTATTTCTTTTGCATTTATTTTATTTGATTATTGTTTTAATAAAATATGTAAAAGTCCAAATAAAATTGAGGAAAATTCAAAGAAAATAAATCAACTTGAGTATGTATAATGAGTTTGTACATATGTCCCCTTTATTTTATTTCTTTATTTTCCTAATTATTATAAATCCAAAAAACTATATTATCATTGTAAATATTTGTTTTATATTTATCTGATTTTATTTCAATTTTTATCTTATTTTAAAATGACAAAAAATGCAAAATACAAAAATATGGTATTATATATATAGTACCACAAAAAATACTTTTTGTATATGTAGTTTTTTGGTTTTGGGTCCTTCACAAAAGTTTAGATTTCGTCGAGACAAGCAAAATTTATCTAATTCACTTTTTGACTTGACTTTATTTGTTATTTATTTTTTATTTTTGTTTTAATTTAATTTTGACATTTTCTTTGAGAGACATTGGCAGCTCCTGGAGCTGCCACGTGTCACCCCTTATTATTTTATTTATTTTCTTTTTATTTTATTTAATTATTTTTAATTTTTATTTATTTATCTATTTTATTTACCTAATTATTTATTTTTTATTTATTTTCTTTTCTTCTTGTTTTATTTATCATTTTGTTATTTATTTATTCCTATTTTATTTATTTTTTTATTCATTTACTTATTTATTATTTTTATTATTTACTTTAATTTTATTTTTATTTTTTCTTGTCGCATGATCGCATCCCCACACACTACGTGGTGCATCCTCCTTCCACCTTCTCCCTCTCCGCCAGACCTGCTCCCTGCCTCCGGCGGTGTTGCCACAACCGCCACCTCGCATCTTGCATCGGCAATACAAACACACCATCGCGCACTCCCCGTCTTCGCCGCATCAATCTACCTCTCTACTCGCACGACCCATGACTTCTGCTCCCGCTTCCTTCGGCCAAGAAACTACCTCATGTCTCCCCTTTCGAGCTTTGCTTTGGCCCACATCATGCAACCCAACTACCTCTGCCCTTCGCCTCTACGTCGCCCATCATCACTGCACTTCTTGAACCTCCTCCAACTACCCATAAAAGTTATCCCATATCATATGCACAACCTATACCCCAACCATGAGTTAGTGCCATAGCCTAGGAGATCCCCCGTGTGACAGACCTGAGATTTATCTTAGAACGCGACGATTGACCATGTGATACGTCAACATGACCCAGCCCGCTCGGCATGTTGTTGTGAGCCTTTAAGCTTGCCAAGCCTAATTGTGTTTGCCTATAGCTTGAGGCGGTAATTGGAGAATTTACCTCCATTACATGTGAATCCCTCAGGCATTTTCCCATCCTTTTTCGTCTTTCTCCTCCCTTCTTTTCCTCCCCTTGTTCTTCTTCTTCCTCGACCACCGCCTCCTCCACCTTCGTCACTGCCATCCCCATCCATACTGCCTCTCCATTTTCCATCTCTGACATCCACCACATCACGTACCTCTCGGTCGCTCTCCTTCCTTCTGCTGCCTCGACCAGCCCAACGAATGTCCTAGCCCCACCGATAGCACGCCTCCAGCTCCACAGTCGAGCTGTGGTCCGCTCCCTACCACTTGATCAACGTCGTGCGGTCCTAGAGGATTGCGTACAAGGCACGCTACTCGCTCTGACTATCGCCCCCTCCGTCCAAGCATCTCTGTCTGCTCACCCAGCCATCTCTGTCCACCGTGGCCTTTTCGGGTGTGCTCCACTCCCGCACCTGCTCCATAGTACAACATATCCACTGTGCGCCCCTCTACATCACCGTCTTCATACCAGACCCTCGAGGTACACTTCACCTTCACCATCGACTGTCGAGCATGCACCACCGTGAACCGTCGAAGCTGCCTTGACGTTGCCCGTGTATCACCTGAGGTCAGCTTCCTCGTCGGGCGGAGCTTCAACTACAACCACCTTTGCCCATCTCGAGCTCCGTGCACCCCACTATTTGTGCACCTGCCTCGGGATACTTTCCACCTTGCCTCCAGCTTCACCCTCACGTGCGAGGCACGTGAGCCATGGGGAAAACTTCATCGAGTCCCCTACAAATTCATCAAATCACAACTATGTCCATGCCTTCCAGGAGGAACGTGTTTGGAACGTGCCCTTAATAAAAACTGTAGCAACCCTCCAATCTCTAGGTAATTGCATTTCTATCCATTCACATTTTTATTTTGTTTTTATTATTATATGTATTGCTTCTAAAATCCTGTATTAGAGTCTTACTTTGTGTGTCATTTTGTCATTACATTTTATTCCAAAATAGCACATTGTAGAACATTTTATTCTCTATCATGTGGATATTTATTGGTAATTTTGAGAGCAATGGTTAATTTATTATTATTAATCTGGTGGAAAACTGCATATTTTACCCACTGTGTGGTCTTTAATTTGTAATAAATCACCCGTGCTTCAAAAATTTTTAATAGGTAGAATAAAGTGTCTTATATTTTGTGCTTTAAATATATGTCATTTGCATGCATATCGAGGTCATAATAAATTAAAAGGTGATTTAGGAAATTTATTTTTAATAGGCTTCGGATCCAATATTTTCAGGATATATTATTTTTCGTGGATACCTCTCACATAGACCTATCTAGGATAGTTTTATTTCTGACAAATAAATAGGTTTGTTATTTATTGTAATTAATTGCTCAAAAAAACCTTATCTGTATTTTTAATTCATAATAAATTCATTTTGCATCTAAAAATTCCCAAAAAAAATAGAATGCATTAATTTCATCATTTTTCACATTCTGGCCAAGTATTAGGATTTTTAAACTTCGTTGATCGAAAATTGTGTTTTTGTAACTAAACTTACTTGAAATTGCATGTCATCATTAATTGCATAAAAAATTACAGAACAATACCTCTCTGAAAACCTAGTATTTTGGATCACCTAATAATTGACTAAGGAGATAGTGACCCCCCCTAAGTTCGACCTTTGGCTTTCCCAAGTAAAAAAATATGACTGCCCGCTTTAATTGTAAAATTAATTAAGTTGTCTTTTTTATTAATCTAGATTGTGTGCGTACAATGAACACATTAAATTTTAATTTCAAAAAATTAGCACAAGGCATTTCAAATTTTTCAGATGGTGTTGTTGTTGAGAGTTGGTACATAAATCTGAATAGGCATTGAAAACGGTGAACTGGAACACACATGAAGATAACATAGTAGAAAGATGGACCTAAATGATCTTCTTGAAATCAGAAATAAGGCATATGATAACAATGTGATCTATAAGGACATAATCAAGCATTGGCACGGTTAGCATATCAGACGAAGAACTTTGTCCCAGGACAGAAGGTATGGTTATTCAATTCAAGGTTGAAGATTTTCCAAGGCAAGTTGATGTCCAAGTAGACAGGACCCTTCAGTGTCGGAGAAGTGCACACAAATGGTGGTGTAAGGATTTCAGATATTACAAATGGTGTACGATCGTTCCTCGTAAATGGGCAACTGTTGAAACATTTTGCAGGATCGAAATAACAGTTAGCCCGTGTTGAAGAGATCTCATGCATGCTTATCCTAGAATCACGTGATCCACTCTTAGGGAACGCATAAATCTTCACTACTCCCAACAACTCCAAGCATCTCCTTCCCCACTCCCCTTTCTCTTTGTATATTCCCCAACCCCATTGGTTCTCACATCACTACTTTTTCTATACTTAGGTTGAACATAGACTAAGTATAGGGGGGCTGATGCCCACCATGTATATTCATTCATACATTTCTTCTCCTCTTGACCTCAACCGCCCTATTTTTGCTCTTCTTCTAAACTTTGGCTGACCATAGCTTAACTATTTGGGGCAAGTCGACTTCTATACTTCTATTCTTTCACTCTCCTACGCTTAGCACGAGCTATATCTTTTCCTTGCTTTTGTGCTCTGAGGGCATAGCACCCGCTAAGTATAGGGGATGTGTACGTATTACATATATACTTTACCATAGAGCATACTTTCACGAAATTTTGTATATATTATTCAATAATTACGGGATTGGTAAAATTGGTAAAAAATTTGTTTTTGTAAAATACTTGTATGAAGTGTATATTTTATATAAGAAGTAAAATCTATATAATATGTAAACTATACTCTTTATGTGTAATTTGTAAAATTATTGTAAAAATTCATGTAAATAATTCTCTTCTGTAAAATTCTTTTAAAATAGGAGGTATACCAAAAATGTTTGTCTAATAAAAAGGGATTTTTATTCACTCTTGCATATCATCCTTACATTCATTCAAAAAAAGGAAAAAATATTTTGCACTTCATATGCATTTCATATCAAGTGCATTTAATTTTCATACCATGCATATTCAAAGTGGAAAGTCAATGGGTTCTGACAAGGATGGATTTGATTTGACCTTAATCTACTTTATTTTCAGATGAACCTCAACTGAGAAGTAGGATTAGGAACTTCAGGTCTTAGACTTAATTCTCCAAGTTCACAAGACAGTGTCTAGACTTGACTCTTAGTGTCTAACCAGGACGCCTCATTCTGAGTAGATTCTTGGATAAGGAATTACTCTGTACTCTACATTATGCACTTAGCTCAACTCAGACGAGGTATTGAAAGATCGTGTGTTTCTTTTTTTGGTAGCGTAGACATCTAAAGACCAAAGTAACTGGTTGAAATAAAGCTTTAGACGAGGGAGGGACTATTAGCGTAATTCTTTCTAAGACCCCAAAACATGGGTGAACCAAAAGACTCTATATTCGTAGGGGTATAAAAGATCCATGCAGAGCGACCACAATTTCTACCAAAAAGAAGCTAATTCCAAACAAAATCCAAGCTTCAGATAGCCTGCAGATCTAGTGGAGACTTGGATACACTGACCAAGCTTCACAGGGGAGTTTACACTGGTCACTCTCCACTTTTTTCCCCTTCTTCTATACTTCTCCCCCCACTCATTGTGAACGAGCATGTTCTTGAACTTAGAAGAAAATACCTGACTCCTCGAGGACGAGCTATTGGAGGAGGAGATTGCATGGTAGTCTGGCATCTTGGATGGGAAGAGCTAACACCCTTCACTCACCAAAGACAGTTATTCAATGCTCATGTGGGATGCTTAAGTGGGGTTGATCTAAGATGACTTCTGAGCTGGGTCAGGATATTAAGTTGTGCAAACTTGGAGGTTGTTGTTACTAAAACCCTAATTCTTGTAAGGAGTTACACCATATTATTAATCCAAAGGCCCAGTCGAGCTCCATTTTCACCTGTAGTTCATGACCTTGGTATGGAACCCAATATCATTTCACTTATGCATTTCATTTTAGTTGCTCGGGGAAGAGCAAGGTTTTAGTATAGAGGGTTGATGAATATGTGATTGATCACTCTAAAAGTTGAAAATAGAAGTTTGTTCCCAAGTATTTAGTTGCACTCCACCATCTATTTTGCATTTTTATCGGTCATGCATTTACAAATAATAATCACATTTTAGCATGCAGAATTGCATTAAACAAAGGAGCCAAAAACCCTTGTAAAATATCACATGTAATTACCCATTATTCTCCTATTTTTAACTACTTTTACTGACTTAAATTAAATAAAATCAACTTACTAACATTAACCAAAGAAAAATACCAAAAAATATTAACTTGTAAATTTGCCCAATAAAACCCAAACCCAAGTTTTGAGACTAAAAGCTGTAAACGTGAATATATCTCTCATACAGTCTTCTATGGAGCCCTACTCACTTCTGAATTAATGTACATTTAATTATCCACAAAATAAGATCAAATTCAAAAGAATCGGAGTTCATATGTGAAACTTGGGTTTTGGAGCATCGTTGTATATTGTACATATTGCCTAATTTGACCCTGTTATTTTATGTACAAAAATAATCCTTTTTATTTATTTCTTTTGCATTTATTTTTTTGATTATTGTTTTAATAAAATGTGTAAAAATATAAATAAAAATTGAGGCAAAAATCAAAGAAAATAAATCAACCTGAGTTTGTATAATTAGTATGTACATATGGACCCTTTATTTTATTTCCTTAATTTATTTATTATTAAAAAACTAAAAAATAGGTTATTGTTGCAAATATTTATTTTATATTTTTCTGATTTTATTTTTATTTTTATCTTATCTACAAATGATAAAAAAATTGTAAAATACAAAAATGTGGTCTTTTATATTTATAGAGTACCACCAAAAATACATTTTGTACAGATGATTTCTTTTGGTTTTGGATCCTTCATGAAAGTTGTAGATCTCATTGAGACGAGAAACTTTTATGTAGACCACTTTTTGATTTGACTATTTCGCTATTTATATTTTGTTTTTCTTTTATTTAGTTTTGGAATTTTCAGCGACATGTGACAGCTCCTGAAGCCGCCACGTGTCACGCCCTTTTATTATTATTTTATTTTATTTTTATTTATTTATTCATCTAATTATTTACTTTTTATTACTTTTTTTATTTTATTTTCCTCCTATTTTATTTATTTATTATTTATTTATTTCTATTTTATCTATTTTATGTATATACTTATTTATTTATTTATACTTTTTTTCTCACCACGTGGTCGCATCCCCATGCACTATGTGGTGCATCCTCCTTCCACCTTCTCCCTCTCCTCTCTCGCCTGCTAGACCCATTCCCCACCTCCCACGGCGGTGCCCCAACCGCTGCCTCGCATCTTGCGATGATATTTCAACCGCACCCCCCACTCCCCATGCGCCTGTCTCCCCCCCCCCCCCCCCCCCCCCCGTTGATCTCGCTCTCCACTCGCACAACCCACGGCTCATGTGCCCGCTTCCTCCGACCGCACAACTACCTCCCATCTCCACCCGGTCGAGATCTTCCTTGGCTCGCATCGTGCGACCCAACTACCTCCCCATTTGCCTCCACGTCGCCCATCACTCATTGCACTTCTCGCGCCTCCTCCAACCCCCCATAAAAGCTCTTTGTCATTGCTTGAACAACCTATATGCCAACCAAGAGTAAGTGTCATAACCTCGGAGTTCTCCTATATGACAGACTTGGGATTTCTCTTAGAAGGTGATGACTGGCCATGTGATACTCCAACATGATCTAGCCTGCTTGGATGATGTTGCAAGCCTTGAAGCTCGCCAAGACTTATTGCATCTGCTTGTATCTTGAGGTGATGATCAGAGGATCTACCGATATTCAAGGTGAATCCCTTAGATATTTTCCCTTCATTTTTCTTCTTTCTCCTCCCTTGCTTTCCTCCTCCTTGTTCTTTGTCTTCCTCGACCACTACCTCTTCTACCTTTGTCATCTCCATCTCCATCTGTACTACCTCTCCACTTTCCAACTCCGACGTCCACCGCCTCACGCCCCCATCAGTCACTCTCCTTCTGTCTGTTGCCTCAACGGACCCAACAAATGTCCTAGCCTCACCGGCAACACACCTCCAGCTCCTCATCTGCGCCACAATCCACTACCCACCACTCAATCATCATCGGGTGATCTTAGAGGATTGCAAGCGAGGCACGCTTCCTGCTCTGGCGATCGCCCCCTTCGTCCAAGTGTCTCTGACCGCTCGCCCAACTATCTCCATTCGCCACAGCCTCCTCAAGCTTTGCTCCACTCCCACACCAGCTCCGTGCTACAACAGCTCTAGCATGCACCCCTCGACACTAACGTCTTTGCGCCAAACCCTCGGGGCACACTCTGCCATTGCCATTGCCATTGGCTGTCGATCACACACCACCGCCAACCGTCTGAGACACCTCGACCTCAGGCATGTGTCGCTTGAGGTCGACTTCCTCGTCCACCGAAGCCACAGTTGCTGCTCGCCTTCGCCTGCCTTGAGCTTCATGTGCCCCATCATCTATGCTCCCACCTCGAGATACATGTCACCCCACATCCAGCTTCCCCCTCACATGCATGGTAGTGAGCCGTGGGAAAAACTTCATCGATCCCCCTGCAAGTTCATCAAATCAAAAATATGTCCTAGTCATCCAAGAGGCACGTGCGCGTCACGTGCCCCTTCGAAAAACTATAGCAACCCCTTAGTCTTTGGGGAATTACATCTTCGACCATTCATATTTTTTGTTTTATTATATTATTATTTGTATTGCATCTAGACTCATGCATTATAGTCGCATTTCATGTGTCATTTTGTCATCATTTTTTATTCCAAAAATACCACATTGTAGAATAATTAATGCTTTATCATTGTGAATGATTATTTGATTTTTGTGATCTGTGGTTAATTTAATATAATTAAGTTGGTGAAAATTGCATATTTTGCTCATAGTGTGCTATTAAATTTGTTAAATTGATTATTGCTCCAAAAATTCCCAAAAATTCATAGTAGGTAGAATTAATTGTTCTATTTTGAGCCCAAAACTCATGTTATTTGCGTGTACATCGAGACCAGAATAAATTAAGTAGTGAATTTGGAAATTTATTTTTAATATGTTAGGACATATTATTTTTAGGATCTAGCATTTTTTCTGGATACCTCTCACATAGGACTATATAAGATAATTTTATTTCCGATAAACAAATAGGTTTGCTATTTATTAAAATTAATTTACAAAAAATCACCTTGTCTGCATTTTTAATTCATAATAAATTCATTTTGAATTTGAAAATTTCAAAAAAAAATACAGTGCATTAATTTCATCATTTTTCACATTATGGCCAAGTTTTAAGTTTTTGGACTTCGTAGGATTGAAAATTTTGTTTTACTCCCTAAACTTGGCTAAAAATGCATGTCATCAATATTGCATAAAAAAATACAAAAAAAAATACCTCTCCGAAAAACTAGTTTCTAGATCTCCTAATAATTGACCTAAGGAGACAGTGGTCTCCCTGAATTTGACCTTGATCTTGCCCAAGTAAAAAATCTGACCTCTCACTTTTAATTGTAAAATTAATTAAGTTATCTTTTTAATTGATCCTAAGTGTTTCAGTACAACAAAAAAATCTAACAAATTTCTTAGGGTATTTCTGGGTTCACCAATAGGCAGGCATTTTAGGGCTCTTTAGATGAGTCCTACTTCTCTACCACACTTGAGACATTAACTGTCGAGTCAACCATTGGTCATGAGACACGTCAGACCCCAATACCACCACATCCACTAGGGGAATTCCTAATCACCAAACACAATTTACCGTATCTCCTAATGGAGATCATGTAAATCACCAAACGATGAAAGGTGATATCGTGTACTGCTTGTCGTACCACCACCATGAAAGCTTCTATAGAGTACTCACAACAAGAAGCTATCCCAGAGTCAAACCCGTCCTTTTCGTATTATCTTAACCATTTTGATGATCCGACTCATGTTCCTGCACTGCCAAGCCAATTGAGTCCTCGCCTACATTACCCCCATGTCCTTCAACAAAGGAGACAACCAGGACCTAATTGACCCTTTCCAAGAATGCGGTTACCCCATCATCTAGTCAGTTATCTAGTAAGAAGAAGTCAAGTACTGATTCCTCAAGGTGTTTCCCCGAACCCCTCAAAGAATGTCACTCTCCTCTTCCTCTCAATGCTTCCGGTTCTAGAAAACTGGTTACGAAACTTTCCTTCGACATATCGGAGAAGGAATTTTATAAGGATTCCCATCGGGTCCGAATGACGTGATCTATATGAGTAAGATCACTTCGGTTGTTCGTAAGCTCTATTTGAGCAAGCAGTCATGTATCGACCCTCGTTGGACGATCCCTTCATCTCATTATTTTTATTATGAGGACGATTTTGACAATGGCACACATGTACATTTTTTAACTCCTCGTTCCCATAAGAAGGTTCGTTACAAACCTTCTTGATAGTTGTATATTCTCACTCCAGCTTGTATAGTTTTTTCTTCTTTTTTGTTCCCCCCACTCTCCCGTGATTCACATCACTCCATCCAATTCTGTATCGTTTTCATTTTGTGGCTATACATAGGATGACCATATTCTATATATAGGGGGTGATTAATCATATGAGGAGAGGTTCCTAACGTCTCATTTTGGAGAGCTTGTGGTGTCTAACAAGTCGAATCCGGAAATCCTTGTATTGGCACCACTCTCGGATCTCAGAACTCAACTCAAGCGAATCAATCAACAATTAATCCATAACAATGATAAAGCAATAAAAGTAGGTGTGCTATAATTTATTATACCCTACAAGAATGTGTATAGAAATAAGTAGTAGGGGTTGAACCACAAAGTACACGAGGTATAGCAACAAAAAATGAACAGACAATTTATAGATTTTTTTGTCTTTTTAATTTTTAATGTTTTAGTGCATTTTATTTATATGTATTTTTTATGTCTTTAATTTTGCACATTTAATTTTAATTTGAACATAGAATATAGGATAACATATATACTATATAGAAAAGGAATAAAAGGAGATATTTCTGGATTTTTAAAATATAACAAATATACTCAAAAATTGTGATATGAAATATTTTTGGATTTTATATTTTTTTTTTCTTTTTTGTGATTTTTGGATGATTTTTGGGAATTTGTTGTGGATTTTTAAATAAGTAAATACTCAAAATAA
Organism: Ottelia alismoides; assembly: GCA_037367405.1. Taxonomy (NCBI): domain Eukaryota; kingdom Viridiplantae; phylum Streptophyta; class Magnoliopsida; order Alismatales; family Hydrocharitaceae; genus Ottelia; species Ottelia alismoides. Next base: position 330,738 of record JAZKJV010002041.1, on the reverse strand, counting down.
TCAAAATAGTAAATCCAGGAACTTAAAATGGACTTGATAAATATTTATCAAATCAGATTGAACCTAATATCAATTTTCCTTGATACTAGATAATATAAAGAAAATTTATAAACTTAAAACATTTTTTGATTTTTTTAGTGAATTTTTATATTTTTAAATAAGTTTTATAGGTTTTTTTAATTTTTAGGAGTTTTTCCTAATATTTTACAAAAAATATTTGAGTAGAAATATATGAATGTTTTGGAATTTTCCAAATCATTTTATAATTTTTAGGGATTTTTAAATGTTAAACATGAGAAAATGTGATAATTTTTATTTTTTATTAATCGGAAAATATTTTAATTGACTTAAGAAAAATATAAACAAACACTTAAGATAATTTTCTCATAATTTTTAGATGCAAAATGATATTTTTAATAATTAAATGACAAGTACAAAATTAAATCTGTAATATAGGGACCAAATTGCAATTTCTATAATGATTTAGAGTATTAAATAACCCTACAACAAAATCTTGGGGCATACATACAATTTTTCACACATTTAAAATATAATCCTCTATGGTAGGGGTCTAAATGCAAATAACTTGATCAATAGGACTAAGCTTGCAATTTTACTAAAAATATTTCAATTAATATTCCAAGTTTCTAGACCAAATAAAAACACCGAACTTGGAGGGGTACACACAAAATCCTCCCCCCCCCTCCACATTTGATAAACTGTAATTTCAGCCCTTTAAGAGTGTGGTTTTAACACTAAGAATGTTGCAGTCGGGCTGAATTAGGTCGATCAAAGACCATCTAAAAAAATCGGATGGTCATAAATTTATATTTTACTTGGTAAGTTACCAGGGTCAAACTCAGGGACACAAGCCTCTCTCGTGATATTTAGACTTTTATCGATTTTATTAAGTGTTGAGTTAGAGAACAATAGGTCAATGTATGCATGGAAACAAGACTAGATGCATTAAGCAAATATAAAACATGCATTTTTTTATTTTATTTTTTATTTTAATCAGGCAAATAAATGTGATGCTATGCAAAAATAATATGCCCTGGATCAGAATAAAAATGATGAGCAAAATTAACAACGAGTCAATTTTGGGTTTAATTCAAGTGACAAACTTGATGGACAAATTGAACAAGGCATAAGCTTAAGCAATAAAAGACACCTGGTTACTACAATAATACATCAAAATTACTGTGTCTAAGAATATGCCATTAGAAAGTTCATCAAGCAAGCTTCGAAATGAAACTGAAATCGACTGAAACAGAGTTACGATGCTCAAGATATGCATAAAAGAAGACAAGGGCATAACTGTAAGAAAACATGAAAGATAACTACAAACAGGTCCCTGGGAGGGACTAAAATGCAATACAAGAAAGTTTAGGACCTTTCTTGTAATTAACCCACACATACACAGGGGTATTTTTGCAATTATGAAAACCCCGAGGGTATAAATGCAAAATACGCATTGTGCACGTGGACAGCACGTGATTCCAGGACCTGGTTGCAAAATTGAAGAAGTATGCGGGCCTCTGTGAAAATTGCCCAGCTCGCACGTGCGTGGAACGTGCTATCCCAGGCTCAGTAGACGTCTAGGCTCGGAGGAGGCTCGGTGTAGCTTCGTTAAGGCTCAGAATGGACGAACCTCCAGAAAGGTTCAATGAAGGCCCAGGAGCTCTGAGCCTGGAGGTTCGGAAGCTACGGCTCGGAGAAGCTCTGAAGCTGACGCGTGGCCGAATGTGAACCGTTGGATCTTGAGGATCCAACGGGTGCCAGAATCTGCAATGTATGTCGACGTAGACGCTCCTGCACCGTTGGATGAGCTCCGGGGAGGATCATCCAACGGTGCCTACTCCTCCTTCCTCAGCTGCAATAGGCGGCGAGATTCGAGCTCCGGCGAAGGAGCTCGAGCTCTGGCGAAGGAGCTCAAGCTCCGCAGCTCATTCTCGGAAGTATGTCGAGGTAGCTGGGAGCTCGGGGAAGGAGCTGGACCTTATGGATCAGACCATCAGAGCTCTGATGATGGCGGCGAGGTTGACAAAGTCAGCTCCGATGGAGCTCCGGCCGTTGCAAGATTTGAAGAACTGCATGGTTAGTGACAATAGTCGAAGCGAAGGGAAATGGTGTGTGAGTGGAATGGAGGGCACGCGAGCGAAGGGAAATGGAGCCCCGGTGGTCTTCGTCTCCGGCGAGCAGGGATGAAGGTGGAGGAGGTTTTTAGATGGTGGAGAAGGGGAAAATGAAATCGGAGCGGAGCACATGGAAGGTGGAGTGTTGGCGAAGCTCGTGAGGTGAATGATGGAGGTCAAAGAGGGGTGTAACAACCTAATTAATTAATCAAAAAATAGAAGAAAATACATAGGAAGTGTTTGAGAATCTTACCTGGCGAATGGAGGGTCGGAGGCATGGGCTTGAGGTCCTTGGAGAACCCAGGGGTCGTCGCACATGCTGGTGGCCGGTCCAGCGAGCTCGGGCGGGGCAGAGCCACCGCGACGCAACTGAGCAGTTGCGGGTCTCACCGGGGGTTTTGGGGTCATCGTCGCTTGATCCTAACTCCTCCCCCTGTCACAGGGAGGAGGAGGAGGGCTGGTCCCTACCCCTCGTGAAGGTGGACAATCCAAATGGGCAGGGGAGAGAGGCTATTTGAAGGTCGAAGCTCGTCGGTTCTGGTAGAGGTGAATGTGGGTTGAGTGGGAGATGTGGAGCGTTAAGAGCGTCTAGAAGATGACCCATGGGACTCGCGAAGATGGTGGAGGATGAAGCTCCATCGTGGGCTAGTTGGGGAGTGGAGAAGATGGAGGATGTGGTCGGAAAAATAGAAAGGGGGAAGTTGTTGCGCGAGGTGGAGCGACGTGGTAGCAGGCTGAACGGAGGTTGAAGAAGGGTTCTAAGTCGTTGGATCATGTGATCCTACAGCCATGAGTGAGGCTCTTAAGAGTGGCTCTGATGAGAGCGATTGGGGCGCATCGAAGGGCCCAGATGAAAGCGCTAGCTAGTGGTTCTGATCAAAGCTGGCATTCGATCGAGTGGTGATGGAGCATGCCACGTGTTGCACGGATGAAGTGGCACTTAGGGACGGCTTGGATGTGATCCAGGCTTGATCTAATGGCTGAGGTGTGAAGCTGGAAGAAGCGGTTATGATGGAAGGGAAGGAAGCAAATCGAACGGCTGGGGATGGAAGTGCGTGGTGCCAGGAGAGCGGGCCACGTGGTTCAACCAGAAGGAGCCACGTGGCCCAATCAGGTTATTCAGAGAAAGATTGTGAGATATGAAGGAGCAAATTGCCGAATTTGAGAAAACTCAAAACATGAAAGTTGTAGATCTCGATGAGATCTACAAGTTTTATGTTGACCAAATGGAGATGAGGTCATTTGAAGACACAAAATATTTATGAGGGTATTTTTAAGGCTAAAAACACCACGATTTTTAATTTTGACATTTTTGTGATTTTTAATTTATTGAAGACTCTGATAATTACAAGACTTCATCTGGTTTTTATTAGCACATATTTAAGCAAGGGGGTTAAAATAGGCAAATTAAGATGATGAAACCGAGTTTCATCACGCACACAAACATGTGACGTGACGTAGAATGGACTAAAGTGCAAATATAAATAAGTGTTGGGTCCTTAGTGCAAATATTACAAAAAGTTTACAACACCATATGGATGTTTGTAAATTAAATTATAAATATAAAAGTTGAGGAGAAAGGTTGCAAAATACCCCTCTAATCGTGCATTGAGGAATGACTGACGGCGCACCACATATGCTCACTTAATAATCTGACGCTCCAGATAGTGCCATACCACTTCGGCAATGAAGCACAGATATTAGATCTTAGCGATGATCTGATGGTTGCGAAGCACTCTTATTCGATGGTGGCTGGTGGTATGGGGTTTAGTTCTTAATCAGACAATGGGGAACCCCTCACGAAGAACAAGGAAGTAGGCAGTCCAGGGCCCCTTCGATCAGATCGTTCTCCATCCTCCGACCATCCCAGGAGCTCGCAGATGGTTCAAAATGCTCATGGGGTCCTTCTTCTCCAACTGGTGGTGCTCAAATGATCCAGGTCTTGATGGGGAGAGACCTGGAGCCTGGTGAAGTTCGGCTTGCCGAGAGGTTCAGATAGGAATCGAATAGCCTCCAAAAGAGGCTCTCTGGATAGACACCTACACCAACAAAATCCTGGCTCGAAGATGAAGGTTCTCGACCTATTGGTGATGCAAACTAAAGGGGAATGTAATGGGAACAAAGAGCTTCTAGCTATGGTGGAGGATGAAGCTTGAGAACCCGATCTGTGCAAAATCAGGGGGAATTTGGTGATTAAGATGATGGAGATGCGTAAGGAGAAGGTGTGGAGATGACTGATGAGTAGTAACAACGATTTTTTTTGGAGAATAGAGGCATGGAGCTCGAGAGCTCGAGGTATGAAAAGTTTTGGGATTTTGAATTTGAGTAGAAATTAAAACAAATTAAAGATGCAGCAATGCTAAGAATCAAAATGCAAAGGAAAAGAACTGAAAAATTGGGCTCACATGACCTTGAAGGTCGAGGATCAAGACTCGCAAAGCTGGGCTCCGGCGAGGGGTGAATCACCTTAGATTTCCCTTCCTCCTCACTGTGGCTTGATGGGAATTACTCCATGTCATAGAGGATTACTCCAAGATTCGATCCAAGGGGTCAAAAGTGAATCGAGAGGGATTAAACCTCAAATCAACATCCTGGGCTTCATTTTATAGCGGTGACAATGGGCTAAAAAGATCTTGGGTTTCTGCTGAAATCGATGCATATTTAACTGAGGATTCATTCTCACATGGAAGAGATGGTTGAGGAAGAACTTTTATGAAATAAATAATGTGATATGTTCAATGTTGTGAATGGTAAAATGGGGCGAAGAGGCAAGGTCAGCATCTGACAAGCTACATGGCTAGTGAGACCGGGGAGTTGACCAAGATCAACTCAGACTCTTCCCCCATTGGTCTACGTAGGATCGAATAAAGCCAAAATAGAAATAGAAAATGAAGAAAACTAAGAAATAAAATAGCAAACTAATTAATTGAATAAAACCTAAAACTTAAAAATGTTTATTATTTATGTGTTATTTTAGTATGATTTTTATTTATTTTTATATCTTTATTTATTAGGTGTTAATTTTTACAAGTATAGTTATAGGTATTTATACATATGTATTATGCATTCGATTTTTATTTTGTATTTTAGATTTTATTCTTATATTTACATATTTTATATATTTATAATATAATTGAATATATATATATATACATATTTTTATTTTATTTTTCTAGGTATATTTGTATACTTAAATAAATATATGTACATTATTATAAGTATAGTATGCCTATGTAGTTTATTTTATTATTTATTGTAATGTTGTTTTAAGGGTTTATTCTATTTTATATTTTTTAATATAATTCAAATAATATTTACATGCATCAAAAAATATAAAAAGAGTGAAAACATAAAGAATGAAATTAAATGAATAAAACGTATAGGTATATAATACAATAGGACCCAAAAAGTTTTGTATCTTAACTTCAGTTTACTGAAACCACTTCATTAGATAAATAATTTAACTTATGTATAATAAACACTACAAAAAAGCGTGATTGGCGTGCACACTATGGGGTGCACTTGGCGAGCACATGTGCTCGCGCATTCCCTAGCGAGCACTTAGGATACACATGTGCTCGCCTGGTTGGTCGCCCCTTTTGAATCTAGAGGTGCGGTTATATTTTAGTATATGGGCGAGCACTTGAATAACACAAGTTCTCGCCCGTTTGTGCTCGCCCAGTTGAATTTAAAGGTGCGGCTGACCTGCGCTTGTCAAATTCTGTGAGAGCACCTCACGAGCGGTGAGCGAGCACATAAGTGTGCTCGCCCGTGCATGTAAACAGAACGTCGGGCGTCCCTATTTTCCTCATTCTGTGTGATTTAGTTCTCCCTTCTTCCCCTCCAGCGAGCCGTGCTCGACCATCCCCGCCTCGAGGGACCTCCGTTTGAGTATTCGATCACACACACCCTTGTTTAGGTATATTTTATCATCCTTTCTCTCATTTTTTCATATTCCATTACATTTCACACTTGTTTTCATGGTTTAGGATTTTGATATTGTTGATTGTTTTATTCTTAATTTTAATATTACTATTTCTTATTCTTGCTGCTTATGCTTCATATAGTTGTTTAATATGTAGTTGTTGTTAGATTTGAGTATATATTTGTCTAATATAGATGGAATATCATAGGCATGTCAAGTGTTTGATTAAATGTCACAACAAGTAAAGTGCTTAAATAGAGAAGTAGGTGAATGTTGATATAGAAATAAAGAATATTGAATTATGCTATAACACTAGTTTCATCACACTGGTTCATGTCTTGGGATTTTAGGATTGCAGTTGGAAGTGAAAAAAATAAAGAAGTAGATGAATGCTGATATGAGAGAATGAAAGAATAAACACATGGGAAGGAGTTAGAGGATGTATTTGTGGTATTGAACTTGAATTTGAAGTAGTGTTATAAATGGTACATTGAAAGAGGTGATGAGAGATGAAAAGCCTTTGGGAATAAGAACTACATAATGGATGTCAAATTATTCATTGATTTAAGTCAAAATTGTTGAAGCGTGACGATAACTATAAAACAGAAACATTTCTTCTGTGATATTTTATTATCACATTAAATTCTAGTTAATGTGATCAAGTATATCACATTAACTTATAGTTAGGTTAATGATAAGTCTAAAACACTAACCATTAATTATTATAAAATCGCACAAAATCATTCACACACAGCGCGTCCCTCCACACCGGATGGTGTGTGGCCCTGCACACCGGGAGGCATGTGCAACACATTGGAGGATTTGATCACCTCAAACTGTGTTATATTTTTTGTTTCACAGCACTATTGGACTCACTTTGGGATGTTTATCCCAAACTAATGGTCGTGGATTTTGACGTTTGCAGGTGTAAAATTCGGTTTTTTGCAGGTACCCATCTAATATTATTGAGCCAAACACTCTATTAGGCACTAAATTAGGATCACACTTATCCTTATCTCCATCGTTAACCAACTAAATTTACATAAATGCCCAGCTAACATAAATGAATAAATATTTCAAGATTATTTTATAGTCTCATTTGTAGCACGTACAAATGTATGATGTAAAGTGATCTTAAAGTGTTACATTTATGTTAGCTTTCCTTAGTTCAGAGATCCTGGACTAAGGGGGTCTGAAAGGATTCAAACTTATTAAAAGGTGATCGTTGTCACAAGCTATTTATTTCTGGTGGAAATTCGGTTCCACAACCCCTTCCTCTTCGGTATACCAAATCAATCATAATTTACTATCGAAACAATCACTGATATGATTATTTTGAAAGTTGATTGTGATTGATTTTTGAGGTATACGGGTGAGGTGCAGGATTATGCTGCTGAATTTTCGTCAGAAATAAGCAAGCTTGTGACAACGGGTATCTTTTAGTAAGTTTGAATCCTTATGGACGGGATCAAGTGATAACATAATTAAGACACTTTTTTTCTCATCTTTTATGTCAACAATGGGTTAGGTTTAGGTATTCCTCACATATTTCCTAGATTTGACATTATAAATTATTTCATTCAGGTTAATCAATATGACTAATAGAGAGTGGATGTACAACCGTGTAGTAGATGGACGTGTAGCATATACCTTTCAAAGAGGTGTTCAGGAATTATACAATTTGCTTACGTACAAGGTTCCGATGTCATGGATTCAGATGGAACACTCTTGTGTCCTTGTCAAAAATGTCATTTAATGAGGAAGAGATCCAAGGATGAAACTCAGTTACATCCTTATAAAATGGGTTTCATGGAAGGATATCAGATTTGGTGGAGGCATGGTGAGGATTACAAGGACAAGATGAATGGCGCGGAAGAAGTGGACAATAGTAATCCTTTTGTAGATATGGTTATGGACGTTGTGGGTCCAGATTTTAATGCTGATTTTTTAGATGATGAGGAACCATGTGGAGAGTCTGCAGAATTCTACGAGTTGTTAAAAAATAGAAGAGCCATTGTGGTTGGGTTGCATGACATATTCAAAACTCTCTGCGGTTTTGGATCTTCTATCGATGAAGATGGAGTATAATATGATTGATCGTAATTTTGATGCAATGCTTAGGATTATGAAGAAAATGTTACCAGAAGATGCAGAATTACCTGATATTTATTACAAAATGAAAAAGATGATGTGGAAGATGGGTTTAGAGAAAGTTAAAATAGACTCTTGTATAAATCATCATATTTTATATTACGAGGAACAACAGCATTTACAACGGTGTCCTGAATATGACTAGCCAAGATATCAGGAAGCCAGTAAGAGTGGGACCAAAATCTCAAGAAAGATTTTACATTATTTCCCGTTGATGCCGAGATTGAAATAAATGATGAAGATTAGCTGTAAGTTTTATTACATTATTATAATCGAATTAGATAAAATCTTAACTAATAACTATGTAATTAACTATTACATCATCATTACAGTCATGGCAGGTTTTGGACGTGGCAGGTCTCATGGATCACATCGATCCAATCGTCCATACTCCTCAGTCACACCTTTGTCCAGTAGGCATCCCACCCTGGATGTTGTTTTAGATTCACAGTCTGATGAGGTCCGGCGGGTCATAGCATACTACGAGTCTCTTGGTTATCCTCCTCCACCCTTTTATGTTGGCGACTAAGGAGAGCCATCTACCTCAGCCGCTCCTGCTGGATTCCCAGTCCCGGTCCCGATACCTGCACGAACATCGATGGGTTCTGATTCTTCTTATTTTGGACGTTCGAGCGCCTTAGTGCCTCTACCTACTGGAGCTGGACAGACTTCGGCGTCCTACCCTTTGTTGGAGGTTATGACAGATGGGAGGTAAGATTTAAATAAATTTTATCATTTTAATTTTACCAAACAAATAAATTGTATAATGTTTACAAATTTTACCAAATGCAGGGATTTTTTGAATAGCAACAGGGTGGCAAAGGAGATAACTACCATAATCAAGACACACTTGACTATCATGCAATTTAGATGGTGTCGCATCCCTGCTACGAATAGGAGAGACTGTTTGAGATGTTTCTGGTAAGAATAATTTCTAAGAAATGATATAGAAATTTTTTGTCATGTTTTCTTCTGATATTTTGTAGTAATTTTCAGAGTAGGTATCGCCTAGTTCCGGGACTAGGGAAGGAGGCTTATCGTCGAGCCTTTATTCGTTTGGCGGAGAAGAGAATGAGCGATACATTTTTCAAGGCAAGGAGAGACTCACATGTGAAGATGGGATGCGAGGAGATGAAGTTTGAGGAGATGAAGAGGTTCCCGCCAGCATGGTGTACGGAGGATAGGTATTGTATTTCTTAAATAATTTATGATATACTTTTTTAAGTAATCAATATTCATAACATATTCCTTGCAGATGGGCGGGTTTCTGTGATGCATTCGTTGTGGATGCGGAGTTTGGAAGGAGATCCACAGTAGGAAGGATAAACCACCAAAAACAAAGGATTAAATCAACAAGTGGCTCTAAAAGCCACAATCAGATTAGAGCGGAGATGGTACTACAATATAAAAATTAATTTTTCAAATCTACTTTATTATAATGCCATGTTGTTATTACATCTTAAAATTATTTTTCAGGTAGCTAGGTTGGAAAGAGAACCCTCATTTCAGGAGTGGTGGTCTAGGTCCCACATGAGTAAGAAAGAAGGAGAGTCGCAATGGTCCACTCCTGAAGCAAAAGAATTGTTGGTAAGTCTTTTAATTTATTTGCAATTGAAAGATATATTATAACTTATTCTTCTATATTTCATTTTGTATTTTAGGATCGTTATTTGGCACTATCGGTAGAAAAATGGGGTGGTGATCCAACTGGAGAGCAACCACCATTTGATAAAACAGTATGGAAGTAGGTATAGATAAATATTAGTTTACTATAATCATTTTTTATATATAATTTCATATTAAACAATGAAAATTTTATAAGGTGTTGGAGGAGAGGGACGTTGTGACGAACAGGAAGCAGACGCTTGGTGGTCTTCCTCCATACTATGTGGAGGAACATCGACATTCCTATTATGCATACTCCCAGCTGTCGTATACACAATTACATTCGTCCCAATCATCATTGCCAATAAAGTCGCAGATGGTGATGATGGTGGAGCAAGTGACGAAGCTCCGAGAAGATTTCATGGCGTACATGTAAGTATTCTACTTAGAATGAGTAATAATTTTATATTTCTATATCTTCAAAATGCAAATAACAGGTATATATCTTCCATATATAATATAGATCACAAGGGCGTGCATCTCAACCTAAGGAGATTGAATCATAAGACGAAGAGGAGGAGGAGAACGACCCTGAAGAAGAGGCACACATGTATGCTAGGTTCAAAGAGAAGGACAAGGATAAAAAGAAAGCAAAGCAGGGTTTATCATCCAAAATTTTTAGATCAAAGAAGAAGTGAATTTTTGTTGTTATTGGCTTGTTTTGTTGTTGAACTTTTAGCACGTCTTTCAATTTATATGAACTTTGAAAGTATAATTTATTGTAATTTTACTTGTCGATGTTCCTTCGAACATATATTTGTAGTATTTAGCTCTTAAATATGAATGTTTAGTTCTAAGTTCATGTATATTGTATGAGTTCGACATGTCAATGCTAGTTAATTTAGTTGACGAAATGGTATACTATAAATACTCTTATCGACTCTATTAAGCACCTGTAGTGGTTTATTGGCAGGCTATACAGGTTCGATGGGGCGTCTAAACCCCGCCGAACCTATATAATTTTTGTTCTGCACTTCAGTTTGGGTGAGCACATGTGCTCGCCAGGGGCTCCGTAAATGATTGCCATTTTTTATAGGGGCAATCATTTCAACGAGCACATATGTGCACGCCTACAAGCGGGCGAGGACATAGTGTCCCCATGTGCTCGCCCACCTGCCCGGGCGACTCTCGTATCGGCGACCACACAATGAACGAACATGTGCTCGCCCAGTGTACGGGCGTGCACATGGCATGCAGTTGCCGTGCACATTACGAGCAATCACGTGCACGCCAATCTCATCTTTTTTGTAGTAAAAGGTGAGTTTGGTCAATTTTGAATTCATATGGAGAAGATCTAAATCTGTGAAGTTTTGTTTGCGGCTTTTTCATTTGTGTCCCCATCACAATGTACCTTATTTTCATGTGCGGTTTTTTTTTATTTTTCTATACATTTTTGTATACATAGTTTATGTTGAATATATATTTATTTTTGGTGTCTAAGATTGTGTATAAATAAGTGTAAGTTTGGTTGTATATGTAGTGCAGTGGGCACCTTGGTTTTTTAGGTGTTTGTGTTCTTTTGTACGTACTTATTGGCCCTGATCTCCCCCTATTTTATTCCTTGTCGACCAAGTCAATATTGACTTAGTCTCGAGGTTTAGGGTTAGTCAGTATTTACAATACTTCCTTTATTTTTTTCTTTTCTTTATTCATTTATTTTATATTTAAATATAGGTATTTATGCACTATTCACATACAATAATTTGTGAGATAATTTGTACATGTTAGATATATTTACATGTATTGGGATAGGGTTTTAAAGACAAAATAAAGGAATAAAGGTGCATGAATGGGTATTCTTCGGGGGTGACTGACACAAGTTGCTCTTTCTGTTCTATTCCCCATTTCTCTATATATTTGCCAACCCCATCGGTTCTCACACTTACTCCATCTTCTATACTTAAGCTTATTAGAGCCTAAGTATAAGGGGGGACCGATGCACTCCCTTCATTTATTCATTCTCTTCTTGACTGTGATCGTCCCGTTTTTGCTCTTTTTCTATACTTAGGTTGACCATATCTAAAGTATGGGGGGCAAGTCGACTTCTATACTTATATTCTTTTCACTCTTTTACGCTTAGTACGTGTTATGCCTATTACTCACTTTTTATGCTTTGAGGACATATCATACACTAATTATAGGGTGTGTGTGTGTATTACATATATACTTTACCCATAGCTCGTACTTTCATGCATTTTATGCATATAATATTGAATAAATTCGGAATAGGTATCCACTTTGTAAAATTTACAATAAACAAATTCAAAAAAGGCTTCTCACTCATTCTTGCATAAAAAATCAATCAAAGAGGTGCACTTCATTCATTTGCATTTTATGCATTTCATTATCATATCATGCATATGCAAATGAAAGTCGATGGGTTTTAAACCGCATCATGAATAAAAAATCGAGGGTGGACTTGACCTGACATTAATCCTCCTAAATTTTAGAGGAACTTCACTAAGAAGTAGGATTTTAGAAACTTCAGGTCATAGACTTAATTCTCCAAGTTCACAAGATAATGTCTAGACTTTGACTCTTAGTGTCTAACCTGGTCGCCTCATCCTGAGTAGACTCTTGGATAGGAAACTAATCTGTTCTCTACACCGTGCACTTAGCTCAATTCAGACAAGGTGTTGGAAGCTTGTGTGTTTTTTTCTTTGGTAGCGTGGACAACTAAAGATCGAAGTAGCAGGCCGAAATAAAGCTTCATATGAGGGATGGGATTGCTAGCATAATTTTTTAAGACCCAAATCATGGGAGGAACAAAAGATTCTATATCTGCTAGGGCATAAAAAATCAATGTAGAGCAATGACAAATCCTACCAAAAAGAAGCCAATTCCAAAAATAACATCATTGATCACGATGGTCTAAGCTTCAGATAACCTACAGATCTGGTGGATACTTGGTTATATCGGCCAAGCTTCATATGAGAGTTAACTACACTGGTCACCTTCCACTTCTTTTCCCCTTCTTCTAGAGTTCTCTATCTATTCGTTGTGAACAAGCACGTACTGAACTTAGAAGGAAATACCTGACTCCCAGAGGACGAGTTACTAGAGGAGGAGATTTCATGGTAGTTCGACATCTTGGATGGGAAGAGCTAACACCTTCACACACTAGAGACAGTTATTCAATGTTCATGTGGGATACTTTGGAGGGATTTGATCTAAGATGAATTCTGAGTCATGTCTGGATAATGATTTGTACAACTTGGAGAATGTTGTTTTAATTACTTAATTCTCATAAGGAGTTCTGCCACATTATTAATCAAAAGGTCGAGTCGAGCTCAATTTTCAACTTTTGTTCATGACCTTGGTATGGAACCCAAACTCATTTCACTTATGCGTTCATTTTAGTTGCTCGGGGATGAGCAAGGTTAAGTATAGGGGGATGATGAATTTATAATTCATAACTCTAAAATATGATAATAAGGCTTTATTCCCAAGTAATTAATTGCATTTATCCATTTAATTTTCATTATTAGCATTCATGCATGTGTATATAGTATCTGTATTTTAGCATTTATACACTTGTATATTTTCATAACTTACCCCATTTTTAATTAATTTTTACTAACTCCAAATAAAGTAAAGTAAACTCCATTGTATACATAATGCTAGCATTAATAAAGGAAAAATATCAAAAAAATACTAACTTGTATAATTATCAAATAAACCCAAACCCTAGTTCTGAGACAAAAAGACGCAAAGTCTAATATCTCTCACCTAAAATCTCCTAAGAACCTCTACTCACTTTTGAATTAATGTACATTCAATTATCTACAAAACAAAACCAAGTTCAAAAGAAACGTAGTTCATATGTGAATCCTGATCTTTGGGACCTTAAAGTACATTGTATCTATTGACCAACGTGACCCTATTATTTTATGTACAAAAATAACACTTTTTGTTTTATTCCATTTTCATTTATTTTCTTTGATTTATGTTTTAATAAAGTGTGCAAAAATATAAATCAAAATTGAATTAAAAATCAAAGAAAATATGTCACTCTGGATGTGTATATATAAGTCTGTATATAAGTCCCTCCTCTTTTATTTTATTTAATTTATAAATTATTAAAATACCAAAAAATCGATTAATGTATACATATTTGTTTTATATTGTATTTGATTTTATTTTGAATTTTATATAATTTAAAAATCATAGAAAAAATGCAAAACCTAAAAATGAAGTATTTTATATACATAGAATACCACCAAAATTACGCTTTGTACAGATGATTTCTTTTGGTTTTGGTTCCTTCACAAAAGTTGTAGATCTCATCGAGAGAGAAACTTTCATGAAGTCCACTTTTTTATTTGATATCATTTTCTATTTTATTTTGAATTTATCTTGATTTTTATTTTTGATTTTTCTGGAGGTGATACATGGCCGCTCCTGGAGCCGCCACACATCGCCCCTTTTACTCTCTTAATATGCCCCTGATTTGGTTCATTGGATGAAGGGAGCTTCATTTAATGACCCAGGTATATTCATTTTTTAAAAAAATATTTATTTTCTTTTATTATGTATTATTTAGTAACTCCCCACGCCATGTGGTGCCTTCTCCATCCTCGGATCTGGGCCGATCCAATAGCCCAGACCTCTGCCCCACTTCCACCTTCTTCGGATAGCAGTAGCTCTCCACTACTTCCTTCGTCGCTCCTCCACTCCACATGCCTCTCCGCTACTCTGTCTATATTCGAGCTCCGCTTGCCCTCATATCATTGCACGACCCCCAAACCCTAACCTCCCTTAAAATGGCATCCCAGTCTCTCATTGTCGCTATTCGTCATTCTTCATATCATAGATAATGAGAGAGGACTAGAACTTCCTTCTTCGATGGTGATAGCACGATGTGAGGAATCCTGAGCGAAGATGACCCCATCCTCTTTGTGGTGAGATCTGAGGTGACCAACAACCTAGTCGTAGCCACTCCAAGTTGCTACTCTAGCTTTGGAGTTGATCTCCCGGCTCCTCGAGGCGACTACTAGAGGCTCCTCTAAGTTTCTCTCCTCAAGCTACTATACGATTACCCCCCAGACTTCTGGTATACATCTCCTTCTTCTTCTTTGTCTTCTCCTTTCTCTTCTTTCTTTTGTTCCTCTTCATTTCTTCTTCTTTTGTTCTCAATCTACTCCATCTCCTTTTTAATTCGATATTAAATTCAAATCAAAACCTCATCTATTCATCTTCACCTTCGACTGATCTCTTTCTTTGCATTCCTTTCAACTCTGGTCCCCTATGGTCACGAACAGTGGTCGGAGTTGGAGCAAATCCTTCACCTATAATAGCTCTCTCGCTCATCATTCCCCTTGGTTTGTATTGAGCCTCATGCTTGAGTCGATCTGTGGAATTGCAGGTATAGGTACTCATCTAGAATATAAGTTGTAAGGATACCATCCTTGCTTCGATCGAGAATCTGATCGAGAGACCCCCATCTCTTGAAGCGTAGATAGTGTTCATCGAAGAAGCATCGCATTTGGAGCAGATTCATCAAAAGTTGGAGTTGTGATCATCATCAACACGAGCATCCACTGTTGATTTGGTTGAAATCAGAGATGAAGAATCGCTTCATCGAGCATCGCAGTATCGAGTCACCACGCATTGAGTCTCAAATCCTCGTTTCCAGATCATTGATTCGAGGAAGAATAGATGAGTCTTGATTCAACTTGAACTTTAGCAGATCAAAAGTAGCAACAGATCATATCTAAATTGCTCTACTTGGAGCATCGAGCAAGTCATTGCCTAAGCAATAGTAGAAAATTTGGGTAAGAACTCGTACCGCTCCAGATTCATAACAAATGCTTGATCATCATGATCGGACCGTTGAGATTCCTCGTTGCCCACCACTTAAGCCAGGACACATGACCTGCACGTGTGCAAGGAGATATTTTTTGAGAACATGCAGCAAAGTCCATGCACCTCTTGCTAACCACAAAAAGGCCCCTACCACTACACATGCACGCCACATGCCCACTTGGAATAATTGCAAGGATCCCCCTACGGGTTCTGGTAATCCCACTTTATCCCTTTCAGCTCTTATTTCAGTTATTTGATTGTGTTCTTCTGTATAGAGACCCCTTTGTTTGTACCTTTATTAGAACCCTCATTTGTCATCATTTTTTAATTCCAAAAATTGCATTATTTAGAACAATTAATTATCAATTATGTGGGGATTTATTTGGTATTTTTGTGAGCAAGGATTGATTTATGAAAATTAATTTGGTGTAATTTTGCATACTTTGCCAAATTGAGTTTCAGAAATTCTCAGTAGATTATTCCTTGCTTCAAAAATTGTAGAAAAATCACAATAGTTAGGATTAATTGCCTTTGTAATTCCCCCAAAAATTATTTAAGTTGCATGCATATTTCCCTTCAAATAAATTATTTAGTTATTTTAGTAATCTAATTTTAATTGATGGTAAACTTAGTATTTTTAGAAAGTGGAATTTTCCTAGATAGATCTTAATTAAATACTATATGATAATTTCATTTCTGAAAAATAATTAAGTTTACTAATTATTATAAATTAATTTATTGATAATTACATAGTTTGCATATTTATTCATGAAAAATTTATTTTGCATCCAAAAATTCCAACAAGTAAAGTAGGTTAATTTCCTCATTATTAACCTTACATTAAAATTTTTGCATTTCATTTACATGAACATTTGCATAAAAACCCATAAAAAAGTGTTGATTTTTCATGCATGCATCTTATGTCATAAAAAGATAAAATATGTTATGGATTTTCCATTGCATAAATAAATAAGGGGGAAAAGCATTCTAGAATTTTTAGTCTATTTTCACATTAATTGGGATTTTCGATTTTAGGCTAATTTGACTTATCGTTCTGCGCTTGCATTTCACTCATAAATTGCATAAAATAATTGTTAAAGAAATTCCCCTCAAAAACCAAGCATCTAAAATAATCTGATAATCAACCTAAGGAGATAGTGGTCTCTCTGAGTTCGACCTTGGGCTTGCCCAAGTAAAATAAATACGAGTGCTTTAAATTTAATTAAACATAAAAAATTAGCAGTTTTTGATCAATCCTAAAGTGCCTGACTACAACACATTAATTACACATTCTTAGCAAGGGCATTTCAGGGCTCTTCAGTACCCCTCGATAAAAGAGTCTTCATTTCTTCCTACATGGCAACATTCCACTCAAGAACCAATACTGCATGCGCATATGTAGAAGGAATGGCAACAACACATAGTCCCTCTAGGAAGATATTGTATTATAGAGGCAATCTCCTTGTCGAACATTGTTGATAATGGGATGTAGTGTACAGGTTTGTTTCCCTTTCCGATAGGCTATAGGTAGATCAGATTGATATTGAGATTCATAAATCTCCTTCTCGGTGGCATGTTTACCAATGGATATATTTACTCAAGTGCAAGCTCATTAGTATCTTAACACACCTTGGGATCAAGTGCTGACGTGATAATAGGTTGTGCCATATGATGAGGACACAATAATCGAAATGGCAGATTGTCAGCCACACCAGTGTTCTAAGATAAAAGACTACTCGGAGGATATGGCATAAGAATACCGATGTTCTCTTTGTCACTAGAAGACACAACTCGAGAGCCAGAGGTGGAAGAGTGCAATATAGACTCAAAGAATGTCACATTTCACTACACGGGTAGAGAATTTATCATGGCTGATAGAATGAATGTGAACAAGGCAGGTGCACCCAAATATTTTTAGTGGATTGTTGACCAAGTTATTGTAAGGGAAGAGCAAAGAGTATGGTATCTTCTCTTCCAATGTGGTGGAAGGCATATGATTTATTAGGTGTGTAGCACTGAGAATAGCATCACCCTAAAAGGTGAGAGGAGTCGTACTTTGAACAAGTAATGTGCGAGCCACATCAAGGATGCGGCGGTGTTTCCTTTCGACCACACCATTTTTTGGGGAAGTATATAGGTATGATATTTGGTGGATGATCCCCTGCTCAGTTAGAAAATATCAAATATATGATTGCAGAAATCAAGAGCATTAGCCGTGTGAGTAGTCTTGACACGAAACCTGAATATATTCTCCATTTCCACAAATAAGTTTTCATAATAGCATTGACTTCATATTTTGATTTCAAAAGGAAAACCACGAACCTCGAGTAAAGTCATCAACAACAACTAGATAAATTATGTGTCCTGAATGTTCTGGAGTATGACTAGTCCCCCATGCATCGAAGCGAACTAAATCAAAAACATACTTGTTGAGATGACCATAATGACTTGGAAAAGAACAATTACGTTTTCCAAGTTGACATGCTTCACACTGGAATGATGAGGATGCGAGAATTTAAGGTAGGATTCTTCTCATTTTTGCTAGAGGTATATGACCAAGACGCAAGTGCCATTTGTAGGTAGATGACTCCTCCTAGATGTAGAAACATGACATGTAAGGGTTAAGTTTTACACATACCCTTCTTCACATCCACAAGTAATCACATGATATGTCAGCATGTCTTGAAAGGCAAGAGATGCTGGATTAAAAATTGCACGACAATTAAGCTCCTTGCTAATTCTTGATGCAGATGAAAGATTCATAGGAAATTCAGGAACTAGAAGAACATTATTCAGTCGAATATTTTGAGCCACTTGAACCTCCCTATGTCCAGCAATAAGGGATTGTATGCCATTTCCCACGACAATGCTACAGCCTGGTGTAACCTCTCGATGTATGGAGAAATGATTTTGGTTGCTGCTAATGTGTCGTGATGCACCTGAGTCTACCAACCAGTTAGAAGAACTAGATGCATTCATACAACTACAACACAATGGAGGTATACCTGAGGGATCTACAAAGGTGGTAATATCTATAGAAGTATTGCCCATGGTAGCTCCTACTTCGGATGAAGAAGGTAGCGATGTGACTCCATGTTAACTCAATCATTGCATCAAATTCTCATACTCTACTTTGGATATACCTGAAGAGGTATAAGTTATCCATGTGATCCTAAGTGTCGAGCGCTCCAGAATGCCCCTTTAATTTGTCATCTTAATTGTTGTAGCTGAGAAATCTATGAACAGTCAAAGATGATCACATTGAGAAAAAATATAGATAATTAAATCTTGATGTGATCGAATTATTTATTTTACTTAGGTAAGTTCCAAGGTCAAACTTAGGGATGTAATATGAGGGTTCAGAATTAATTGGTAAATAATATAGATATTTAGAGTTTCAAAGAGAAGAATATTTTATTTTTTGGTGTTTTAAGAGACATAATTAATTTTAAAAATAAATATGATGCGTGAATTTTGAAAATAATTTTAATATAGAGAAAAGAATGATATGTTCTATTAGATAAGAAATAAATAAATGCAATATTTGTGTGATTTTTAAATGATGCAAGATGTGCAAGGAGATGAAGAAGGAGCAAGAAATCAAGTCAAGTCAAATCAATTATTCAGTGAATCCAAAAAACCCAATGATTAATTACAGAGCTATGCGATCAACCCCAAATAATTCCCCCAAATGAATCATCAATTATTGAGCAATAGAATCAATGAATTAGAAGAAATGTGCTCAAAAGATTTGAATAAGCACTCCAATTTATGAATGACCAATATGTCTCCAAAATGAATAATCAACTTTTCTAAGTTATAGCCAACTAAATAAGCTTTAAATCAACATAAAAATCGTCAAAATCCGACAAAAGATGTACAAGATATGAATAAATAAATATGGGACCAAACTATAAATAAAATAAATAAATCTTGGTAGTTTGGACCTTCAGAGGGGTATGAGTGCATATGGAGATTTGGTTGGATGTCTTTGTATTTTTCCCCATACAGGGGCACGTGTTCAATTCCTGGAAGCCCGGATGGGTTGACTACAATTTATCCCATATCACGTGCACAGCACGTGACCAAGGAGTCTTCGGAATTCTAGAAAGTGGTAAGGCCTTGGCAAAAATTCTCCAGAAACATGTGCAGTTAGCATGTGACCAGAGCTTAGCTTGGGCAGTGACTCGAGGTTCAGTGCTCCCACGTGGCACTCTCTGTCAGCTTCGAGATTGCTCGAGGCTCGTGGCTTAAACAAAGGATAGAGAATTTATCGACAGGCACTTGATTAATGTTTGATCGACGGTTGAATTTTGGGGTTGATTTGACGATTCGGATGTGATGGTTCCTAAAGATCGATGGTGTCTATAGCTCCAACCGGGGGGCTTGTCTCTTTCATCGCTGGTTGGTGCTCAAGGCCTGACACTTCTCCTCTACAAGCATGGATAGTTAGGTATCATCTGGAGGTGGAGGAGCAGAACTCGACCCCTTATCATCACCTCAATTGAGGAGGCAGAGCCATAGGAGGCTTGGGTTGCTCGTAGCAGCAACACAATGATGAGTCACCGCAGATCGCGTCGTATGGGAGGTTGTCTCCTTACTCATAGACGTGTTGTCACCACATCAATCCTTGACTCTCTCTCTCTCTCTATATATATATATGTATATATATATGTGTGTGTGTGTATATATATTTATTGGTTGATGGTGATCAAAGGGGAAGACAAGGATCTAAATAGGAGAGTTGTGGAGGAGTTGGTTCAAGTGGTTGAGGGCGATTGGGTCATGAGTTGCAGCTGAAGAGATAATGAGGGAGAAGAATTGTTTGGTGGCAATATGTCGATGGATTTTGGGTGATTAGGCCATTAAAAGGGTATTAGATGATGGTAGTTGGGTTTTAGGGTTTGGTTGTTAGAGGCGATGATGGGTGGATTTGGGGATAAGGGTTTTGAGTTCTTGGAGTGGATAATGACGCGATGGTTGCAGAGGAGTGATGAATCCATGATTCGTTAACATTATGTCTGCATTTTTGTCTTAAAATCCTTAACAAATATATGCAAATATCCATTAATTTCCACTTGTTGACAAAATCATATTCATGAATAAAAATGAACTTTTATGCATTAAAATCGTGTAAATAAATAAAAGAATAAAAGAAAATTGTAGATATGTATATATGTACAATATGACTTACAAAAATAAATATAGCTGAAAGATATATTGATAACCTAACCTCGAAACCAAGTCATCATGGATTGGTCGACAATAAATAAGTAGGGGAGATAAGGAAGAAAAGAAATAAAAATAATTAATTTCACATCTCATGCACTCTTTATTAATTATCCAATAAATACAAAAACTTTAAAGATTTTTAATTAGTTCATATAAATATATTTTTTTACCAAACTCTTCTCCTAATTATTTGTAAAAATTTATAGAAAAATATGAAAATAAGTTAGAAATATTACCCTATATATATACCAAGAAATCCAACTTGTAAATTGTCAAAATCCCAACTTCCGAACATCATAAATTTCTCATACGAACACCAATTTCACTCTACTCACCTTTAAAGTTCATAAAATAATATTCTCTAATTAATGAAGTTGATTTCACTAAAATTGGAGTTCGTTTGCAAAAAGTTGGTTTTGGGACCTAACCACATCTGGGATTCTGGGCTATTTATTTTATTTGGAATAAAATATTTATAGTTTTAATAATTTTATAATTTCTAATTATTTTTTGATCTTGTATTTTAATCCTAGTTTATTTCATAATTTTTAGAGCTTATTTATTATTATAAATAAATCAAAAACCTTAATTTATTGGTATAAATGAACTGTATACCTTATATACCTATTTATTAATATATCTAAATTAATTTATTAAAATCTAAAAAAAATCGTATATACTTTATTTATTAACTTAATAATTGATAAAATATAAAAATGATATACTATTTATTAATTTATTAAATTGAAAATCCAAAGTCTATTTATTAGGTATTAATTATACTTTTTATTAATATAATATTTATATTTCGTAAAGTAATTATTATTTATTAAAACTAATTATACCATAATTTAGATAATTTAATAATTTACAACTTCCATTTTTATACTTGTTTAAAATACCCTTATTTACTATTTAATCTTTAGTTATTAAGATTTTCATTAAACTGGCCAACCAGGTGTTGACACGTGTCAACACCTGGTGCCTTCTTCTTCAAGAAGGCCAGCAGATGAGTCTGTTCTAATGACCGACCTTCTCCTTTTTCTACCCACCACATCATCACCTTTTCCTCTGATCTCCACCCTCCATCTTCTTCCTCCAACTACCACCATCCACGCCGCATGCCGATAACCAACTACCTCCTCTCTAATCGTCTATAAAAGCCTCTCAAAGTCGCCATCTCCAACTAACTGCTCCTAAGCTAACCACTTCCAGCAAAGTCCTGGCCGACAACCCATCTTCTCCGTCGTGCTCGGCCTTGCTCCGGAGTTGACAGCTCCGCTCGAGACGCCCGCGTGGAAGAGAGAAGATCGGAGGAGAGTTCCGGGGCTTCAACACCGCCTTGCAACGCCGTAGTAGCGACGTCCAGCTCCGACCATCGACCATCGAGCAAAGACCAGTAGGAGCGCACCTCCTGCTATTCCCAGGTATTTCTTCATTCTTTAACTTTCAATTTCTCGAGTTGTGTTCCTTAATTAGACATCCTAAGAGCGTCATTAGTTGCCTTAATCATCCTTGTTAGACGCCATAGATTAAATTCTCTACGAATTCGATTCATTTCGCCCCAAATCACCTTCCACTTCGCATATTTCCATTGATATACATTTCTTGGAAACGAGTTTTAGATCTGCAAAACCTTCACTTCTTGGTCGATTTCTATTGCGAATCGAGTGCACAAAATTTATTTGTAGATCTATATTCAATTTGGAACATCAACTAATCATGGAGCTCAAACTATTTGAAGAACAATCAGATCAAAAGGTTTCTTCATCAGCTGCAAGACTTGGTCGGACCGTCATCTTCTTTGGCACTTCACCGCCGAGGTCCGCCACCTCAGAGCTTGTTCACCCGCAGGCGAGCTCGGAGGGAGAAGGAGTCTCCCTCCTGGCCCTGCAGGAGGCCAAAGCGTCGAACTGACCGCTGGAGATAATTTGGAGAAGAAGCCAGTCTCGTCACGCTCACGAAGAACTGAAGAATAGCCCGCGTTACAGGTTTGCGACACCTATCCCCAGCCGATGGTCCAGATCGCGCCTCATCATCTAATCCTGACCGTTGAAATTGATTTTGCAACATTAACCCAGATAAGTTCCAGAATCTTAAAGTCGCTCCAAAAGTTTTCCAAAATTACATTTAGGTCCCCGTACAGGGACCTCAATGTAATAAATTCTATTTTCTTTGCAAATTAGTCCCTATCAGGGATGTAAATGTAACAAAAATTAGAACCTTTTCTTGCATTTCTACCCCTGTGCTATAGGGGTGTTTTGGACCTTTATCTTGTTGTATTTTTCCTTGATTTGTCTAAGGTAGTTACACAACTAACCTAGCGACATTTCTTGTACTTTTTTACGGATTTTTGTCGAGTATTTTTGTCACTTTGATTTTTGAAAGTTCGTATAATTTCTTAATGTTTCTTGAGTTTGTTGTAAAATCAAGAAGATAGTAAAAGTCTCGAGATTTCTTTCTTTCATCGAAAGCCGCCAAACAGTTATTCTGCCTCCTCGAGTTTGACCCGGGAACACTTACCTGGATAAATATTAAAGTGTAGATAAAATATGGGGGAGAAGCTGTTTATTCTCTCTCTCCTATTTTATTGATTTTTGTTTGATCAACCGAAATCTGATCTCCGCGGTTTTTTCTACAACTGACAATTCTCTTCTTTAATTAACCGCATGTCGGATTTTGGTTACCAATGAGGGAAGGAAGATGGGGGAGCAACGGATTAGGAAGTCGGTGCTCGACAGTGGTAAGGCAAGTGTGAGGGTTTAGATGCTTGATAGAGATAGGAGGAGGATATGTGTGAAGGTATAGGGATCCAGTGATTGTTAGCCGGAGCTACAGTAGGACGAAGGAGAAGTCACCGGAGGCAAGAGGTAGGGGGTGGTTAGCAGTCACCATTGGATCAACCACGATCCAATAGTGGGTAGGTGATGAATCTCCATTTCATCAACTTTATTCTTTCATGTTGGCCTTAAATCCCTAGCTAAATGCATGTATATATCAATAATTGTATAAAATAACATTCAATATTTGATCTATAAATAATGTATAGATATATGTATTTAATTCCAAAATAAAAGAATAAATGAAATAAAGAAAGAGAAATGAAGTGTCAAAGATATTGAATGACCTTAGACCCCGAGATCAAGGCAATATTGACTTGGTTGATTGGGAATAAAGTAGGGAGAGATAGGCCAGATGAATTGTAGATATAATACACACAAATCCTAATTTTTATTCATCAATAAATGGCCATTTGGGCCCTATTTTATTTTCAAATTTTTACACCTCAAATAAATAAACCCTCAACATAAAAGTTGTATATAAAAGTTGTACAAAAAATACAAAGAAAATACAAAATTTCTTTCTCATTAAAATAATGCATAGTGTACCCGGGACACACAAAATAAAAAGGCCCAAAGAAAACTTCACAAACTCGTATCTCCTCCACACATACTCAAAATTGACCAAACTCACTTCTATTATTTATAAAATTTAATTGTCTATCTAATGAAGTTGGTTTCATTAAAAATTGAGTTAAGATGCAAAAGTTGGCTTTTGGGTCCCTATTATAATGTATACATGTATATATATTTCATTCTTGGTATTTTTAGCTTTCTTATATTTTTTATATTTGTAAATATTATTTGGAATGTATTTAAAACATAAACACATAATAAAAACATCAAAATAGCATTAAAATAAATAATAAAATAAAATATATAGGTATATTATACTTATAAAGAATCTACATTTATTTATTTAAGTATATAAATTAATTCATAAAAATAGAATAAAAATATGTAAAGATGTATTCAAATATATTACAAATGTATAAAATATGTAAATGTAATAATAAAATCAAAATAAAATAAAAATAAAATACCTTCAAATATATGTAAATACACCTGTAAATAACTATATAAAAATTAACCTTGATAAATTAAGTTGTGAAAATAAAAAAATTATGAAAAAAATAGTACATAAAATAATAAACATTTTTTATATTTTAAGTTTTTAAAATAAATCATTTATTATTTTTTATTGAATTTATAATATTTTTTGTCCTGTAGTGGTCCTACATGGACCAATCACAAGCTAGGGAGTGTTGACCCCCCTGTCAACACCCCCTCTCTCCTTCCCATGCACCCAGGCACGCATGCGTCTGTCAGAATGATGAATCTGTGATTTGTCATATTATTTTTGTTCAGTATCCTCCTTATTTAAACTATTCAATAAAATGTGTACTTAAATTAACTAAAATTAACTTTTGACTTGTTATAATTAAAACCTAATTTAATGTATATTTGTATTTATTTCATTTTCCTTTTTATTTTTTATATATATTTGTTTTGGGTTTAAAATGAAATTAAAATACAAAAGAATTAAAAAAATCAAGTGTTTTTATTCCTTAAAATTTCTTCCAAAAATATTTCTCCCGTTATTAGACTTATTTTGTGCTTTTGGTCAACATGAAACTTGTAGATCTCGTCGAGATCTACAGTTTTCTTATTTAGAGTTTTTCTTAATTTCATTTGTATATATTTATTTTGTATTTTTCTTTATTTGGTTTAGTTCTCTTTTTTTTCATTGGACCACGTGGCGCTCCCTAGTGGCGCCATGTGGCCCTCCCCATCACGCACCACCTGCATTCCCTCCTAGTTGACAATCTCCTCTGCCCAAAATGCATCTTAGCCCCCGCTCCCACTCTCCTCTCAACCACTCGATCAGATTTGTAAATCTGATATGATATGCCCGCTTCCACCCCCATCAGGACTGTTGGAACGTGATATCTAACTGTCAGCGACACGTCTCCTTCCTTGAGCACCTCTCTCTATCCCACGATTCCTGCTCCAACCGCTCGCCCTCTTCCTATTTTCCCCACACCTCTATCGAATCCCTCACCTTCTTAACCTTGTCGAGTCCAAGCCCTAACCACACCCCCTCTTCGCCCAACACCTGGCCTCTCCTCTTTCCTCTTCCTCGGTCCACCGTGAGCTCACGAACCCATGTTACCCACCACATGCATTCCATATCCTCCTCCCTCAAATACTCCTCCTCCACCCTCATTCATGTTGATCTGCCTTCACGTATGTGAGATCCAAGCATCCCCTCCACCTTCGTGATAGGGAGAGAGAGAGAGAGATCACGAAGACTGAGCATTCCACACCGACGAGATCCTCACCTTATCATGTGAGTCACAATCCTACAAGTTGCTCGAGATGAGATCCCATAGCATCCGGACCTTCCAGCAATGACCGGAGTCTCTAACTCCACCTTCCAGACCCGTCCTCCCCCTCTTTAGTGTGTCCCTGTCCATCTTCTTCTTCCTCAGGTAAGCTTCTTCCTTTTCATCATTTCTTTTTTTCGCCTTGTTCTCCGTATTTCTTCTCGTAGACACAGACACTCCCTTTACCTTTCAACCACTGCATGATCTCTGCATCATGCTCGACACCTTCACGCCACCATCTTTTCCTTATCTTTGCTTCTCCGTGACCTCTTACGCCTTGTACCATCTCCGAACTTGCACAGGCTAGATCTCACTACGGGTCTAGCTCCTCCACCCTCCAATAAGCCCTCATTCCACCTCACAACATCCCTGTTCGAACCGTCTTGACCTCGGCTATGTGCTAACACATGCAGGTACTCCACTTCTCCTTATTGGTCAGAATTTGGAGACCACCTACGACCTCGAGTTTGACGGCAGTGAGGCCTTCGTCGATACGTCGCTCCAGACCGCTTCTGAGCTCCTACACAGTCGCATTATCTTCGCAAAGGTGTTAGAAGCCTCTCTTGATCTTCACTGCCTCCAGATTCATTGGAAGGAGCCATGGCCATGTCATCGGAGCTCCGCCCACGCGTCACCTCTTGCGAAAGAGGGGGATGAACACGCGTTGTAGTTGTTGTTGGATCTGATCATCCCGATCAGATCTGACGACCAGGATCAGCCCTGAGCCTCCCACTCGAAGCACTGATTCGACCCTGAGCCTCGAGCACCTGGACTATCTTGAATCAACGCGGATATGCCACATAGCGTCGAGTCGTGCTTCGAGCCTCCACTGCCTCACTTCTTTTGAGCATGTGACCTGTGATTTTTGCACTCGGGCTCTTGCAGTTTCACAGATTTACTTTATGGTCCTATGCGTGCGTGCACAGTGCGTGCTGAGTGTAAAAATTACAAGATGATCCCTATGTTTCATTTTATTACATTTCCATCCTTATGTGCATTATGAAAATTGCATATAGCCCCATACAAGTTTTGTTTATTGCATTTAACCCATGTTTAGACCTTTTTGAATTAAAAAGTTCACGTTTTCTTTCATTTAGGCCCCTGATTGAATTGGGAATAACTTGTGCACCCTTTATCCAAATTGCATGAAATTGGTCTTGCTTTGACGCTAGTTTAATGCTCTTTGATGTGGACTAATCAGATTCTATTTGTAACCTATTGTGTGGCTTGATAAATATTATCTAATCCATCATCTTTCTACCTGATTTGATTATTAATCTATTAAATAACCAGAAGCTTTAATAGGAGATTTTCTCATCATTAATTCCTGATTTGTGTGCCTTGTGGAGTTAAATTGATCATTCATGGAATCTGCGTTGAAATATGATACATAATTGATCTAGCCAGATCTTTGATCTTGATTCGTTGTAAAACTTGGAGTTAGGGATGTAGAGCATTTATTGATGAAGGATTTCAGGAGCTTAATTGAATTAAAACCACTTATAACCTAGGTCCATTTGGAGTGCTTGTTTTCAATTGTATCTTGTAGAATCCTTTAACTTGCATAAAACATCATTATAATTAAACTATCTTAATTCGTTGTGTCCCTGTGTTCAACCCCAGACTTGCACGAGATATAAATTCAGATGAGATACTCCCCACGGAGATCCTTCTCTTGGTTTTGCATGATCTATTGAGTGTCATGCTACAACGAGTATGAATTAACATACGCACTCAATAGTTTTGCAGAAGTTGTTTTGTCCCAATGGGAAGAACTGGTCCCAGCTTTTAGACCAAATTCTGTGGGCTTATAGGACAACCTAAAAGACACCATTGGGCACTTGACCATTTAGAATAATCTATGGCAAGCCTAGCCATTTTCCTACATAGATGAGTCACAAATCTGAATGGGAAATTAAGCAGATTAATTAGAGTTGTCACCTAGGGAAGCTTTGTTATGACTTGAACTTGAATAAGCTCGTGGAAATCTGAAATCGGGCATATGACAATAGTTTGATTTATAAGGACAAAGTGAAGAGATGGCATGACCGGCACATTAGGTGCAAAGACTTTGTCCCTGGACAAAAGGTATGGTTGTTTAGTGCCAGGTTAAAGATGTTCCACGAGAAGCTCAAATCTAAGTGGACGGGTCCCTATGTTGTTTAAGAAGTGCACGAGAATGGAAGTGTAGAGATAGCTAATCTCACAGATGGTGTATGGTCTGATGTGGTAATTGTTGAAGCACTTTGTTGATTATAAAGAGCAGTTAGTCTAAGTCGAGGTTATAAACTTTATGGAGAGTGAGCGGAGAGAAGATACATCAAATTACTATTCATGAAGATGCAGCATCTAGATTCAGTAGCTTAAAAGAGTCACTCACTCTTGTACACATGATTTATTCATTCTTTTAGAGCTTAGGTTTCGTCTTCTGTAGATACTAACTCCGTACTTAGGCTACTTAAATCCTAAGTATAGGGGGAACCCATGCTCTTGCTTGTATATTCGTGTTTGTATCCCGAGTCATTTCCTTCTTTGTCTTGTCTTCATCCATTCCCATTCTTCACTCATTTGATCCCTCTTGTTTTCTTCCTACACTTAGGCTATGTCAAGCCTAAGTATAGTAGGGAGACTCTTGCATGTCCTTTTATATTTAGCCTGAGCTATGGCTTCATATCACTTGTGCTATGAGGACATAGCAAAAGCTAAGTATAGGTGGTATACTGTATATATTGTATATATACTTTAGCCATATCTCATATTTTGAAATATTTGAAACTTTTTTAGAATAGGGTATAAATACTTTTGAATTGATTTGCATATAGATGTTTTGAAAATTATTTATAACTATGTTACACTATTTTGAAAAATGTTTGACAGTGGTTTGAAAAATGGGGATTTTACTTGTTTTGAAAACCGTCTGAGACATGTTTTGAAAATATATAAATTATGTGACATGATTTGGAAATTATTTTCAAAAATCTTTTCAAAAATTTGGGATAAAATGAGACTAACTTGTGTTTGTAAATACTTCTAACTCTTTATTACAAAAAGAGTTAATTTCATTTGGTCCCTAACACTTACACTTTCACTCAAGACCCGTGATGTTCAAGGACACTTTATTTTTTAGGTCTTAACGTTCAGAGTTAACCAACCCTAGTCATTAGGGTATTTTACTTAATTATTCACACTTCTTTGGTCTGGGAAATTTATATGTTATATCGCATACTTAGTCTCCTCCTTAAGAATATGACTCTCACCTCACATGCATGACTGCAGGTATGATGAGAGGAGTTGATGTTTCACCTTTGGGACTGGAATGAGGGATTTGAGTCTGCACCAGATTTTATGATGCTCAAGGATGGGATAAAACTGATGAAGCCTTCATGAAACTTGAGTGTAAGCAACCATTAGCCAGTATGAGAACAAGGTTTCTTGTACCGATCTCTTGATTTGCTTAAGTGCCAAGCTGTGATGAAACTTTTAAATTGTTGATCAGTGTGTGCCAACTTGGTAAAAGTAGTGGAGATAGCCAAAAGAAAACAAAAGAAAGAAATAAATGTTGAAAGAAAAGCTCTCGCCATACAAAGTCAAATATCAAAAAGCTACCATCAATGGCGAACACTCCCAACTGTTTCAAAGTATCCACTTGGACCACCTCTATTAGGATCAGGAGTCGGGCTAGTACCAAAAAAGGTATCTGCATTGTAAATGCTACAAGTCTAGGTATAGAAAGTATTAGATACTCAAAAAAGGCACAGCCTAGTGTACACCTAGAAAACTAAGTGTAGACGACTCCAACTTCTCTTGACGGATGCACTAATCAACACAAACAATATATAAGTGTTGAGTAATAAGGAACTCGAGCAATTCCTTGCTGCAACGAGAGGGAGAGATGAATTGACACAAACCTATGTCCTTCCATCTATCGGTCGTTCATATTCACTTTTAAGTCTGACAACTAAAGATATGGTGGATTTATTGTCTGAACTGGTTTAATCCCCAGTGTTGAGGGTTGGGTCCTTAGGAGAGCATCTTGGACTGGAACCTAGGGTGACTCATTGACTCTGCTCTTGTAACTGTGGTCCACACTTTCAGATCAAATCCTTACTATCTATGTATACTAGATAGACTGAAGATTGAGGAAGTTGGATGACTAGGGTTGGGTTCAACTTAGAATTTTAGGTCAACGGAAATCGAGCGTTCTTGAATGGATCGAGTCTTGCTTTTCACTTGCATAATCGGGGGCTTGTCCAACTTAGTCTTTATTCTTTGCTCGGGGACAAGTGCAGTTTAAGTATAGGGGATGATGAATCTATGATTCATCATATTATTTATTGTTCGTTATCCTCTTCATTTAAACTATTCAATCAAATGTTTAATTATTGACTAAAATTAACTTCTGACTCTTTATAATTGATTAACCCTAATTTCGTGTATATTTTTACTTATTTTTTTCCCTTTTATTTTTTATTGTATATATTTGTTTTGGGTTTAAAATGAAATTAAAATACAAAAAATAACAAAAGAATTAAAAAATCAAGCGTTTTTATTCCTTAAAATTACTTTCAAAAATAGTTTCCCCTTTATTTGACTTATTTTTGTTTTTAGCAACATGAAACTTGTAGATCTCATCGAGATCTACAGCTTTCATGTTTTGAGCTTTCCTTAGTTTCGTTTGTATATATTTGTTTTGTATTTTTCTTTATTTTGTTTATTTGTCATTTTTATTATTGGGCCACGTGGCGCTCCCAGAAGCTGCCACGGCCTGCCCCTTCATACGCCACATGCCTTCCCTCTTGGTCGTCCATCTCCTCTACCCAAAATGCATCTTAGCTACCCTCTCCAGCTCTCCTCTTAACCACTCTATTAGATCCGTAGATCTGATCTGATTTGATCTACATCTTCCGCCCCCATAAGGACCATTGGATCGTGAGTTCAACGGTCGACGACTCGTCCTTTTCCTCGAGAACCTCTCTCTCCCACGATTCATGCTCCAACCGCTCGCCCCCTTCCCATTTTCCCCACACCTCCATTGAATCCCTCGCCTTCCTGACTTCGTCGAGTCCAAGCTGTAACCACCCCTCTTCACCCAACACTTGGTCTTTCCTCTCTCCTCTTCCTCGGTCCACCGTGAGCTCACGAACCCACCTCACCCACCACCTGTACTCCATCTCCTACTCCCTCAAATACTCCTACTACGCCCTCATTCGCGTTAATCCGCCTTCACGAGCGTGTGCTCCGAGCATCCCCTCCACCTTCGTGATAGGGAGATAGAGAGAGATCGTGAAGACTGAGCATTCCATGTCAGTGACATCCCCACCTTCACAGGTGAGCCACATCCCTACAAACTGCTCGAGCTGAGGTCCCTTAGACTCCGGACCTTCCAGCGACGACCGGAGTCTGTAACTCCATCTTCTAGGATCATCCTCCCCCTCTCGGGTGTGTCCATGTCCATCTTCTTCTTCCTCAGGTAAGATTCTTCTTTTTTTCATTTCTTTGTTTTCACCTTGTTTCTCGTATTTCTTCTCGCATACACGATCACTTCCTTCACCATCTGACCATAGCACGAGCTCTGCATCATGCCCGACACCTTCGCACCCCCATCTTCTCCTTATTTCTGCTTCTCCACGATCTCTTACGCCTCGCACCACCTTCGGCCATGAACAGGTTGGAGCTCACATCGGGCTCAGCTCCCCAACCCTCTGACGAGCCCTCGTTCCACCTCACAACCACCCCATTTGAACTCTCTCAACCTCAGTTATGTGCTAACACATGCACGCACTAATCCGGAGGCCACCTCCAACCTCGAGCTTCACATCGGTGAGCCCTTCTTCGACACAACGCTCCTGACCGCTTCTAAGCTCCAACATTGATGTATCCTCTTTGTGGATGCATCAACAAACTCCTATGATCTTCATCACCTCCAGATTCATCGGGACGAGTCATAGCCCTATCGCCAGAGCTCCTCCCACGCGCAGCCCCTCACATGGGAGGGGGGAGAACATGCATTGCAGTTAGGGATGGGCATGGGCCGAGCTGGGTCGGGCCCTGAAGGGCCCAGGCCCAAGCTGAAGGATATTAAGAATCCTCAAGCGCATCACGGAAGCGTGACGATTGTATCTCATACGATCGGGGCGACTAGTCGCATTAGTCGCGAGATGCAGCGGAAATTAAAATTTTTAAATCTAAAGATGAAACCACATAATCACGACAACACTTCTCGGATCGTTTCATCAAACTACAAAGTATAAGGAATACCTCTTGGAGCGTGGTTGTGATTGCGAGATCCCAAACAAGAGATCCTCCTGTCTCAAGTCCGATCCACGAAGAATGCACTTGCGGGCACGATGATGAGTCGCATCCTTCCCGCAATCTTTGATGAAGATCCAAGCGTCGAGTCCCCTGATTTTGTCAAACAAAATCTGTCGTCTTCCTCTAGAGCAAGTCGCCCCAAAGAAGAAGGAGATCCCCGAGTTGTCGAAGGCGAAGGCGAGAGTCTCTCATTTCTCAACACAAGATGGACGGCCACCTTTTGGAGGAGAGAAAGAGAGAGGGCGAGAATATGAGAGAGAGAGAGAGAATTGTAGGCGTGTACAACTCTTCATGATGTGTGTTCCAAGAAAGGCTAGGCTATCCCTCCTTTTATATTAGTTTAGGATCCAATGGATCTCAATCCATGGGACACATAGATCCGACGGCCATGCTTGGTCTATGTAATGATCAATGGCTAGGATTGTTGTTGGTTAAAACCAACAACATTTATTTATAATTAAATTGAATATATGTTGCAACATTATCAACACATTTTTAATTTAACATAAATAAATTAGTTAAGAGATTAATCAATATAATAAAATGAAGAGAATATTGCCTCCTAAAAAAGGGGCGTCACCCATGACTTTTTCATGGGTGACGCCACCTCTAAATTGGTGGCTTTTATCTCCTTTTTATTATATCACATTTTCTCTTAATAATTCGTAATAATAATTATCTCAAAAATATCCACCAAATTAATTCCAAATTAATTGTGAATATTTCAATTATGCCATTGAAAATTATGTGAATCATATTCACATCCCAAACTAATTTGTAAATTGCATTTTCAATTAATTACTTAATGTGAATCCAATTCACATTAATAATTAACAAATGATATTTACAGAGTTTCTCTCTCTCTCTCTCCAATATAATATAAATCATATTTATGATATATATATATATATATATATAATTAATGTGGATAGTGCTATCCACATTATTCATATCCATGATAATTAAATCACATTTAATCATCTTGGATCTCTTTTCTCATTTGCCCAAATAACATGAATCACACTCATGTTATTCATATCTTTGATAATTAAATCACATTCAATTATCTTAGATATCTCTTCTTATAATATGTATCAAATTCATAGTATTCATGATAATTAAATCATATTTAATTATCCATTTTCTCGATGCTTGGATACAGAATTCATCAAATGAATTATTCTTGAACTCCTTCAAGAATAATGTGCTTTCTCCGCAGATACTTGGAGATAAGGACAGGGCGATTGTATTGTTCCACGTATAGTGACTTGGACATTGAGATCACATCTCAAATCCAGCTCTCGTCCTCTCATAGATGCTTGATTAAATCAAGACCGCAAATCTAATCTTCTTATTGCATCTGAATCACATTCAGATCAATGTCCAACATTTGGACCAAGATCAGATTACTTCTCTACTAAGAGGAGTCATTAAAATCCAGACCCGTTTCATCACTCCCTAGGAATGGAAGCGTCATGGTTATACAATCGTTTATGATCACATCACCCTTAGGTATTCCCAACACCTGTACATCATGCATACTGGAAGACCCGGAATAAACCCAAAGTATTAGATCAACTTTATATTGTCTACTTCAGGGTTTTATCAGTAAGTTCTCATTTGATCATTGGGATTTGGTATCGATCGTATACTTTCCAAAAGCATATATCATACCTAGGTCTTGATCATATACTTTCCAAAAGTATATATCAAACCTACAAATTCAATCAAGCTTCCAAAGCGATACGATCGTGCACGGAATTTGATTCTTCCCAATATCTCATGAGTGAGCTCATGTCTTCCGGTTCAGTAATGAACCTGTATGATCCCTTTGAGAGATCGTATTACTCATATGCTCTTATATACACACCAGCGCGTGATAACAGGGGTAATCCATGATGGTCACCATGAAAAATATAAAAGTGTCGTCGCTGAGGCGACCACTCATAGAAGACCGGTGTTAATCAGCAATTAACCCACAATCCAAAGAATACAACAATCAAGCTCAAAAATAAATGTGAATTAATCTTTATTTTACTCTACCATAAAATGTATAGTGACAAATATGTAGAGGTCGAACCACAGAGAGCAACACAAAATGCAATAGCCTACGTGTCAATCACAGTCATCCTTGTGTGGGTTTTTTAAAGATATATTATTATTATTATTATTATTATTATTATTATTATTATTATTAAAATGTAATAATTAAGTATTATATATATATATTTATATAAAACAAATATATTAATTATATATATATATACATAGAGGGTAAGCATATAGCTTATAATACATGGAACATATATATAGGTATATAATAAAATATATATATACATTTTTTTTCTTTTTTTTTATATTATATTAAGATTAATGGGAATACATATTACTAATTATATATATAATATATATATATATATATATTTTTCTTTTTTTTTGATATATAGATATATATACATAAAAGGGGCATTATAATATTCACAAAAATACTCAAAAATAGTCAAAAATTCAGGAAAAGGATCTTTTTGGAATTTTCATGGCTTTTTACTGTTTTTATGATTTTTGGGTATTTTTGCAAACATTTTTAGTATTTTATAATAGCTAAATAATAGCGAACAGTGGACTAGGTACTGGCCGTCACAAAAACAGAGATTAAAAAATAACTAACAGCCTCAAAAATTTTCCACCTTAATTTTCTAATAACAATAATAAAATATAGCATAAGTAGGGCCTGAGTTTATATTTTTTCTGATTTTTCTTTGATTTTTTATATTTTTTTGAAGTTTTTGGATATTTTTGGATTTTTAAGGTTTTCTTTTTGAGATTTTTAGGTATTTTTGGACTGACACTAATATAGGTCAAGATACACCATAGGAGATTTTTTTGGAATTTTTCGAGGCATTTTTATATTTTTTTGGGATTTTATAAGTTAGACAGGGAATAAAAGACATGTTTTTGATTTTTAATAAATGCAAAAATGCAACAAAATGCAAAACTGAAAATATGGCGTTCAAGCATGACCAAACAGGAGCTTAAGTCTATTTTTGCAAGATTTTTCGATTTAATATGAAGCATAAAATAAATAGACAAAGCCTTCAAAAATTAAATGGCCTGGCAGGGGCATTTTTGTAAATAAAATAGTTGGCAAGGGCATACATGCAAAAATTACAACAAAAATACACTTTAACTCTTATTTTCAGGACCATTTAATAAATACAAGAACCCGGCAGGGTTTAGATGCAAATTTTCACGCGCCTCACGTGGTTGCTGCACGTGAGGTGCGGAGGGACTAAAATGTAAATATGTAAACATCAAGGGGTCCACTGCAATTTTTACAACTTATTTACAACTGAAACTTTTATTTTTGGGATTAAATACTAAATACAAAAAGTAAGGGGCTTGGTATGAAATTTACCCCTCATCAAAGCTTTTCATCCTACGGCGCTGGAGGCGCCACTTATCCACGTGGCGGCCATCGGACGGCGGACATCGGTTCGGCGATGAAGGGCCAGGATTAGAACCTCCTGGCTGATCTGACGGTGGATGTACATCTTCATCGAACGTTCGGCGTTCAATCTGGGCCACCCTCTCGATCCAACGGTGCAAAAGGCACCTGGAAGAACTGGGAAGAAGCTCGCCCCCGGCGAGCTTCGATCGGGTAGCTCGTGCTCCTCCGGGCACCTCCCGCGCGTCTGAAGCTCTCTGATCGTAGCTGGGAAGCTTCCGCGTCGTCTGACGGTTCTTTGACGGCTCCTGGAGGTCCAAGTCGATGGAGCGAGGTCGGAGAAGAAGAGGACCCCCAGGAACCTCTTCTTGGGTCAAAGCAAGCCCAGAAGGGCTCGATTCCTCGATGTACCTGCACAGGAAGAACCGCAGGTGAGAGAGCTATCTCCTCGACCCGGGGTTATGAAGCAGCGATGCAAGATGGAGGTGGGCGGAGGGGCTCCGGCGAACGGCGGAGGTGGAGCCCTGATTCGCCAAGACCAAGGGTCCTGGGTTGATCTGATGGGTGCGATGGATGGAGAAAGCGTTGGGTTTCGAAATGGGGTGAACAGGGCGGTCGGATACGGTCAGGTCTATAGTGGAGAAGTCGCCGGAGCGGAGCTCCGGCGAACTTCGATTTTTGATTTTTACGCTAGGGTGATTAACTAACCACTAATCTAACTACTGGAATGAAATGCTAACATTAAAAACTAACTAAGAACGCATTAAAAGGGCAGCTCTTATACCTGGGGGCCTCCAGGGAGCAGGGCGGACGCCGAAGCTCCGCCGCGACAAAATCCTCCTCTCTCCGGCCGATTTGAGGCACCAGCTCACTCCCCCTGTCACGAGGAATGTCCTAGGACTAGAATTAAGGCTTGAGATTGGATAAAAAGTGGCCAAATTCGAGGAAGGAAGCGGAGCTTTTTATTTATAAACATTGGCGAGTGGCCTTATTGACCGGCGATTATTGCATGATCTAGAGAGTATTAGGTTGATCCAAAGAATCGGCGGGCATCATGGATGATTAGGGATTAATTCTTGTGAAGGAAGCATCCTCGATTGATGGATGGTGTGCCCGGGAAAAAGGCATGAAATCGGGGGAGTAGACAGTTCAGAGATGCCAGGCGAGGGATGGGACAGTTGACCTGGGAGTCAACGTTGGCCGGCGCCTCATTGGGCCACGTAAGCCGCTACGAGACAAAATAGCAAATCTGAAGGAAGATTGATTTATTTGACGCCCTAAATGATTTTATTAATTTTTTCTTAAAAAATAAAAAATGTGTATTATTTCATCTAGTATTTGTTTATGATTTTTATTGAATTTTTCGAGGTGTTTTATTATGATTTTATTTTAATAATGTGTATATGTATGTATTTACATGTGTTTTTGGGTATTTTATTTTTAATTTATTTATTTTCTTTTATTGTTTTCTTGGCTTATTTTATAAATTTATAATTTATTTTTTGTGAATATAAAGATATTTTTGTTTGATTTTTATGAGTTTATTTGTATTTTTAAATAAATAGGTCTATGTATATGTAAGTATACTTATAGGTACTTTACCTATATATTATACACATTGTATTTATTTAATGGATATTATTTGTTTTTATTTTAGCTTGGTATTTTTAATGATATATATAATATATACATTATTATAAAAATATAAAAGAATGAAATAATTAAAGAATGCTTTTCTCTTTTTATTTATGAACATCCTTCTCATAGGTATTTTGTCTATGTATCTTGTAGACTTATTTTATTTTACAAATTATTTTTGGTTTTCTTTTAATTTCAATATGTACATGTATTATATACATTATTTACAAAATTCTAAAAATATAAATTTATAAAAATAATGAATATTGAATAAAAGGAATATTTTAATCAGTACTATATACAAGAAGGTCCAAAAACCTAACTTCCACAGATGGACTCCAAAAATTATGAAACCAATTTTATAAAATAGTTTATGAAATGCTATATACAATTAAAGGTGAGTTTGGGTGATTTGGAGTTTTTATTTGCAAGATATGGGTCTGTGAAGTTGAGATTTTGGCTTTTTATTATGTGCATAAAATGTACACTGTGTATTATTTTTACACAAACTCAATTTTGTATTTTTATTTACATTATTATCTACAACTTTTATGAACAAAGTTTCTTTATTTGATGAATAAATAATTATGCATAAAATAGGTGTCAAAAATGCATAAATGGATGAATAAATAAATGAGGTATTTATTGTATATCGGCCCTTATCTCCCCCTACTTTATTCCTTGTCGACCAATCCCATGCTGGCCTTGGTCTCGGGGTTAGGGTCATAAAATATTTGTAATATTTTATTACTTTTTCTTTTCTTCTCTTTATTCTATAATTTTGGCATTAAAAACCTTATTTTATATACAATTAATACAAATGAATAATGAATGCTATTATGTACAAATTGATGTTATTTACATGCATTTGCTGGGGTTTTTGAGGCCAAAATTATAGAATAAAGGTGATGAAATGGAGATTCATCACCCCCCTATACTTGCCTTTGCTAGTCCCTAGCAAACACTTATGCAATAAGCGCAAAAAGAATAAAGAAAAGAAAAAGGAAAATGCAAGAAAAATAGAGTGAATTGGGGTGCTTTCAGTGCAATGCATGTCCTTACAAAATCCGAATTTGGAGCTCCTGTCAGACCTTGGGTGTGAAGGTGTGTGGAACCTAGTCGGGAACCAGCTCTAAAGTACAACAGCCTTTGGTAATCACAGAACTCGGTTCAACCCACCTCAATAGCCGGGTCAGAACTAGTCTACATCATACGCAAACTCTTATAACTATGAAGCTGACTTGTACGGTGTAAGTGATAGTGGCTCTCCCCAACTGAAATGATAAAGGAACTGACTTCTCCAGAATGACAACCCAATGATTCCCCAATCCAACAGCTCTTTCCTCAAGGAGCAGGGTATTCCCTTCTAAGTTCAAGTGGCAACCAGCTCAAGAGGAGGGGGTGAAGAGAAGAATGGACGGTAGCCAGTGTAGCTACCTATCCCGGGATGCAAGACCAGTGTAGTCAAGTCATCCAGCTGCAGGCTTACATATTTGTCTTTGGAGCTCAAGCTTGCTTATTGACTTTGTACATACTTTGCAGGCATTTTATTTTTGTACAGGCCTGATTATATTTTTTTTTCAACATACTATTCACAGCAGCATTTACATAAGGAGTTTTTCCTCTTGAGCCAGTAGACTATCCCTCTTTTGAAGCTTTATCGCAACCCACAATCTCCTGTCTTTAGACCTCATTGCTATTGGATCCGGTTGGGGTGCACTTCCCTCCCTAGACGAGGACGAATGTTTCCACCCGTGTGCGTCTCAGACTGGCAAATCCAACCCCCTCACCACTCCAACTGAGTTGAGCCAAGTGAAAGGTGCAGGTGTCCAAGTTAGATCACGGTCGGCAAGAGTCATACGTGTGTCTCGAAAAGTTCTAGTTAGTCCACTGAGGTGACTTGAACCCAGCCCTGATTTCTCAAAGAATTCAGTCTGTATAGACCTGAGGTACCTTAAACCTAGTTCCCATAAGGTTCCGGTGCAATTAGGTGCGGTAAGGTCTAACCGAGCTCCAATTTGAGACTTTCTTAGACTGATTCAATCATCAAGCTTCACTCAAAAAGAATATGAATGGTATACTTATGCTATGCACAATGAATGATGCAATTTTTCACAAAAATTTGAAAGGATCAAAGAATGTTTTTACAAAAAGAATTTATGCACAGGAAGTACGAACTGAAAATGTTTAAAAAGTATGTACACTTATTTACACACGCGTGCTGCTTTATTTTCAAAATTTAGGAATTTTTAGCAACTTTACAGGTGTGAATGAAATAGTTTATTGAAGTATGTCCAGAAAGAATTGTATGTGTCTTGTTTCTGATTTACTAGTATCTGAAATGGTGTTCTTATTAGCTTTTTGAAAATAATTTTGCAAACTATAGTACACGATAATTTCTGCAATCATTTTCACATATTTGAAAACTATTTTTGCGAAGATTTCTTTTTTTTTCACACTATATGTATATATACAATTTTCACAATAATTTTGACAAGCATTTTTCAAAACATTTGCACATAGGTTTTTGAAATCCTTTCTTTCACACAAAGAAAAGTTTTGCAATCAACACAGTTTCACACATTTGAAATCATTTCACATCAAATTTTTCAAAACTGGTCACACTATTTTTCAAATCATATTGTATAGGTATCTGATTTATTAATCAGTAGATACAAAAGAAGAAAAATTGTATTTGACGTATAATATGGTTCTCGTTCTTATAAACTTTATTTGACTTATTCCTTATTTACAAATGAGAGATTTTTGTGCGGATTCCTCAGACTTACTCGAGAATCATTTTCACAAGGGTTTTTGAAAACTCTAGTCCAAAATAATTTTTGCAACATGTACACGCAT
Source organism: Ottelia alismoides (assembly GCA_037367405.1). Taxonomy (NCBI): domain Eukaryota; kingdom Viridiplantae; phylum Streptophyta; class Magnoliopsida; order Alismatales; family Hydrocharitaceae; genus Ottelia; species Ottelia alismoides. The sequence continues at coordinate 290,344 of JAZKJV010002041.1, read as the reverse complement.
TTGAAAATCCTTTTACAAATGTTTTACACAACATAGATAGATTTTTCAAAACACCTTTGACAATCAACTTTTCACAATCATTTGCACACTAATTTTCACAAAGTTTTTGCTTTCACTCAAAGAAAATAGGTTTTACACACAAACTAATTTTTCAATCGTTGAATACTTTTTCACGCTATTTTCAAACAACTTTCACAAGATTTTTCAAAGGAAAACGTTTCGTACGAAACACTTTTCTGACTTACTAGTCAGTATAATTACAATGAGTCTGAGGAACTCACAATCATCTTTCATTATTATAAAGCTACTTTTTACATTTTATTTTGTGTTGTAGTGATATTTTATTTTTCAGTATGAGTTATGGCTTTTAGTATATACACGGTATATACGACCCCCCTATACTTAGCTTGAGCTATGTCCTCATAGATTGAAAGGAAAAAGCAAAGACATAACTCGTACTGAGTATAGACAGATCTAAAGAATAAATATGAAAGAAATGAATGAATGAGAAGTTTATCGTCCCCCCTATACTGAGGATAAAAGAATCCTCAGTATAGCAGACTGTACAAAAAGCGGGGAGGGTCAAGGGTGGGAATATACTGATCGTACTCAGATTGTCTCCCCCTATACTTAGGGTAAGATACTCCTAAGTATAGAAGAGGAGACAATGGAGAAGATCGAACTGAAATCAAAAACTCTAGGTGCACATCCCCCTATACTTAGGACAAAGTACGTCCTAAGTATAGAAAACTGTCTACAAAGGCGGCACCTTTTAGATAGAAAAAGAAAAGAGAAAAGGAAAAGAAGAAAAGAAGAAAAGAAGTAAATCAGAGAAATAGTGGTTGGAGTACATCGTCTGAATCTTTTGGAGCTGCAGGTGCTGTGGAGATGTCATCGTTGTGCACTAGTTGAATAGAGTCAACAATGGCCAAGAATGCATCAGGTTCCAAGTAAGGCTTCAGTAGTTGGCCATTGACGACGAAAGGCTGTGCGTCAGGGGACAATTCTGATATCGCGATGCTTCCGTTGTCACGCACTTCACATATTCGGAATGGCCCTGTCCACTTACTTTTTAATTTACCTGGGAATATCCGCAACTTTGCATCAAACAACCATACTTTCTGCCCAACATCGAAGGTCTTTCGTCTGATGTGCCGGTCATGCCAGCGTTTCACCTTCTCCTTGTACATCAAGGTGTTATCGTATGCGCAGTCTCAGAATTCCAAGAGCCTGTTCAGATCGTCCTTTCTCTTCTGACCACCTTTTCGTGAGTCCAAGTTACAATTACTAATTGCCCAAAGGGATTTGTGAATTAATTCCACGGGCAGATGGCATGGTTTTCCATATACAAGACGGTAGGGCGACATGCCCAAGGGAGACTTGTAGGCCGTACGGTAAGCCCAAAGAGCTGAGTCCAAGAGTTGAGACCAGTCTTTTCTGTTTGGCCTAACAAGTTTCTGCAATATGGTCTTGATTTCTCTATTGGATAACTCCGCCATGCCATTGGTCTGCGGATGATAAGGAGACGCGACACGGTGATCGATGCCGTACTCCTTCGTTAACTTCTTAACCTCTTTGTTGATGAAATGGCTACCCCCGTCTGAGATGAGAATCTTTGGTATCCCAAACCGCGAAATGATGTTCTTCTTCAGAAACTGGCAAACTGTTTTGTTGTCGGCGGCTCGGGCAGGGATAGCTTCAACCCAACGACTCACGTAATCTACGGCAAGAAGGATGTGCTCAAAACCTTGACTGTTAGGGAAAGGTCCCATGAAGTCAATGCCCCATGCATCGAAAACATCTGCTATCTGAATGATTTTCAGAGGCATTGAGTCTTTGGCAGTGAGTGTCCCTTTCAGTCGCTGACAGTCAATACATCTTTTAACAAATTCTGTTGCATCCTTGAATAAAGTGGGCCACCAGAGGCCACACTGTAATGCTTTTGCTGCCGTACGATCTCCAGAGTGGTGCCCACCAGATTCGAGCGAATGACAATGCTCGAGGACACTAGATTGCTCCGTCTGAGGAATGCACCTACGCCAAATACAATCTGCTCCTTCTCTGAATAGAAGGGGATCTTCCCACTGGTAAAAGCGGATGGTCGACATGAATTTGTTCTTCTGATTCTTCGTCCAATCCGAAGGTATTACCCCTGAGGCGAGGTAATTGACGATGTCAGCATACCAAGGGAGAGCATCCACGGCTAAGATAGCTTCGTCAGGGAAGGTTTCTGTGATAGGTGCATTGCTCAGAGGAGAGTCATGCTGCTCTATTCTGGAGAGGTGATCTGCTACCACATTCTGAACTCCAGGTTTGTCTTTGATTTCCAGATCGAATTCCTAGAGGAGAAGGATCCAACGAATCAGTCTGGGCTTGGCATCCTTCTTCTGTTGTAGGTACCGAATAGCAGAGTGGTCCGTGAAGATAGTGACCTTCGACCCCAACAAATAGGATCTGAACTTCTCTAAGGCGAAAACCACAGCCAGCAGTTCTTTCTCTGTCATTGTATGATTTCTTTGAGCTTCATCTAACGTTCTGCTGGCATAGTGAATGGCATAGGGTGCCTTGTCTTTCCTCTGCCCTAGAACAGCTCCGACTGTAAAATCTGACGCATCGGTCATTATTTCAAATGGAAGAGTCCAGTCGGGAGGCTGTAAGATTGGAGCCTGAGTGATAAGCTCCTTCAATTGATTGAAAGCAAGGAGAACCGGCTGATCAACAATGAACTCCGTCTCCTTGCACAAGAGTTCTGTTAGAGGTCGGGCAATGCGGCTGAAATCCTTGATAAATCGTCTGTAAAATCCCACATGCCCCAGGAATGACCTCACATTCTTTACTGACTGAGGTGGTTGAAGGTTTGAAATGACATCCACCTTGGCTGGGTCGACTTCCATGCCACGTTTGGAAACGACATGGCCCAGCACAATACCCTCTGTGACCATAAAGTGGCTCTTTTCCCATGAGAGCACTAAATTGACTTCCCGGCATTTCTGAAGCACTCTGTCCAGGTGCTCGAGGCAAGAATCGAAACTATCACCATAGACAGAGAAATCATCCATGAACACCTCGAGAAAACTGCCTACCATTTCGGCGAATACAGCTAGCATGCATCTTTGGAAGGTTGCGGGTGCATTGCATAATCCAAAGGGCATCCTCTTGAAGGCGTAGGTACCGAACGGGCAAGTGAAGGTAGTCTTCTCTTGATCCTCAGGGGCGATCGCCACTTGGTTGTACTCGGAGTACCCATCCAGGAAGCAGAAGAACTCCTTGCCTGCCAATCTCTCCAATACTTGATCAATAAATGGCAAGGGGAAGTGGTCCTTCTTGGTTGCTGTATTAAGACGGCGGTAGTCAACACACACCCGCCAGGATGTCGGTACCCGAGTTGAAATTTCCTCTCCTTTTTCATTTGTGACCACGGTAAGCCCGGATTTCTTTGGAACCACATGCAAGGGGCTTACCCATTTTGAATCGGAGATGGGATAGATGAAGCCTGCTTCACACCATTTTGTGATTTCTTTCATGACCACGTCCCGAAGGTTAGGGTTCAGCCTTCTCTGAAATTCACGGAACGGCTTGGCATCGTCTTCTAGATAGATATGGTGTGAGCACAGAGCTGGATTTATCCCTTGGAGGTCTGATACGCTCCAACCAAGTGCCTTGTGGTTCTTTTCTAGAATCTCGAGAAGTCGAGATTCTTGATCCAGATTCAGCCTGCTGCTGATGATGACTGGATACATGTGTTCTTCACCCGTAAGGAAAGCATACTTCAGGTCTGCAGGAAGTGGCTTGAGTTCTGGTTTCAGTCTGTCCACTTTACCGGTCACTTCTGATACCATGCTGGTGGTGGAATGTACTTTGAGACTGTTACCATCCTCAACATCCTGTTGAGTTCCCAGTGATGTACCGAACGGTTCTGTGGTGAGCTGATCATGTTCGGTCTGGAGTGAATGCTCAAGAAGGTGCGCCTGCATCTGAGAATCTGTCTCCCACAAATCATCGAAGCTTATGATGACTGTGCTTTCCAAGTCCTCCTCAAGAGTGAGGATTTCTCGGGTCCATGGATCGTCCAGCGACAACTCTGAGTCTCTGATTTCTGCAATCAAATCACAGTCTGCTTCTGGTGCTGCTTGACTCTCATCAGTTGTGGCATTCTGCTCCTTGTTCATGTTGATCGTGATTTGCTGGGTGTTCGAGCTGAAAGTGATCTTTCTAGACCCGTAATCAACCACGGCACCTGAAGTACGGAGAAATGGTCTGCCAAGGATGATAGGAGTCTGGAGCAGTGGTGCAGGAGAGTCCATATCAAGGACTACAAAGTCAGCTGGGAATTTCATCTCCTGCACGGTAACTATCACGTCTTCCAACAAACCTCGGGGCCGCTTAACGGATCGGTCAGCGAACTGAAGGATCATTCGTGTCTGCTTGAGCGGTCCCAGCCCGAATTCTTGCATTATGGACGAGGGCAGAAGGTTGATGGAAGAACCACTGTCAAGAAGAGTACGCTCGAAGACCTGATCGAAAATCACACAACTGATCAGAGGTTCTCTTGTATCTGGCTTTTTCTGGGGGAGGTTGGTGATAGCTGCAACTGTGGCCATGGATAGGACGTGCTTTTCTACCTCTCGGCGTCTGTTATCTTGCGTTGGGCGACGCCTGTTAGTACATGCCTCTTTCAATCCTTTCTTCACAGTTGGCATGTATTCCACGGCCTTCAGCAATGGAATCTCAACAGTCAATTTATCCAAAATGTCCACGACACCTGGATCAGACAATGCAGTTTTTCTTTTTGCAATTTTTTTGGATTTTTGTATTGCATGCGGAAAAGGAATATTCACATTACTGGCAGGAGAATTAGAGTTCTTATTTACATCAAAATCATCGCCCATAGAATGTTGTACATCCGGACTACAAAAAGGAGTACAAGCTGGATCTAAATATGTTGGTGCTGTTGGGTGATCAAAAAGGGTAGCATTGGCTCCATCGGCTAGCACGGGATCGGCTGCTGCTGGCGGCTCCTCCAAAGCTGGCGCGGCTTCACTTCTGCTACATGCTTCTTTTTGTTGTTTTTGTTTTTGCTGATTTTTTTGTGTTTTTGGCTGAGGCTGATGGCATGGCACGACGGCCGGACTGGCTTCTCCTTCCTCTTCCTCCTCACCCGCCCTTGGAGCTGGTACGGTTGATGCGGAAGATGACGATCTACCTGTTTCTTTATTCACCCCACATCTGGTAGCAGGCGGAGGCAAGGCCCTACCGCTCCTGAGAGTAACAGCATTAGAATAAACAGTAATATCGTTATCACACGCGGACTGGACATCACATTCTACCTGCTCCTTCTTCTTGAAATCGTTGGGGTTGGCTTCGACCTGCGCCGGAATGGTAGTGCGAGTGGCAGTCAGGTCATCAAGCCGCTTGGTCATCTCCGCCAGCCCTTGGACGAGTTGGGCTAGACACTCCATGGTAGGATTAGCTGGGGGCACATCAGAAGATGCAGCGTGCAGACCACGCTGCTGTTGGTTAGATGGGTGGGGAGGCTGCTGGTGGTGTTGCTGTGGTGGAGCAGGAAGTTGAAGTTGCTGGTAGGACGGAGGTGGATACTGCTGGTATGGTTGAGGCTGAGCAGCCGCGTATTGGTGATACGGCTGTGGATGGCGATACTGCGGCTGCTGCTGATACGGAAAGTTCTGCCTCCATTGGTGTGCGAACTGAGGAGGCTGCTGGTGTTGTTGGTGAGGTTGAGAGGTTTGGCCAAAACGACCACCCTGAGGTTGGTGGTACTGCCGGTTGGCAAATTGCTGACCCTGGAGTTGTCCGTGAGGACGGGTCGGCTGTGCATCATTCGTCCATACCCCGTTAACTTCTTGGATCAGGGGTGGTGGTGGGAAAACTGGATCAGGCATGGAAAGGAACTCTGGCTGATAAACGACCATCTGCTGCTGCGGCGGGCCCTGGTCGGGCGCCTGCACGTAGTACACGTGCTGGACTGCCGGTGGCTGCTGGCTCGGCTGAGGCTGATGCTGCGGTTGCGGCTCATCCTTCCTCTCAGCGGAGCGTCTGATGGTGTAGCCGACTGGACAGAGTTGATCGTACCGACCAACAGCTCGAGGTTCTTGTTGATCTGATCGAGCTTATCCAGGTTCTGGGTCCTCTTCTCGATCACAGCGAGTTTCTCAAGATCCTGTGATCACTTCTCGATTATGTCGACCTTAGAGAGATGGCCCCCAATGATGCTGAGGTTGGAGCTCTCATCTCTCTCTGCTTCTTTTGATGTAGCCATGTGAACTTGTTTCTGGAGGATCTGGGGCTGCTTCTGGTATGCCTTGGATGAAGAGAGGGCGGCCTCTCCTTCGGCCATTTCTTCGAAAATTTGCCATACAACATCTTCATCCTTGTTGAAGTGGGAGCCCCCACATGCTGCGTCCACGAGCCTTTGACTTTCAATATTGAGTCCCCCAAAGAAATGCTGGACTAGGTTGGTCTTAGGGATCTCGTGGTGGGGACACTTCTCCTGCAGATCAGTGAATCTCTCCCAAGCCTCATGTACGGACTCATGTGCCCCTTGGGAGAAATTGCTAATACGGGCTCGCATCTGGTTGAGCCGACCGAGAGGGTAGTACTTGTGCAGGAAGGCAGACTTCAACTCCTCCCAGGTCGTCACGACCTTTCCCATGTGATTGACCCAATAAAGGGCCTTATCCTGTAGACTGAAGGGGAAAGCCGTCATCTTGACAATGTCTAGGGGGACATTCGGATAATGGGTGGTGTGGCAAATGCGGGAGAATTGCTGCAGGTGAATGTACGGCTCTTCATTGGTGTTGCCATGGAATGCAGGGAGAAGGGCTATGAATTGGGGCTTCAGCTCAAAGTGTGCGTGTACCGGTGGAATGAGAATCCACTCGGTCATCTGGCTGTCTCCCGGATTGTATGTTTCTTTTAGTGTCGGTTTCGGCGGTGGTGGGAATTCAGGATCATCATTGGGGTCATCACCACCGTCTCCTCCTCCACCTCCTCCTCCCCTGCCTCCTCCGCCTCGGCCTCCTCCTCCGTCGTTACGGTTTATCATATCATTCAACATGTCCTGGAAAGCGGTCTGCGTAAGGGCCTGCTCAGTCAGCTGCTGCTGGATAGCCTGGATAGATGCCAGTAACTGTGCATTGACTTGGTTCTGATCTGGCACCTGTCCCTATGGTGTGGGTGGCTGCTGACCCTTGCCCTTTCCTCCTGGCACCATGTCAAGGTCTGAGTCGGACGAAATGAACTCCGGAGTAGTCTCCAGGGCTCGCACTGTCTTCTATCTGCATAATGAGATGGTCCGAATCAGATCACTTGCAATTAATGCTCAGCTGCCGTGATGAAGCTGGAATTCAGGTCAACCCCAGCATGTTGTGAATGGAAAATTGATGTAGACTATAATCGACTCCCATTCACAATGACGATAGCGGGACAAAAGTGATCCCGGTTTATTGGGTGGACAAGAGAAAGGTAGAAAACGAGGAGTCTGGAGATCGATCCGCAATGTCCGGATCGGGTTCTCGGGAATCGCCTCGAAATTATTGGCGATGTTGAGTCCATGGAATCGATGTAGGTGTCGGCATGGTCCCGACGAGACCATCCATGGATCAACTTCGCGGAGCACAAGAGAATGTCGGATTTTGGAAGAATGATACGATGGTCAACGAGGAACAAAAGGAGTGTAAAATAGTAGAAAGGCTCGGTTGAGCGGGGTGGTTAAAGAAAGACATAATCAAAATTTGCGCAAAAGCGCGGGACTTTGATCTTTGAACCTTAATCTAGATCCATACAAACACAAGACAAAATCGGGTTCACCAACTCACGCCATGTGAAGCCGTGAAAGCTCGGCTATTTATTATCTTTTCATTTTTAGAGTTGTGATTTTCAGGCATATCTTATAACAAGTCCTTAGTACGCTACCCTATAGGAGAGAGAGTACTGCCGGAAGAGTATCCCGTACTTGTCCTCCTCCTGTGTAACCTGTAGTCTGTACTTTTTGGAGTCCTTGTAACCCTTCCTGGATCCCTACTCAGCCAAAGAAAAGAGAGAGGAAGCCGATAGGCGAAACCAATACTTCGGTTCTCGCTCGCAACGGAATCACCCGTGAGCGTGCAAGAACCTACTCGGACGCAGGATGATGAGACAGACACCCCCGTGAAGGCGTGGCCTATGCTCAATACTTCGGACAGGGTCGATGCTCTCACAACAGAGAGTCACCATTGGTGACCAAGTCCTACTCGCCTACGTACGATAGAAGCGCCATTACTTCGGAACTCCATGCGATACACAAGGCAGTTGCAGACTGGGTTTTGGGCTTTTCTATCCTTAGGGGTCGCACTCGCTCAAGGGAGTAGGGTTTTGGTCCGCCTCCAAGTACCTGAAAACAATGAGGGCTTTATGAACCCGGTACAATGATAGTCCATTACAGATTTTAATTAAGGTCAAAGTTTATTTAGCAGTCCCCTGGTTTTAATTTTTTTGGTTTTCACTTTTTTTTTGGATCTGTTCTCATACCAACGCCTAATCGTTTTTGTAGATTTTCATTTAAGTCCTAGGTGCTCAAAATCAGAGGGAGATAGCGGAAAAGCCGTGCAAGTGGTTCCATGATGGAAATCTCACCATTGAACCGAATGATGCATGCTGAGCTAGAAGACTTACAGTGCATCCCAGCTCTCTCCATGTGGTATGCAAAACAGAATTTTTAAACCTATCTACATGTCGGTATGCAAGGCACAAAATCGTCCTAAACATAAGCTGCTATTAGCGTGAAGAACCATAAGTTGCTTATTTGTCTCTAGCCCAAGAGAGTCCGGTCTTGGCTCACCCCTCCTCTGCTCAACAAATTGAGGGTAGGAGAAAGCGCTTTACAGGGTTCGCTACGGCACAGAGGGCTAAGAGACAAATTTACAACTTGTTTGAGTTTGACTAGATCCAATCGAAGTAGACTATAGGAACATGCATTCTTTTTAATGTTTGGACCTAGCTACCGAGTCAAGCAACCTATATCTAGGGGTTCCAAGCACACAAAACAAAGTAAAAGAAAGGCGGAAAGCTCAGAACTGCGGGAAACAAAATAAAAGAAGGCGATGAAAACTCGAAAAAACCGCGATGAGGCCCCCAGGTGAACAATCACCTGGGCACTGGACCTCATTGTGAAGAGTAGAGTCCTGTTTATATACATGCCAAAATAGTCTCTCTCTCACCATGAATTACAAAAAGAATTTTCCTAAATATCTAGCCTATCTAATGCCCCTCTCTTTTCTTCTTTGGTGCACTCTCCAGATGGTCATGAGAAGAGAAGACCATCCTCCTCCAAGCTCGGCTGCCTTGGCCTCCTAGGAAGCCATCCTAGCGTGGCAGTCCCTCGCATCAAAGTTACAAAAAAGATTGCATTAGCATACTCAGTTAATCAAATAGAGCAGATAAATTAATCACAATAAATAAAGGAATGAAGCATGGTGATTAATGGCAATAAAACAATAGCTGCTCACACAAAAATGAATCATGAATCTAAATTTTTATACAAGAATGACAAAAATCAATTTGGCTATGCTCATTGCTCCCCGGCAACGGCGCCATCTGATAACAGGGGTAATCCATGATGGTCACCATGAAAAATATAAAAGTGTCGTCGCTGAGGCGACCACTCATAGAAGACTGGTGTTAATCAGCAATTAACCCACAATCCAAAGAATACAACAATCAAGCTCAAAAATAAATGTGAATTAATCTTTATTTTACTCTACCATAAAATGTATAGTGACAAATATGTAGAGGTCGAACCACAGAGAGCAACACAAAATGCAATAGCCTACGTGTCAATCACAGTCATCCTTGTGTGGGTTTTTTAAAGATATATATTATTATTATTATTATTATTATTTTATTATTAAAATGTAATAATTAAGTATTATATATATATATATATTTATATAAAACAAATATATTAATTATATATATATATATATACATAGAGGGTAAGCATATAGCTTATAATACATGGAACATATATATAGGTATATAATAAAATAAATATATACATTATTTTTTTTTCTTTTTTTTATATTATATTAAGATTAATGGGAATACATATTACTAATTATATATATATAATATATATATTTTTTCCTTTTTTTTTGGATATATAGATATATATACATAAAAGGGGCATTATAATATTCACAAAAATACTCAAAAATAGTCAAAAATTCAGGAAAAGGATCTTTTTGGAATTTTCATGGCTTTTTACTATTTTCATGATTTTTGGGTATTTTTGCAAACATTTTTAGTATTTTATAATAGCTAAATAATAGTGAACAGTGGACTAGGTACTGGCTGTCACAAAAACAGAGATTAAAAAATAACTAACAGCCTCAAAAATTTTCCACCTTAATTTTCTAATAACAATAATAAAATATAGCATAAGTAGGGCCTGAGTTTATATTTTTCTGATTTTTCTTTGATTTTTTATATTTTTTTGAAGTTTTTGGATATTTTTAGATTTTTAAGGTTTTCTTTTTGAGATTTTTAGGGATTTTTGGACTGACACTAATATAGGTCAAGATACACCATAGGAGATTTTTTTGGAATTTTTCGAGGCATTTTTATATTTTTTTGGGATTTTATAAGTTAGACAGGAAATAAAAGACATGTTTTTGATTTTTAATAAATGCAAAAATGCAATAAAATGCAAAACTGAAAATATGGCGTTCAAGCATGACCAAACAGGAGCTTAAGTCTATTTTTGCAAGATTTTTCGATTTAATATGAAGCATAAAATAAATAGACAAAGCCTTCAAAAATTAAATGGCCTGGTAGGGGTATTTTTGTAAATAAAATAGTTGGCAAGGGCATACATGCAAAAATTACAACAAAAATACACTTTAACTCTTATTTTCAGGACCATTTAATAAATACAAGAACCCGGCAGGGTTTAGATGCAAATTTTCACGCGCCTCACGTGGTTGCTGCACGTGAGGCGCGGAGGGACTAAAATGTAAATATGTAAACATCAGGGGGTCCACTGCAATTTTTACAACTTATTTACAACTGAAACTTTTATTTTTGGGATTAAATACTAAATACAAAAAGTAAGGGGCTTGGTATGAAATTTACCCCTCAACAAAGCTTTTCATCCTGCGGCGCTGGAGGCGCCACTTATCCACGTGGCGGCCATCGGACGGCGGACATCGGTTCGGCGATGAAGGGCCAGGATTAGAACCTCCTGGCTGATCTGACGGTGGATGTACATCTTCATCGAACGGTCGGCGTTCAATCTGGGCCACCCCTCTCGATCCAACGGTGCAAAAGGCACCTGGAAGAACTGGGAAGAAGCTCGCCACCGGCGAGCTTCGATCGGGTAGCTCGTGCTCCTCCGGGCACCTCCCGCGCGTCTGAAGCTCTCTGATCGTAGCTGGGAAGCTTCCGCGTCGTCTGACGGTTCTTTGACGGCTCCTGGAGGTCCAAGTCGATGGAGCGAGGTCGGAGAAGAAGAGGACCCCCAGGAACCTCTTCCTGGGTCAAAGCAAGCCCAGAAGGGCTCGATTCCTCGATGTACCTACACAGGAAGAACCGTGGACGAGAGAGCTATCTCCTCGACCCGGGGTTATGAAGCTGCGATGCAAGATGGAGGTGGGCGGAGGGGCTCCGGCGAACGGCGGAGGTGGAGCCCTGATTCGCCAAGACCAAGGGTCCTGCGTTGATCTGATGGGTGCGATGGATGGAGAAAGCGTTGGGTTTCAAAATGGGGTGAACAGGGCGGTCGAATACGGTCAGGTCTACAGTGGAGAAGTCGCCGGAGCGGAGCTCCGGCGAACTTCGATTTTTGATTTTTACGCTAGGGTGATTAACTAACCACTAATCTAACTACTGGAATGAAATGCTAACATTAAAAACTAACTAAGAACGCATTAAAAGGGCAGCTCTTATACCTGGGGGCCTCCAGGGAGCAGGGCGGACGCCGGAGCTCCGCCGCGACAAAATCCTCCTCTCCGGCCGATTCGAGGCACCAGCTCACTCCCCCTGTCACGAGGAATGTCCTAGGACTAGAATTAAGGCTTGAGATTGGATAAAAAGTGGCCAAATTCGAGGAAGGAAGCGGAGCTTTTTATTTATAAACATTGGCGAGTGGCCTTATTGACCGGCGATTATTGCATGATCTAGAGAGTATTAGGTTGATCCAAAGAATCGGCGGGCATCATGGATGATTAGGGATTAATTCTTGTGAAGGAAGCATCCTCGATTGATGGATGGTGTGCCCGGGAAAAAGGCATGAAATCGGGGGAGTAGACAGTTCAGAGATGCCAGGCGAGGGATGGGACAGTTGACCTGGGAGTCAACGTTGGCCGGCGCCTCATTGGGCCACGTAAGCCGCTACGAGACAAAATAGCAAATCTGAAGGAAGATTGATTTATTTGACGCCTTAAATGATTTTATTAATTTTTTCTTAAAAAATAAAAAATGTGTATTATTTCATCTAGTATTTGTTTATGATTTTTATCGAATTTTTCGAGGTGTTTTATTATGATTTTATTTTAATAATGTGTATATGTATGTATTTACATGTGTTTTTGGGTATTTTATTTTTAATTTATTTATTTTCTTTTATTATTTTCTTGGCTTATTTTATAAATTTATAATTTATTTTTTGTGAATATAAAGATATTTTTGTTTGATTTTTATGAGTTTATTTGTATTTTTAAATAAATAGGTCTATGTATATGTAAGTATACTTATAGGTACTTTACCTATATATTATCCACATAGTATTTATTTAATGGATATTATTTGTTTTTATTTTAGCTTGGTATTTTTAATGATATATATATATATATAATATATACATTATTATAAAAATATAAAAGAATGAAATAATTAAAGAATGCTTTTCTCTTTTTATTTATGAACATCCTTCTCATAGGTATTTTGTCTATGTATCTTGTAGACTTATTTTATTTTACAAATTCTTTTTGGTTTTCTTTTAATTTCAATATGTACATGTATTATATACATTATTTACACAATTCTAAAAATATAAATTTATAAAAATAATGAATATTGAATAAAAGGAATATTTTAATCAGTACTGTATACAAGAAGGTCCAAAAACCTAACTTCCACAGATGGACTCCAAAAATTATGAAACCAATTTTAAAAATAGTTTATGAAATGCTATATACAATTAAAGGTGAATTTGGGTGATTTGGAGTTTTTATTTGCAAGATATGGGTCTGTGAAGTTGAGATTTTGGCTTTTTATTATGTGCATAAAATGTACACTGTGTATTATTTTTACACAAACTCAATTTTGTATTTTTATTTACATTATTATCTACAACTTTTATGAACAAAGTTTCTTTATTTGATGAATAAATAATTATGCATAAAATAGGTGTCAAAAATGCATAAATGGATGAATAAATAAATGAGGTATTTATTGTATATCGGCCCTTATCTCCCCCTACTTTATTCCTTATCGACCAATTCCATGCTGGCCTTGGTCTCGGGGTTAGGGTCATAAAATATTTGTAATATTTTATTCCTTTTTCTTTTCTTCTCTTTATTCTATAATTTTGGCATTAAAAACCTTATTTTATATACAATTAATACAAATGAATAATGAATGCTATTATGTACAAATTGATGCTATTTACATGCATTTGTTGGGGTTTTTGAGGCCAAAATTATAGAATAAAGGTGATGAAATGGAGATTCATCAGCGCGCCGGTGTATAGACCTTGATTAGGTCATCAACCTATTGGTCTGCCAAATGTACATACTCAAACATATAGTAACACATCTGTCTCTGGTCAGAGGATGCGTGCATGTATCGTGACAGCATACGATATAGGACTTTGGTTATCTCGATATTGTTAAGTCAACTCTTTGACCTAACTAATCTAACACCTCTGAATCTCTATTCCTATGTAGAGGACCTGCATCAAGAGGTCGGTCAGATATCAGCCTATGTGAGAAAGGATTGCCATCTCCTACTCAGGCTGGAGATCACATCTTAACAATCATTTGACGGTGCTTGATGAGTCCTCAATCTAACTCTTTAGATATTCATCCAAGCACCAGCCTCTATGATTCAATAGTTGTATCAACAGCTGTATGATTATTAAGATGGCCATGGTACATAACCCTAATTGTACTAAGGGACCAATTATGAAAATTATTTATTCTTCATTTCAGATCAGGGAATGATATACACAATAACATTTATTGCATAATGGCTCGTCGTGGGCTCACATGTCCAACACAAGCCCATTTGAAAAATCCGAGCCTTGGGCCGGGCCCGAGCCCACAATTTTTTTCTGTTCAGCCCAAGCCCAGGCCCGACCCAACTCCATTGGGTCGGGCCAGCCCATCTATTGGTGTTAGGTCCATGGAAGAATTGTAATGGGTTGTGGGAGGTCGTGGCGGTGAGTGACGATGGCTTTAAGGCCCGTTTGGAGGGGGGTCGAGCTGGTACACGTGCTAATTGCCATCGAGTATGCTCTGTATTCACTCTTAGAATCTATGCAGGCAGATTGACGTTTCTGATGCTTGATCAAAAAATGATCAGCAAATCGTATGGAACTCTACCCATATATCATCTTTGATATCAATTTCATTTTGTGTGTGGATTGCAACCATCTCGATTTTTTACGAGATTTATGCCGATTCATTGGATCAATCATCAGCAGCTTAATGATCATCTCTATCCTAGAGGTTCTGTGCAGAATATAGCTGTTGATCCCTCATCTACATATTTATCCAGTGAGAGTGACCCCCGCAGAAGCTTGATTGCATTCGAATCCACACCTGGAAGATAAATTCCCAACATCGCCCCTTATCTCACATATATATAATCGATTTCCTGTTACAATCATGATAACATTATTATAACAGCATGCATTACAATATTAGATTACTGATATACATTAAGTTTTATATTGCTAAAAACGGGAATACGTGATGGGAACCCAATAGATGTGACATCTCTCTACATATTTTTGATAATTTAATGTTTTGTGCACTAGATGTGACATCTCTCTACATATTTTTGATAATTTAATGTTTTGTGCACTAGTGTTCTATGCTTGTGCATGAGGGAGAGTGGGGGGTCTTATGTTCTTAATTATTGTTTATTTTCATTTATGATATCAAACAACCACAACAAAGGCAAAGCCCTCTATTATCTATGGAGCTTAGGGAAGAGAGAAGTCGGGCTGGGCCCTCGGGCCGGGCAGCGGACTAATATCGGGCCGGGCCCTCGGGCCGAATCAGGCTGGGTTGAGCCAAGCCCGAGCCTTGCCCAAAAAAAATCAGGCCCAATACTTTGGCCCAAGCCCGGCCCATTATCCATTTGGGCTTGGGCCGAGCCGGGCTTTTCGGGCTGGGCCGGGCCAGCCCAGCCCAATGCCCATCCCTAATTGCAATCGTCGTTGGATCTGATCAATTGGATTTGATCTGATGATCAAGATCAGCCCCAAGCCTCCCGCCCGAAGCACCGATTCGACCTTGAGCCTCGGGCGCCTGACATGTCCCGATCTAATGCGGAGATGCCATGTAGCATTCAGCCATGCTCCGAGTCTCCACTACCTCATGTGTTTTGAGCATGTGATCTGGTAATTTTGCACCTGGACCCCTATAGATTCAAAGATTTACTTTTTGGTACTCTGCGTGCTTACACAACGTGTGTCGAGTGTAAAAATTACAGGATAAGCCCCACATTTCATTTTATTGCATTTTCATCCTTCCGCATATTGTGAAAATTGTATGTAGCCCCCTACATCTTTTTTATTGCATTTTAACCCATGTTTGGACCTTTTTGAATTAAAAAGTTCATGTTTTCTTTCATTTAGGTCCCTGGATTGAATTGGGAATAACGTGTGCACCCTTTATCCAAATTGCATGAAATTGGTCTTGTTTTGATACTCATATAATGCTCTTTGATGTGGACTAATTAGATTTTATTTGTAACCTATTGTGCGTGAATGAAAATTCAGAGAACTTAGGTGATTAGTTGTTCTTATTGATCCACTTAATTAGCTTGATAAAATAGATCTAATGCATCATCTTGCTCCTTGATTTGATTGTTAATCTATTAAATAACCGAGATTTAATAGGGGATTTTCTCATCATTAATTCTAGATTTATGTGTTCTGTGGAGCTAAATTGATCATTCATTGAATATACACTGAAATATGATGCATAATTGATCTAGGCCAATCTTTGATCACGATTCGTTGTAAAACTTGGACATGGGGATCTAGAGCATTTATTGATGGAGGATTTCAGGAGCTTAATTGAATTAAAACCATTTGTCACCTAGGTCTATTTGGAGTGCTTGTTTTCATTTAAATATTCTTGAATCCTTTAACTTGCATAAAAATCACTAAAAATATCATTCATCCATATTGTTGTGCATTGGGACCCGTCTCCTCTCATAATAGCTTGATCACCATTATCGAACGCTAATTAGAATATCTTAATCTATCGAGTCCATGTGTTCGACCCATGACTTGCCTGGGATTTAAATTCAAGTTGAGACACTCCTCACGGAGATCCTTCTCTCGGTTCCGCATAATTCATTAAGTGTCATGCTACAACGAGTGTGAGTTAACATATGCGCTCAGCGGTTCATCACAGAACCCCCTTTTTCTGCATTTTTTTGTGTTCGAGGAACTCATCATTTCGGTGGGCTCTCTGAACGAAAGTTGGATATTTCATCTCCCTAAATCATGTCATAGCTTTAGATCCAATCGATCTTTATCGATTCATGTGATATTCGAGTCACAAGACACCTCCTCCCTTCATCTATAGAATCTCTCCTCGGTGCTTCATTTCGAGTTTAATCCATGTACATACATCGTAACCCTTGAAGATCACCCCCAAGTGTGAGATCTTTGTGACAAGAAGATCCTCCACTAATTTCCATGTGAGGAGAAGGCCTATTCAAGGTGATTCGCCCATCACTAGCAAGCTATGTCATGTGGTTCCACCTCCTCAGTTCATGATTAGGCGAGGCTCCTTCTTTAGCCAGTTACCATCGTATTTCAATTTCTAGTGTAGGCATGTCTTTTTTTTATCCGATTTCATTTAAATATGGAAAACCCCAAAAAATGTACCGGGAGCTTCTGGCCTCCGAATCAACCTCCATCGTCTACGTCTTTCTTTCGACTGTTGACCACCACCATTACCTTCTCCCTTCACTACTACATCATCCAAATCATCTCATCCAACCTGATCATGCCCTTGATCAGTGAGTCAAAGCTTCTTCTTCGCCATCGCTGGAAGCGCCATCACTCCATCCACGTTCTTGCTCTACAGCTTCACAACCAGGTTGAGGGTGCTCCATGTGAGCCTTATAACCTTTTTATATAGGAAAAGAGGCTTGAAAGAGTGCTTGAAGCCAGAATCAATGCTCAACTTCACCTCCTGATTGCCAGGAACAAAGGAGCCCTCCATGGCCCTAGTGATGGGATCTGGATACCCTTGAAGCCTTCATCTTATGCGTGGAACTCCCAGGGAACTGTTGGAGCCATCGGATGCTCAAAAGATCGTCGGGTTGAAGATGTACTTCATATCGAAGCTCGAACATGGGAAGTTCTTCCGATGTTCTTGTTCTCCCCTTCTCTTCCGTCCGATCAAGAACAGCCTCTTAGGTGGAGCAGCCATCGTCGGATCCAATTGCCATAAAATCTCACGTAAGATCTAATCTTCACCACTGATCTACGAAGAGGTATCAGACGTTATGAACCATTTGATAGATTTAAGTGTACCGATTTGAGACATCCACTAGCGTGCAGGTAGGTATCTTGCATTATAAACCCCTTGCTTTTTGAGTATTTATTTTTAGTTTTTAAAATTTCAATTGTACATGTAATGTTTTTATAATATTTATTGTTAGACCCCCAAACTTTGAGAATATCAAACTTCAGTCCTTGATAGGTCACCTCACGTAGCGCTCCATGTATGGATATTGGGTATTTTGCAAGAAACCCCTCAGTATTTTAGTATTTCATTTTAGTCCTTAAAGTTGTAATTTCATTATAATATTCTCGATGAATTTACATGGCAGGGCCTTGGACTCTTAGATATTGCACAAATACCCCTCTCTAGTGAATTTTAAATTGAATTTATTTAGGAATAATCGTTTGAATATCCCTAGAATTTTTATTTGTGTTACTTGTTGCATAATTACCTTTCAGAATTTGTAAACAATTCCCTAGTAGTATATTATTTTTGTTTTTGCATATATTTTGTCTAAATAGTAATTCACTTATAAAAATGCTAGGAAAATTACCTAAGGTTCCTATTAGCTATATTTATTACATGTAATTTTCATAGGCATTTTGAGACATTATCCTATTTATAAAAAAAATAAAAAAAGCTATTTATTCCTTATATATTCAAAAAATTATGAAACCACATTTAAAAAGTCCATATATATATATATTCTAGCTTCAAACCAAAAATCATAAAAAAAAATATAAAAAGAAAATACTAAAAATCACAAGACCCTAAAAATTTATTTAAAAAATAGTAGAAATTCTTTAAAATTCTAAAAATATAGTTTTATGTTCTGTTTTTTAATTTATTATATAGTAAAAATTGATTTGGGAAATTTTGAACTTGTTATCTATTTTTAATATCCAAATCAATTTGGCATAATTAATTTCTCACTATTTTAAACCTTTTAAGCATTTAGACATCCATAAAAATCGTCAAAAATATTCACAAATCACAAAAATATTTGAAAAATATATAAAAAATCACAAAAACAATCTTTTCCTTATATTTTATTTATATTTATACCTATGTATATCTACATGTCTATGTATAATTTAATATATACATAATACTTACATATATACACCATTATATATATTCATTAATTATTTATAATTATATATCATATATTAAAAATAAAAAATCAATTAAAAATTAGAAAAATAGTTAAAAATACAAAAAATAATATAACTAAAAACCCATAAAAACATTTGAAAAGAAAAAATACCAAAAATTTGCATGAGTAGTCTATTCATTTTTGTCTCTATTCCCATCTACTCTCAGTGGTTCGACACTTTGCACACGTCACTATACACACATTTTGGTAGAGTTATAATAAATTTTAGCCCACATTCTCATTGTCTACATATTTGTGGGTTGATTGTTGGGATAGCACGGGGTAGGGTGCCTATTGTGATGCGAGAGCGTTCGATACAGCGATTGTCAGATCCGACTTCTCAGACATCACAATCCCTCCAAGACCGTACCTTGGCATACCGTCCCTGGTACTCTTTCAAATGGTATCGTTATCAGGGATCAATGGTTGAGGAGAATAGTATAGTATTCTTAGCATTTGTTTCATTATTTGTTTCATTTACACTATCTGTTTTACTCTTTTTTATTCTATTATCTATATAATCTATCTAGACATGTTTCTTGTTTGAATTTGTTGCGAGGGACTGCGTATCTTGGGAGAGGTTCTTAGGAGGCTCAAGGCACCTGAGAGACATGGAGGTTGGTGGTACTCTGCCCGTCAACAGGAGAGAGCAGCAGAGGAAGACGAGCAATTTGTTAGAGCAGATTAGCATAGACTTAGTTTAAATTTTGTGAGAGAGTGATTTATTGCTTAATGCATAATAATATAGGACAAGGACAATCAAACTCTTCGGTCCTATTTTACCAATGTTTGTTCACTTGGGGGCTTGCGTAGTTTTCTTTGCCTTATACTTTTATTTCTTCACAATTTCCCTCTTGTTTTTATTTATTTCCTATGTTTTATGCTTTCCTCATTATTTTCCATTTCATGTATTCATTGATTGAGCCCTTAGATTATAGAAGAGGTTGGTGGTTCTTCGCCCACCAACATGAGAGAGCAGCAGAAGAAGATGAGGAATTTGTTGGAGCAGATTAGCATAGACTAAGTTTGAATTTTGTGAGAGAGTGATGCATTTCTTAATTTGTAATAATATAGGATAAGGACACTTAGACTCTTCAGGCCTAATTTACCAAGTGTTTGTTCACTGGGGGGCCCGTGTAGTTTTCGTGGTTTTCTTCGCTTTCAACTTTTATTTCTCCCTATTTTCCGCTTGTTTTTATTTGTTTCTCGTGTTTTGAGATTTCTGTCTTATTTTCCATTTCACATCTTCATTGATTGAGCCCTTAGATTATAGGAATTTATGTTCGGTTAATTAGGTCCAAAACCCTAAATATCTTCCCATTCCTATAGTTCCACGCTTGGACTTAGTCAAACTGAACAAGTTCTTCACGATAATAAAATCTCATATCTTAAGGTGATTTCTCCGTTGCATTCATATATTGTAAATCTCAATTCTATTGTGCATCCCACATTGAGAGAGTTGGGAAGCAAGGTGAGCATTCTGATTGAGCATCACATCATTATTTTTCACCTTGCATTGCTTTTTCATCTTCTCCTTCTAATTTTGAGCACATAAGGAAAGCAGAGTTGACAAAATCGATAAGCCTTTGCATAAAAATATCCAAAAAAAGGTGACAACCAAAAAAATTAAAAAAGGACTACTAAAGAAAACTTGACCAAAATAAAATTGATTAATTGAACATTCATTGTATTGGGTAAGTGATACCCTCATTGTTTTTAGGTACTCTCCATACCGAGTGAGGCATGTCTCTTAAGGAATAGAGCCCAAATCCCAGCCTAGGTACTCTCTTGTTAGTGATTGGATTCATGAAGTTTTGGTACTTCTATCGTACGTGGGTGAGTAGGGCTTGGCCAGCTTGCATACCTAAACAGAAGTATTGAACATAGACCATCCCTTCATGGGGGTGTCTATCTCATCATTATGTGTCCAAATTGGGCGTTCTATGCTTACAAACTCGGTTCTGAAGTAGTGGATTCACCTATCGGCTTTTTCCTCTATTCTTTGGATGAGTAGTGGATCCAGACTTAGTAAAAAGGACCTTAAAAAATATAGGCTACTGGTTACAAAGGAAGTGGGAAGTACAAGACGATTGTCTGGTTGTAGTCACTCACATATAAGGATGGTTGTTAAGGACTAAATTTGAAAAGATTGCTTAAAAACTAATAAAATTAACAAGATAATTGATTAATCTTCATGACTCATTATATTGAGTAGGTCAACTCACCCTTATACTGAGGTTTGATTAATTGGTGTTACTTTGGTCAAGATCAAAAACATCGTGCACTTACACCTTTTCTTTACTCTTCTTTCACACTTCTCCTCTTTCTCTCAGTTCGAGCCATTCATTTACTTCTCTTTTTCACTTCTTCTTCAGTCTGTGATCTAATTCCACATCATCTCACTCCTTTTTGCTTCTACGTTGTTGCATTTGAGATGACTTTGTTCAAACTCCGCAAACACCTACATTGATTCTCTCGTGCCGATAACTCCAATAATTCGAGGTGATTCCCTCGAGCCCAATTCGGACCTTGTGAACCACTTCCAGGACTCCTCGTACCCTTATCCAATAAATCGGGATCTTTCTTGTCCTGAATTTGCTCGTTTTTGGATGAAGATCAATTTTACTCCGTATGAATCTCCATCCTTAATAAAGTTCAAATCGACCCTGATTCTGTACGCTTCCATGTTCGGTGCCTATTTCAAGACTGATCGGGGTAATTTTCCAATTACAGACATTGACCCCGATCTAGAAATCAGTTCATCAGACTCTAAACCTGAGATGGCTCCCAAGGGTAAGGGACATCATGTCGATCAGAATGAAGTCAATAAACAATTGCTCGCTTCCATTCAGGCAATCCAACAACATTTGACAAATCAGACGCTTTCCCAGGTTGTGTTTTAGGATATGTTGAATGATTTGAGGAGGGACAGAGGAAATATATGAGGAGAAGATCAACATGATGGAGAAGATAGGCAAGCCGGAGGAAACCCTGGAGGTGATGACGAAGTAAGAGAGCAAGCGAAGCCAACTCCTACAATCCTGGAGCCAGGTAGATCACTGAGTGGATCCAAGTTCATGCGATCCATGATCATTTTGAACTCAAGCCACAGTTGCTCTCACTTCTTCCCACATTCCATGGGAATACAAATGAAGAACCCTACATCCACCTCCAACAATTCAACTGTATTTGTGGTACCTTGCACTACCCCAACATCTTGTTGGAGGTACCAAGATGACTATTCAGCCTACAAGATAAGACACTCTAGTGGATAAATCATCTTGGGAAAGTAGTGACAACCTAGGAGGCCCTCAAATCTGCCTTTCTACACAAGTACTATACTTTGGGCCGTATGAACCAAATGCGTGCACTCATATCCCATTTCTCACAGTTATCCCATGAGCCTATCCATGAGGCATGGGAAAGGTTCAAGGAAAAGGTTCAAGGACTTACAGGTGATGTGCCCACATCACGAAATTCCAGAGACAAGTCTGGTGCTAAATGTTTTCGGTGGGTTGAATCAAGAATCCCAGAAGTTGGTGGATGCTTCCTATGGAGGACCTCACTTTAACAAAGTTGAAGATGTGGTGTGACAAATCTTTGAGGAGATGGCTGAGGGATCGGTTTCCTTGTCTTCATCTCGTGCCTTCCAAAAGCACCCACAAATTCCTCCCAAGCATGTTCATATGGCAGCATTGTATGAAGGAGAGAGAGATGGGAGTTCCAACCTCAACATCATTGGGCACCATCTCTCGAAGGTCGACATCATTGAGAAGAGTTCATAGGACCTTGAAAAACTCAATGTGATTGAACAAAGGACCAAACAGCTGGATAAGTTGGACTATATCTCGAAGCCACTGGAGCTTCTGGTGAGTACCATCAATTCCTACAACTCTATGGCATCACAAACGGAGACTCCCACTGAGCCTAAAGAAGCAGCATTGGAGCAATCAATGCAGTTGAGTCAAGGGTAACCCTAGTAAGTCCAGCACATGTACTACGTGAAAGCGCCAGACTAGGGATCATTGTCTCCACAACAGATGCAGATGTTTGTGTATCACCTCGAGGCCCCAACTTTTGTCAAAAACTTCTATCCACCTCCACCGCAGATCCAGGAGGTGAAAGTCGCTTGGGCCAATGATCAGAATCTGACATGTTCTGGTGGACAAAATTAGGGTCAAAACTTGGTGATTCATCCATACCACCCACAATAGGTTGGAAGGAGCTTCCGACAGAACCAAAACCATCAGTCTCCACAGCACGTACAACCATGGAGACAGAATTGCCAGAACCAGAAACAAGCATACCAGCAGTAGTACCATCAGCAGCCGGGTGGTTATTATCAGAACCAGTATTAGTCCCCTCCTAAGCATAAGTACCAGTCCTTCCCTCCTCTCTCGTGTCAGAATCACTATCCATATCCTCCACCGCAGTACCAGCCTTAAAGGTCACGTCACAATGAGAATTCAAAGGCAGCACCTGTGAATCCCGTACTTGATTGCCTGGCACAATTGGTAAAAGGCCTGAGCAAAATGAGTTAGAAGTTGGATGAACTCACTGCCGCCAAGATGATTATCCTAGCATAGGAGGAGGTGAATACAAATATTTTTTATGCAAAGATTGGGCAGTTTGCAATGTCCAATCCCTGATCGACTTAGGTATGAATGATGTGATTATGTTATCTAACACTTTGACTCTCAAGAGCGACAGGACACTGCAACCATCTGCTAGCGTGAAGGGCGGAATATATCTTCACATGGCAAATCTTCATCAGTTGTGCTCATGTCGAGTTCAGGAGGAGGAGAAGAGAAAGAAAAGCATGCATCACCATATGCCAAAAAAAGATTAAAAAAATGAAGAAAACCAAAAAAAATCAAATTCAAGCAATAAAAGCCAAGGACGAGCCAATTCTTCCAAGGAGAATCCAGCACCTGAAGTGAATTCTGTGCGAGACGACGAAGTTGATGTTTCTTTTGTTAGATTTTCCATTGGGCCAAATGATTGTATCCCTTCTGATCATTTGCATGTAAAATCTCATTCGTCTAAACATTTTTTCAATGATGATATAAATATGCCATTTTCGGATGCAATGAAAAACAAAAAAAATAGAAAATTCAAAAATGCTTTGTCTGATCCAAGTGTGATTGAAAATTGGCATAATATTGTCTTAGAAATGCCACTTCTAAAGGCCATGGAATACATGCCAACTGTGAAGAAAGGTATAAAAGAGGCATGTACTTTGAAGAGTCAACCCTACAAAAATAGAGGCAATCATACGGAAAAATATATTCATACCATGGCTACTGTGAGCGCCATCAGCAACCTCCCCACCAAGAAGACGGACAAGGGAGCACCTCTTGTCTGATGCACAATTTTCAACCAAGAGTTCGAACAAGCGCTTCTTGATGGTTGGTCATCTATCAATAGCATGCCGACGTCATTATTAAAAAAAATATGTTAGGACCATTTAAGCCAACCAGAATGATTCTGCATTTTACGAAAACATCAATTAAGCGGCCGAGGGGTATTTTAGAGGATATCATTGTAACAATCCAAGGGATGTAGTTCCCTATGGACTTCATTGTCCTAGATATGATCACCTATGCCCCCTTTCTCCAGACCCTGATCATATTAGGACGATCGTTCCTACGAACTGCCAAAGTAGTAGTTGACTACGACACTAGCAAGATCACCTTTAGCTCCAATAATGACAAGGTCCAAATAAAGATGAGCCAAGTACCAAAGCCTACAGAATCTTTGTTAGACGAGAGTGCACCCAAGCAGAATGCAATAGATGACTGTGACTTTTTGGTAGAAATTAGGGACACTGCATTATTTCTAGACACTGATGAAACTCGGGAGTTCCTCTCGAAGGAGGAGCTCCTGGAAAGCATATTCGAATTCCATGTAGTCCTTGAAGATGAGTTGCCTGCTGATGTGGTCTCCAAGCTAACTGAAACACCCCCATTCCCATCAGATCAAGAGGAATTTATTGTTGATCTTTATGAAAGTGAACTCAGATCAGAATGGCACCATGGTGTACAATATCCAATTGAATGTTCCTACACCTACCGTTGTTGCATAGGTCTCCACTAAGTTGTTTCCTCCAGAGCTGAAGCAGTTACCGTCAATGCTGAAGTATGCCTTTCTTGCGAGTGAACCAAACATGTTCCGTATCAGTATCAATGCTCAACTGACCATAGACCAAGAATCTCATTTGATTGAGGTTCTAGAAAAAAACCGTAAGGCCATCGTCAGGAAAATATCAAATCTCATTTCTTGGATGGTTACTCGAAGTATAATCAAGTTGCAATTATGCTTGAAGACTATGAGAAGACCATGTTTACATGTCCATTTGGGATGTATGCATTCCGACTGATGTTGTTAGGGCTACGTAATGCCCCTGTTACATTTCAGAGATGTGTGCTAGTTGTATTTGTAGACATGGTGGATGGTTTCCTTGACGTGTTCATGGATGATTTCTCGATCTACAGAGATAGCTTTGAACGGTGCTTGACATATCTAGACCGAGTCCTTCAACACTATTGTGAAGTCAATTTCATGCTCTCATGGGAGAAGAGTCACTTCATGGTGACTGATGGAATCGTATTGGGTTACGTCATCTCCAAGCGAGGCATGGAGGTCAACTCGGCCAAGGTGGAAGTCATATCCAAACTTGAGCCACCTACATCACTGAAGCAAGTTAGGTCATTTATGGGGCATGTAGGCTTTTACAGAAAATTTATGAAAGATTTTAGCAAAATTTCCTGATCTCTGACAAAGCTCCTGGGCAAGGACATCAAATTCATTGTAGATGATAGAGTTCTCCAAGACTTTAATCAGCTGAAAGAAATCATCATCCAAGCTCATGTCCTATAGCCATCGGAGTCTCTGCCATTTGAGATCATGATGGATGCTTCCGATTATGCTATTAGGGCGGTGTTGGGACAACGAATGTATGGATTGCCATTTGCAATTCATTAAGCTGGGAGAACATTGGATGGTGCACAGAAAAATTACACTGTCATAGAGAAAGAGTTGTTATTTGGTGTTTGCGGTGTTTACACTAGAGAAATTCATGTCACATCTGCTAGGATTAAAAGTTATTGTGTATATTGAACATTCTGTAATATGTTACCTGCAAAGTAAGAAGGATGCTAAGTCACGACTATTACGTTTGATCCTTTTACTCCAAGACTTTGATTCAGAGATACGTGATAAACCTGGAGTCAAAAATGTTGTGAGAGATCACCTTTCCAAAATCACTGAGATAGAGATTCCTGAATAGTAAATCATTCCAATCACTGAAACATTCTCAGATGAAGCTATCCTAGCAAACACCTCTCCCCCCTAGTATGCCAATATTGTAAACTACCTTGTCTCCAAGGAAGCTCCATGATATTTACTAAAGCTGAAAGTGGACAAGTTCATGTCCAAATACATTTTTACCAGTGGGAGTATCCACACTTGTTTCATTAGGGTGCATATTGTATCTGGCAAAGATGCATTCTTGAGGAGGAGCATACAAGTGTCCTGAACCATTGTCACAAATTAGAATATGGAGGACACCATTCTGGAAAGCAAACAATGGTGAAGGCGCTTCAATGCGGTCTCTGGTGGCCGACTCTTTTCAAGGATGCTATGGTATATGTTAAAGATTGTACTGACTTCCAGAAGATGGGAGACACCATCAGTTTAAGAGACAGCATGCCTCTTAAGTACATTCAGATATCATGCGCCTTTGATGCATGGGGGATCGACTCTATGGGTCCATTCTCTAACAGTCAGGGTTATGAGTACATCCTACTTCCTGTCGATTATGTTAGTCGATGGGTGGAGGCTATCCTCGCTCGATCCGTAGAAAGTCTTACAGTATGCAATTGTGCGGTTAGGGATCCTGAAAATCCTCATATCAGGCGGAGGTAGCCAATTTATCAACAAAGAAGCGAAGAAGCTGACTAAGGAGTACGGCATTGAACACCATGTCGCATCTCCTTACCACCCACGGATTAACGGCTTGGCTGAATGTTCTAACAGGGAGATCAAATCTATTTTGCAGAAATCTTGTACGTCATGAAAGAAAAAATTGGTCGCAGTTGCTTAACTTAGTTATTTGGGCTTATCGTACAGCATACAAGTCTCCCCTAGGGATGTCTCCATATCGTCTGGTGTACGGCAAGCCATGTCACTTACACGTGGAACTCATTCATAAATCACTGTGTGCATTCAATACATGCAATCTGGATGAAGAGAAAGCTAGAAAGAACTGAAAGCTTGACCTGAACCAATTGCTAGAATTCAGAGAACCTGCATATGACAACAGTCGCATGTATAAAGAGTAAGTCAAGAGATGGCATGACAAGCATACCAGAAGAAAGACTTTCAAGCTGAATCAGAAGGTGTGGTTGTTTGATGCAAAGTTGAAATTGTTTGGGCAAACTAAAAGGAAATGATCAGGACCATTTATGGCAAAAATGTACATGATAATGGTAGCATCGTTATATCTGGATTGTCAGTTGACGCACAACCATTCATCGTGAACAGACAGTTGCTGAAATCATATGTTGATCAAGATACATTTCCGTCTGTGGTGGATTCAATACATGTGGCACTTCAAGGTGAGCTTCCCGTGGGAAGAAGAATCAGACATATAAACTTCAAAAACATCCTTTATTTTCTTCTTTTCTTCTTTTCATTTCTGTTTCATTCTTTCATTCTTTTGTTATCTCATTCATTCCATTCATATGTGTTATACTTAGATATACTTCATCCAAAGTATAAGGGTGATGAATCTCCATTTCATCACCTTTATCCTTTCATTTTGGCATTAAATCCCTAGTTAAATGCATGTATATATCATTAATTTGTAAAAATAAATATTCTTTAATTTGTATAGAATATTGTATAGAAAAATGTAAATTGATCATATTTAATTCCAAAATAAAAGAATAAATAAAGAACATAAAAAGAAATGAGACACCTAGGTGTTGAGTAACCCTAGCCCCCGAGACTCAATCATCATGATGACTTAGTCGACAAGAAATAAGTAGGGGGAGATAGGGCGGCTAATTGTACAGACCATATAGTTTAAAAAACCATGAAAATATAGGCCAATAATTTACTTTTGGACCCTATTTTATTTTTTCTTATTTATGCATCAAATCAATAAACTTTGTAAATGAAAATTGTAGATAAAAATACGTAGAAAATACAAAATTAATTTCACCTAAAAATAATACATGGTGTACATTTTACACTCAGAAAAAAACTAAAGTCCAAACTTCTCATATTTGTATATCCTTCATATTAACTCAAAATTTACTAAAATCATATTTAATTGTATATAACTTTTAGTGAGCTATTTAATGAAGGTAGTTTCATTTAATTATGCAAAAGTTAGATTTTGGACCCCTATTGTATAGTTTACCTGAGTAAAATATTTATTTTACTTTTTTTTTAAACCTGGTTTTTGCAGCCCAGGTAGCTGCATATATTTCACCAAGAAGTAATAGAACAAGAGGGGCCCTTCATGGGGAATTACAAAGTAAAGTCCATCAAAAACAGAAAATAGGACAAGATAGAAGAAAAAATGCTATCTATTTCTTCTTCGGACAGCAACTCAGCAACTTTTTGGGTTTTGACCCTCCACCAGATCTGCAGCAGCTATTTGACTTTTTCCTTCAGATCTCAGTACAATAAGTTTTCTCCACCATTAAGCAAATATTCCACAAAAAAGAAGTGAATCAGCACACTAAGTCTCTTGCATGCGCCAGTTCCATAAGAGCTTCTTCAAGAAAGATATAAGAGATGTATACATCCAATCTTCATGTCGTAGAAAAAGAGATGCGCTAATTCATGCACCAGTTCCACAGATGAGAGCAGCTCCACCTCCAATCTTCATGTCGTAGAGAAAAGGAGAATTCAAAAAGAACTTCTTCATGACCCTTTTATATGTCAAAGCAACCAAAAGGATTAAGATCTTCTCAAAACTCTATCAGAAATTAGATATAACAAAATTGTAAATTGGGTACTTAGCTTCTGTGCACGCATCCGAATGGATGCGTGCACTTCCTTAAATCCTCGCCAAGGAATATTTCCAGGCTTTAAGTACCCCAACTTCAAAACAGCTCATCAGGATTTCCTTTTTTAGTGCTCCACAGAAGTGAAGTAGCACACTTATGCTCTTGCATGCGCCAATTCCAGAAGAACTTTTTTAGGAAAAGAGGTGTATACGCCCAATCTTCATGCCGTAGAGAGAAGAGATGCGCCAACTCCACATATAAGAGCTCCCCTCCATTCTTAATGCCGTAGAGAAAAGGAGATGTAGAAAAGAATTTCTTCATATCCTTTTCTTATGTCAAAAAGAAAACACCCAAAAAGATTAAGATCTTCTCAAAACTTTATCAGAAATTAGAAATAACAAAATTGTAAATTGGGTACTTAGCTTCTGTGCACACATCCAAATGGATGCGTGCACTTCCTTAATCCCTCGCCAAGGAGTTTATCCAGGCTTTAAGCACCCCAATAGTACAGCAGTTCATAAGGTTCTCTTTCTTTTAAGACTCCTCTTCAGTAACTTTTATTTTCCAACCAATCGTATATCCAACTCTGACTCTTCATGCTTTGGATCCAATTGACTTGTAGTAACCAAACTAAAGTATAGCTCCTGATGATAACTTTTCCTTCTGCATCCAAGAAATTATTCTGAAGGAATAGCAATGCTTCAAATAATTCTTCCAAGATTCTTTTTGCATCTTCTAATTTCCATTCCAGCAACTTCCTCTCAGTTGTATTACCCAGAAAAGATTCGATGCTCCTTTGACAGAGAACACCCTTAATAGAAAAATAGAAGTTCTCATAGATCTTTAGTTTATCCAATTCTGGCGAAACAACCCCTTCCTTCACCGGAGCATAAATTGTTTCCCTCAAGAGAGAGCATTTTAACAAATCACCCAAATCAGGAGTCAAAATATGCTGAATATAATTGTTATTACTCCTAATATCAAAATCAGTCAAGAGCTCCCAATAAAACTGGTAGATGTAAATAGAGGTCATAAGACATACACCTGCATTATATACTTCATACCAATACTCCAATAAGTCCAGATACGAGCTACCAACATTTAAGTACAAACCCCAAGTAGACTTAGTTTGGTCAACCAACAACGAGATAGTCATGTTCATGAGTTCAAAAAACTGATATGTAAAAAAGGATAAACTTTCATCTCTGTTAAAATTGTAAATCCAGTAATCAATCTTTGCTTCCATCAATGTAACAGAAACTCTGCTCAAGATCAAGAGATCATTCAAGAAATCCCTCTGACTAATAAAGCTCTTTCTATATCTAGAAGCCAGCAGTTTAAAGGGGTAGATAATATCGAAGAACCTGGACTCAGCTTCCAAAAGTTTCTTGAATAAAAACATGAAATCATCTTCTTCTTTCTCCAGTTCATCCAAAGCCAAAGAAAGAAAGGAATCTGAGAAATCAAGGAGGAAAAATAGAGCTTCATTTTTAAGAACCTGTCGATGGAATATCGCCCCCTCCAATTGTCTCCCAAACAGTATTGAACACGCCATTCTAGAGATAGTGGTTGAAGATAAAAGGATCCTCATTTGCATATATATAGAAATGACATCATGATTTCCCAATCAGCAGTCAGAGTGAACGAAACCTGATGTTTTGAAAAGACAGCAAACTTCTTTGACAAATCATCTATTAGGCACAAAGTCAATCTAGATCACCAAAATATAGCAAATCAGTTCCTCATTTGAATCTAACATAATTAAGTTGCTCTTTATCCAGTGTAATACACCCTTTAACTTTCAATGGTAATTGACTATTATTATAGAATATCTGATCTTGTTTTTGTCTGATTGCGAGGTTAGCCAAAGCATCTACAGCCACATTAGCTTCTCTGTACACATGGGAGACTCTCACTATGAGATGTTTAATAGAAATAAGTTCATCCCACCAATTCCTAAGGTTAGGAATTCTGCAAACACCATCTTAACCAACACCTCAGAATCAAGTTCCGGCCAAATTTTATTGAAATTGTGCCTCTTGCAGATGATCAGTCCCTCTACAGCAGCCCTAAGCTCAGCCTCCATATTCGTAGCAATTCCCAAGAAACAAGAGAACGAGAGTATCATCTCCCCTCTATGGTTCCTAATAATACCTCCTCCCCCTGCAATCCCTGGGTTACCCTTAGAAGCTCCATCCGAATTGAGTTTTAAAATCCCAATTTCCAGTTTTTTCCAACAGAAGATTTTCCAAATCCTTTCCTTTCGTCTAGATTCAAACCCCAGCTTTTGCAAAAAGTCTTCCTCACCTTTATTTACCACAAGATTTGAACATACCAAAGGGATTATCATCTTAGTATCTAGCTGCACCTTCTTTACCAAGAAATAAATAGAAGAATGATCATCATCAAATCTTCTTTTATTCCTTTCAGTCCAGATGTTCCAGAGGAGCCAAGCTAAGAAAATCCTCCTGGCTTTTCTAAGTAGGGTCTCTTTAGACCTCCATTTGAAGATATATTTCAACCAGCCAAAGAAATCCCTCATGTTTCTATAAAGCTTAAAGGTGTCAAAAAACCAGTTCCAAAGTGCCTCTACAACCTTTCCATAGAAGAAAACATGTTCAGGGTCCTCAGTACTCGGATTATCACAGCAGTTACATCTTCACGCCAAACTGAAGCCCATTTTAATCACATTGTCATCAAAAGGTGGTTTCTTGTGAAATAATCTCCAAAGCATAATTGAAATCTTTGATGGTATTCCTGGATCCCATATAGCCCTTCCCCATTGCTGGTATCTTCCTTTTTTCTTGATGCTTTGCCATGCACTCTTCACTGTAGGAATACCCTGATTATTCAAGATCCAAAACCTTTCTGGATCCTCATCCTTAAGTTTTATCTTCTTAGCCAGGATTTCCTCAATCTTGTCAGCCTCCAACCCTGTAGATCTTAGTTTGTTAATGTTCCAGCTTTCAGCATCAAACATATCCGATATTAAAATATCAAGTTCATCCAATATAATCCCCTCATGAGGCCAGAGGGGTCCACCAGGGAGCCAATGATCTAACCAAAATCTAATTTTCCCATTTCCAACAGTCCAAAAGGCATATTTACCCACCTCTTTCCATGCCTTTTGGAGAATTTTCCATCTTGCCGGAGCATAAACATTAACATCATCTAGACTACCATACCTCTTATGCATGAAGTTTGTCCAAAGAGATTTATTCTGCATATAATGCCATGCCATTTTCATTCTGATAGCCAACATCATATCCCCCAGAGATCGAATGCCCAGACCACCTTCAGCAAGAGGCTTACAAATCTGCTCCCAAGATACCCAATGCTTAGCCTTGTTCTCCTTCGAACCCTGCCAAAAAAATTTGAAAATATGCTATCCAGTTTGCTAATGACTCCTTGAGGAATATCATACACCATCATCATGTGGATGGGGATGCTCGAGAGGACATGTCTGATCAGCGTGATCCTTCCTCCTGCTGAGAGAGTTTTACTCTTCCACCCTGCCAACTTATTTTGTACATTTTCAATCAATCTGTCAAAATATTTAATTTTTATCCTGCCTTGGAAAATTGGACAGCCCAGATAATTAAATGGTAGCTTTCCATCACTGAAACCCATAATCGCTTTGATCAAGGTACTATTCTGCCCATTGGTGTAGAAATTACTCTTTGCTATATTAATCTTTTGTCCTGAAGCCTTCTCATACTTATGTAAAAAATCCCTCAAATTCTCTAGAGAACGTTTCCCACCATTTTTGAAAATGATGGTATCATCAGTGAAATGCAAATGAGAGACAATGGGAACATTCGGACGGGTATAAAAAGGCTTCAATTTCCCATCATTCAGAAGCTTCATAAGTCCTCTACTCATTGCTTCCTCAGCTAGAATGAAGAGTGCTGGAGAAAGAGGATCCCCTTGTCTCAATCCCCTTGAGCTCTTAAGCCAACCCATAGACGAATCATCTATTAGCAGAGAGAAAGGAACATTACAGATGCAGGCTTTAATTGTGTTAATTACCTTGTCATTAAACCTAAATTTGGATAGGACTGCAAAGAGAAATTTCCATTCCATTCTATCATAAGCCTTTTCCATATCAAGTTTCATTATGACATTGCTTCCTCTACTTTTCTTTTTTAGATGTTGAGCTAATTCCTGGGCTAGAGCTATATTATCAAAAATGCTCCTTCCGGCAATAAACCCCTCTTGATTCTCAGCTATCAGCTTATTCATGAAGGGTGCCAATCTATCAGTTAAAATTTTTGTGATGATCTTATAACTGACATTGCAAAGGCTTATTGGTCTGAGTTCACTGAACATACAGGGATTCTTCTTCTTAGGAATCATAACAAGGAAGGTTGCTTTGATTGAATCAGGCATCCATAACTTCATAAAAAAATTCAGTTACTGCCGAATACACATCTCTTTCTACTGCCTCCCAATTATCGACATAGAATTCTGCAGTAAACCCATCTGGACCAGGAGCCTTATATTCAGCAAAGGATTTGATTGTTTTAAGAATCTCTTCTTTATCAGGAATAGCAATTAAAGCTTCATTATCATCACTGTTGATGACCCTAGGAATAACATCCAACATCTCATCATCCCAAGAAGTCCCCTGAGATTTATAGAGATCCGAATAAAAAGCAACTCCAGCTTCAGCAATGCTTTCCCAGCTTCCTCCATAATTTCCAGATTTAATGAAGGAGTCAACAGTGCTTTGTCAACTCCTCATATTTATCACAGTGTGGAAGTATTTGGTATTCGAATCTCCTTCTTTCAGCCAATTGACTTTAGCCTTCTGACGAAGAAAAGTATCATAAGCACATGTTGTATCTATATATGCCTTTCTAGTTTTTTGAAGATCCTCCCAATTCTGATCATTCCAATGATCCCTTAGCCTCTATTCAGCTTCAGTTACATTTTTAAGATCTGTAAGATGCTGCAATTCAATATTTC
This sequence comes from Ottelia alismoides, assembly GCA_037367405.1. Taxonomy (NCBI): domain Eukaryota; kingdom Viridiplantae; phylum Streptophyta; class Magnoliopsida; order Alismatales; family Hydrocharitaceae; genus Ottelia; species Ottelia alismoides. The sequence continues at coordinate 256,448 of JAZKJV010002041.1, read as the reverse complement.
CAAATACCTCTTTGTTCCACTTCCTCAGAATCATCTTCATATGTCTTAGTTTACTCGAGATTGTGATAAGGTCGTTATTAAGATAGTTGTCATGCCAGTTATTTTTGATCAGATTTTTAAAACCAGCATTAAACTTCCACATCTTTTGATATCTGAAAGGAGTTGGCCTTTTAGCCCTGGTTAGCTTTTCCATAACCAAAATAGGGCTATGATCAGATAGAATTCTATCTTCTTATCTGAAATCCACACTAAAATTGAAGGTGCCATTAACAAGACATCTATCCAGTCTTTGATAGATTCTATCCTTTGCTATGAAGTTATTACACCAAGAGAAACAATCTCCCCCATGTAAAGGTTCAACCAAACCAGCACAATGAATGGCTAAGTTGAAATCAGTTGAAACAGGATCATCAAAAACACCCCCTATCTTCTCATCTCTGTTTCTAATACAATTGAAATCCCCCCCCCACAATCCAGTTATCAGGATTAACCAAATTAGACGTCTCTTCTAAGTCTAACCATAGTTCCTTTCTCTTCCCAGCATTTGTGGAGGCATAAACAATCGAGATATAACACTGGCTAAGGAGGAAATTCTCTATTCTGCATGTCATCATCTGTTCTTTCATCTGAATTATTTCAATTTCCACATGATCCTTATTAAGGATCCAGATCTTCTTCTGAGCTTTATCATCTACAAAAAAATTCTCCATTTTGAGTGAAAGAGCTACTTGAGGAATCTTCTTTCCATCTACCATGGGTTCAATAATTCCTAAGATTGCAATCTTATGAGATCTAATTAACTTGTTAAGATGCGCTAAAGTTGCCTTATTGAAGACACCTCAACAGTTCCAGATAAGGGTGTTCGACATTAAACACAAGGAGCTGAAGATTGGCTGGTATTCCTTCTTGATCTCCTACTGGGCTCTCTCAACTTGTTTTGCTTGAAGCGGACTTTCTTTTTCCTGCTCTTATTATCCATCACCTGAGATTGAATAGGCTCATATTCTGAATCAGAGGAAAATTCCCCCTCCCTACTTGGAGAAGGATCACTAAAGTAATCCTCCCCATGTTGGCGATTGGAGGATACATCATTCCCAAGAACATCATCATTCAAAGCATCAAAGGAATTAGCCGTGGGGATTGGAATAATAGCATTACAAGGATCAATATTCCGAGCACTGACTATCCTACCTTCCTGCTGTTGTGTATTCTGCTCTTTCTCCTCCTCATTTCTGAGGTCTTCATCATTGTTACCATCTTGCATTATAAGTTCTTCCAGTTCTTGAGTTGAATTCTTCATTTCCTCTGGCGCCTTCCTTTTCTCATTTTGTTCCTCAACAGATTGTTCTTTCAAGATCACATTAAAGGAGTCTTGACCCAAATATAAGTAAGGTTCCTTAGAACCTACAGTAGTATTACCAGCCGGACTTTTCTCTACCATTTGAAGCAATTTTATCCAAAATCTTATCAAAAAGAGTATCCACTACCTGCAAATTAGCCATGTCCCCTTTTTCGATATTTTCAGGGAGGATCAAAGGACCTGCATCATCCTTCCTTGTCTCAGCAACCTGATTAGGACCAACCTGTTTAGTACATGGTTCCTTTTCATTGATGTTTCTGACCACCCATTTCTGCCTACGTCTCAAAAATGCCTTTGTAACAATGTTCCTTTTTGTTTCATTAGGATTACTCACAGCTTTTCCTTTCATTTTTTGTTCCAGGTCCACTTGTTTTTTCTTCATAATACACTCCTTTTGATCATGCCCAATCAAACAACAGTGGTTACAGTAACGAGGGAGATTTTCATAGACAACATTTTGAACAAAATCTTTATCCCCACATCTAATTACTACATGGTCTGGCACCGGTTCACTGACATCTATTTCCACATTTACCCTGATATATCCCGGCCTGGTAAAATTTGTAACATCCTTATCAACCGAGAGGAATCTTCCAATGGGCTTGACAATAGATCTAAGAGCTCCTTCATTCAAAAACTGTAAGCTCAGCATTGGGAATCCGACCCTAACAGGCACATTAGGGGATGAATCCCCTGGATGAAAAAAAGGGGACCATCTAATCAGTGACATCCAGTTATTACCAAACTTCCAGGTGCTGCTTATGTACATTTTCATATAATCATTTTTATCTTCAAATTTTAGAATAATGTGTCTTGTATCCAGGGCACCAATCTGCACATTGCTCTCAAACTTCATCTCCTTCCTGATTACCGAATCAATTTCCAGAAGTTTTGGTCTGAATTTCTGAAAAATACCAACAAGGCAAAGCTCAAAGGGCTTGTTCATATCCATCATTTCCTCTTGCGAGAATTTTACAATTGCATCATTGCCTTCAAAGTAATGATCACGGACCTTCACAGGAGGTCCCAATCTCAGAGGAACAATCTTATCTCTCATCAGCGAAGCATAGGATTTGGCTATAGGTTTCGCTTCAGCCAGCTTAGATCCTCCCGCAATAACCAGCCCCTTCGCAATAATCTTCGGAGGGGAGAGCTCAGGGAAATTTTTGTCATTCTTTTCCAGATCCACAGCAATAGATTCAGCCATCACACACTAATCACTCACGTCAGAATCTCAATAAAAGAAAGAAAAGGTTACCAACTAGTCGCCCACGTGTTCGAATCAGAGGACCCCCTCAACCACCAGCTCACCACGTTTCAAAATCTGATAAGTGCATTTAACTAACTGGGGCCCACAAACAAGTAGCACGGGACTCTTTTCAACAAAAATGGATCAAACAGTCCTCATAGCAACAAAAAAATCCTGAATTTTATAGAACAGCTTCAGAATCAGCGAACAGAACCCCAAAAAATCTATATCAGAGTTTAGAGATCCAGACCAGACCTCTCATTTCACAGAAACACCCAGAAACACAAGCAGCTATGCCCAAAAACACAAGCAGCTAATCGCAAGATTGCAATGTTCCTCACAAAAGTCAAGAGAAATCATCCAAAATCTGCAAATTGATGGATTAAAACAAGGATCACAAGCACAGGATAGCGAATACAGCACTATTCCATCTTAGAACCATCAAAAATTTCCTGAATTGGATTGAAATGACCTGGGGAATGAATTCAGATCACCAATGTCGTCGCCTTCTTGATTGCCTTCTTCACAGAACATGATCGGAGCCCATTACTCCGATCCTAGAATTAAGCCTCAATAGTGACTTGGAAATAGAGCATGACGGAGCTCCGACAGAGCTCAACTCCGACGAATGGATCTCGATCTTCGGCCACTCTCTCACACTCCTACTTGCAGTAGACCGATCCCTGTCACTAATCAATCACGCTGGCTCGAGCTCGGGGAGAAAATGTATCAATAATTTTATTTTACCTGAATAAAATATTTATTTTACTTATTCTTTATAATTTTATATTTTTGTAATTTTATATTTTTATAAAAATATTGTTTGTAATATATGTGCATATTTAAAATAAAATAAAATCGTAAAAGAAAACATGAAAATAAAATAGTCCATATAAATACATAGATGAATATATTATACTCATACCTATATAATAAGCATGCATATTTATTTAAGCATACATATTATATCATAAAATAAAATGAAAATATACTTATGTATATTTAAATAAGCTATAAATATATAAATTATGTAAATAAAATAATAAAATCAAAAATACATATTAAAAATATGGTAGGAAAAACATAGGTAAATATACCTATGTTTATACCCCTAAAAAGATGCTTGTAATTAATAAACTCGTATAAATAAATAAAATAGAATTATAATTCTACATAAAATAATAAACATTTTTTATTTTATAACTAAAATTTAATTAATTCATTTATTAATTATTTTTATTTTACAAACTTTTTCAATTTTCTTTTTCCTAATTGGTCCACGTGGACCAATCAGGGACTTCCTTTTGTTAACCTACGGTGAACTGCACCCCAACCTCTCTGACCTATGTCAAAGTCATGTGTTGACCCATTTTCTCTCCATTTCCACACCTCATGCACACTTGCCATCACCCTCGAGCTCCACCCTCTTTGATCTTCGCACGACCTACTTCCACGCCGACCTCTCCATCCTCACCAACCACTGCCTCTGATCATGCAAGTCTTCCTCGAAAATCACCAAAAACTTCATCCATAAATATAACCCCATCTCCCCTTTTGATTATTTGATCCCTCTTTGTGACTTCTTAGCCTCTCAAACCACCACCATTGTCCTCCTCTTGGTGATAGGAAGCGGAGACAAGGTCTGCAGCGAGGAGGAGGCGTGGAGACGCAGTCCAAGACATCTCCAACGAAATTGCCACCGTGAGATCCAGCTCCGTGGTTCTAGCCATGTTAAGCCCCCTTTCCTGCCATTTCTAGGTAAAATTCGTAGCATAGATTTCAATGTTATCTTTAGTTTTCTATTTAATCAATAGGCTAGACTTAAATCAGATTTGTTCAAAAACCTGGAGCTCGAGCTCCAAGTTTATTTCATCGTAGAACAACCCCCGTTTTGACCCATTGACCCCCTCACTTCGTTCCTTGATGTATTTTTTGCATTTCACCCATATTTCCACATTGATTCCTACAAGGAATCGAGCCTTTGATGCTCCTTCATGTCACCTCATCGGAGCTTCAACTACTTCACCATTCACGAGGCTTTGTGCCTCCCTTTTTAGGCTGAAGCGATCGCCTCGAGTCACCTAATCTCGCTGTGTAGGGTGTGACGCGTGAAGACCCATCTGGAGCCTCATAGAAGACATGGAGTAATGCCAGGTCTCCTAGATCCATTCAAGCTCCCTGGTCTCTCTCATCCTCGCCGGTGACCATCAACATATAAGGAAGGGTGCCAAGATGACGAAGCACCCATCGGCTTGAGGATTCGAGCCCAAAGATGCATGGATTTGGCAATCGAAGCCGTGCACCCAACTGTTCTTGGGTGTTCTTTGTGAACACCCAGGTGTCGTACTGGCCATGACAGCAGGTAAGGAAAGGATAATGCTTGAAGCAATCGTGATGTATTTTTTCTAATTATTAAAATTTGAATAATATGTATTTTGAGATTATACCATCCTTCAAGTAACAATCAAAATTGTTTGTTGGTTGATTGGATTGGATTGATAATTGATTTAATATGATTAAATGAATTAAATCTAAATAAACTCTTTATTATGAATAGATTAGTATTTCCCTTGGAAGAATATATTATGTGAATATGATTCATAACAATTAATTAAAAAATAGAATATGATATGGATGATCACATAAGTGACATCCATGGTCTCCTATCAAGGCGAAGGGTTCCGTCACTAGGGATTGTGTGTAGGAGAAGCCTATCCGAAGTGACATATCCTGCATACACGCATTTTGATCAGGCTCTTTGCTTCTCGAAAGAGTAAGGTTGTATGCGTAGGGACCCCAATATCGAGTCCTCATATTATTGAGGTGATATTGGATTTTGCATAATGAGTTATATTCTTGTTGACAGATGGTTCAATTAATGACGGGTCAACATCACCTTAGGGGTGGTGGGCCCATGTGTTAAAGATCGAATTGGGAAATGCAAGTTGGACTTGTAAGACGGAATGAGTTCCCATTTTGTTTTATTTGAGTTTCAAGTTCTCATATTATTGGGATGTAACAAAGATAAGAAGGAGAACCCAGATCATGCTTGAGATATAATCATATGTTTATCTCTTGCATTGAAAGTGAATAAGGGAATGAACTTTCAGTGTTGACAAGGGAAGACAACTTTGATATAAAAATTCTTAAATCAAAGAAAAATATGTATTTATGCAAATTATCTTATTTCAGATAACCTACATTAAACCCACTCAAAACTATACTCAATGATAACCAATAAATCAACATGGATTGGATCCATGATCATGATATTGTACTTGTAGTTAGACACAAAATGTATGTGGTTGAAGTATGCAAGTTTCCTCATAATAATGAGAAATGACAATTAAGTAGACAATAAGACTACAACCTAGGGTTTATGTGTCTCTATAGTCTTGATCTCTCATTGAGTGTGCTTTAGAAGTATCACGTCAACGATGATCATAATTGTCAAATAATCCTTATAAAATCTAAGAAGATGTTTTGGCTTACATATGTACTTTAGACATTTAATCATGAATGGCATGGTCCACTACATTATGCAGAATGGTGGCCCGATAAGAGATGATGTACTCAAAATGTTTGAGTACCTGCATGAACCAAAGTTTTTGAGTTAAGATGGATGTAGATATGATGAGTGTCATCATTCTACTATATATACTCTAGTCATTCATGAAGCTTCGTAATATTCATATTGTATGAATTGAATGAAACATGTATAAATGTTGAAATACTCTTATATTGAAATCTTTTTAATCCAACATAAGAGATCCTTTGTCTTAAGCAATTGTTGTTTATAGTTCATGGAAGCACAGTGGAAGCACGGGTATGGCCCAAGTTAGAAGGAAAGTCAACTAGTTGACTCTACTTATATGGTTTCCATACATATGACATCCAAAGAGTTGGATGAATGCTAATAATGCAATAAGTTGATGTACTGATAATATGACTATCTAGACTATCTAAGATCCTTAGAGAAGGATCTGGATAGTGCATCAGAATATTAACATCTACATTCATTGAATCTGACTTGCTTATTGGATTAGATCAAAGAAGAAAATTGTATCACATTCTTCTAATAACACTTGCAATTGGTTGCATATGTTTTAGAAGTCTGGAAAATTTGATCTTAAGGTTTAATAGTCATCCACATGGATATTGATACAATTGTTGCAACAATTTCAATTAGATAGATAGACTCCATATTCTCGATGAGAGAGCCCTTAGTCTTAGAGAATGTCTCTATGACCTAGATATTAGAATACACTCATTGTTTATTTCTAAATGTTGCAATAAACAATAATGCTGGAATAGAACTATCATAAAGAGTTATGATGGATATATTTCAGATAGTAATCTAACATCTAAAGGGCTCTGCTGAATTAGAATAGTAATGAATGGTTCATTAATATTTCTAATACTGAAAATTAAACCTTAAAAGATCAATAGGAGGATGAAGATCATTTGTCAATGATTTGGCATCAAGCCTTGGATATATGTCTACTGATGAGATCAATAGACTAGTAAGAGATGAAGCTTTATAATGTCTGAAATTTCAAATCTTACATACTTGTGAATATTGTATTCAAAAAAAATGTCCAATGCACCCTTCTTTGGGAATGGTGAAAGATGTCAAGGTATTCAAGATCTCATATATATTGATGTATGTAGATCATCTATATCATAATAACATTAATTATATGTGATATATATTGATGATTTTTTATAATATGGGATTTCTTCCCTTCACCTTAGAAACCTTTAAAATGTTCAAAGATTTCATTTTTGGTTTAGAATCAAAGTCTGAAGGAAGATGAAATGAATTTGATCTAACCCAGGTAGCATGTACCTATTAGATAAATTCAAGGCATACCTTATGGAGATAGGAATATCATTCCTATCTCTCTCCTCCTAATACACCTTAACTCAATGGAGTTGTAGGGAGATACAATTGGATCATGTGTGACATGATTTGTTCAATGATGAATCATAGCATAATTACCTCTTAGTTTCCATGTATATATGTAGTAGAGACTACAATATATATCCTTAATAAGATTCAATGCAAATCTAAGCCTGAAAATCCTCATAAGCTATGGTTTGAACCTAGACTAGTGTTGGACACTTGTAGATTTAGGTTTGCTTGGTACATAATTTTGTCATGGATGCAAGTAAGCTAGAATCTAGCACCAGAGAGTGTTGCTTCATTAGGAAAATAAAGGATGGTATTAGATACCTACTTTATGACCTTGAGATTCTTAAAAGATTTTAGATCTGAAAATGTGATTTTTAGATGATGACTTTCTTGAGAATCAAAATGAAAATGAAGTAAAGGAACTCATTGAATCTTAAGAATAATGAGACTCCTAAAATCAAAACTAAAAGGAAAATTAAAGATGAAACACTCATACCTCTTCAAATGAGTTTGAGGATGGATTCCATGTGTCAGTTAAGTCTGACAATGATCTGACTTCATATGGTGAAGCTTATGTGGATCATGACATGTAAAGATGGATGTTAGAAATAATGTCTAAAGTAGATTTCATATACGAGTGTTGTATATGGACCCTCGAGGATCCACCTATAAGGGTAAAACTTGTTAGGTGTAAATGGATCCTCGAGAGAAAGCGGGAAACTGAAGAGAAGATAGAGACCTTCAAAACATGGCTCGTATCCACGAGATACACATGAAGAAAAGACATCGCTTGCGGTGAGACTTGCTCTTCAGTGACCTTGCGTAAACCCATCATAATATTGCTAACTGGAGCTACACAACTTGATTATGAAATCTACATGATGGAAGTCAAGATTGCATTCCTCTATGAATAACTCTCCAAGGATATTCATATGAAGTAGCCCCGTGGCTTCATTGTTGAGGAAGGCAAGGTGTGCAAGATAGAGAACTCCATCTACGGACTCAAATAAGCTTCTAGTTGTTGGAACATAAAATTTAATAAAATTATAAAGGTTGTGATTTCATACAAAATCTTGATGAACCATGTAAAGCTTAGTTGGAGTGCCATCGTGTTCATCATGCTAAAATATAGATCAAATCCTGACCATTTGGAATGATATAAGGATGATGATAAGTATTTTTTGGTCTAATTATTCCATACCTTGAGATATTATCTCAAGGACACCTCTTAGATCTTAGTTCTGGAGTTGTTCAGAAGCAAAGAGAAGAGGACATCGGGACCGTCACATTAGTGGTACACCTTGGACATGTTCCATTCTTGGAAAAACCCAAGGAAGGCTTCCTTCTCTTAAGATATGGTACTAACCTATCTAAAGAGATAGCACCTCAAAGAGTTGAGTATGTGAATACCAAAGCTACATGTTGCAGTGCATCGTCTTTGGGAAGCTCAGTGTATGCTAGATGTGTACAAAGGCCAGATGTCTGTCATGCAGTGGGAGTAGTCACTGTTACTAATCCTTCTATGGAGATAAAACACTTGGTTACAATAATAACAATATCTTCAAAGATAATAAGACTTTAGAGATAGTGATCTCTAAGTCTTATCTTCAAGAACTTAAGACTATATAGATAGTTATATAAAAGGTCTTAACTGTGGATACCTTAAGAGATAGAGATCTTTGGGAATAAGGGTATTCTGATAAAGATAAAAGAAATGGCATACTTGTTATGATAATTATTGAGTTTTAGTGTTAGAGACAGTATAGATGCCTTAAAATTGTGTATTGGTTGCATAACATGCGACATTCGCATTGGATGCGAGCACTGTTACTAGGAGATATGCAAGAACCGTAAAAGGACTTGGCATAGTCTCTCAGGAACAGAGTGATTAGTCATCTTACCAAACTATTTTTCTAAATAGCTTATGATTATCACATGAGTGTGGGTTTAAATATTAGCCCATTAATGCTCTTTGGGATAGTGGAAGATTGTTGGACATGCGAGCCCACGACGAGCCATTATACAATAAATGTTATTAAAAATATCATTCCCTAACCTGAAATGAAGAATAATTAGTTTGCATAATAGGTCTCTTAGTACAATTAGGGTTATGTACCATGGTCATCTAATGATCATACATCTGTTGATTCAATCGTTGAATCATAAAGGTTGGTGCTTGGATGAATATCTAAAGAGTTAGACTAAGGACTCATCAAGCATTGTCAAATGATTATTAAGAGATGATCTCCAGCCTGAGTAGGAGATGGCACTCCTTTCTCTAATGGGTTGATATCTAACTGACCTCTTGATGCAGGTCCTCTGCATAGGAATAGATATTCAGAGGTGTTAGATAAGTAAGGTCAAAGAGTTGACTTAACGAGATCAAGACAATCAAGACCTATGTCGTATAGTGTCATGATATAGGCAAGCATCCTTTGACCGGAGAAAGATGTGTTACTATATACTAGAGTATGTACATTTGGCAGACCGATAGGTTAATAATCTAATCAAGGTCTATACATAGGCATGTTGGTGTGCATACAAGGGCATATGAGCAATATGATCTCTCAAAGGGATCATATAGATTCATTATTAAACCAGAAGACATGAGCTCACTGATGAGATATTGGGATCAAATTCCGTGCATGATCGTCTCGCTTTGGAAGCTTGACCGAATTTGTAGGTTTGATATATGCTTTTGGAAAGTATATGATCGATACCTAGGTATGATATATGCTTTTGGAAAGTATATGATCGATACCAAATCCCAATGATCAAATAAGAAACTTAATGATAAAACCTTGAAGGAGATAGTTTAAAAGAGATCTAAAATTTTAGGTTTATTCTAGGTCTTCTAGTATGCAGGATGTACATGTATTAGGAATACCTAAGGGTGATGTGATCATAAACGAATGTATAACCATGACACTTCCATTCTGAGGGAGTGATGAAACAGGTCTGGATTTTAGTGACTCCTCTTATTAGAGAAGTGATCTGATATTAGTCCAAATATTGGACATTTATCTGAATGTGATTCAGATGCAATGAGAAGATTAGATCTACGGACTTGATTTATCAAGCGTATATAAGGGAAAAGGCTTTGGGGGTAGAAGGGGTAATGGGGCTTCGGGAGGGGTCCTCCTCCCCTATTCTTCGCATTCTTTGTGCTCTTTGGAGGGGAAGAACTCAGAAGAGCAAGAACCTGCGAGACAATTATCTAATTTAGTCGCTAATTCATATTAGATATCCAGGCCTCGAAGTGAGAATCTAGATTTGAGATGTGATCTGAAAATCAAAGTCACTATACATGGAACGTACAATCGCCATGTCCTTATCTCCAAGTATCTGCAGAGAAAGCGCATTATTCTTGAAAGAGTTTGAGAATAATTTCATTGTTGATATTGTATCAAAGCATTGAGAAAAATGGATAATTAAATGTGATTTAATTATTATAAATAATGTGAATGTGATTCATATTATTTGGGCTCATGAGAATGGACATCTGAGATGATTAAATGTGATTTAATTATCAATGATGTGAATGATGTGGATAGCATTATCCATATTATTCATGGATATATAAAGGTGATTTATAATATGTTAGAGAGAGATAATTGTAATTTGTATTTACAAATTAATAGCTGATTTGAATTGGATTCACATTGAACAATAAATTGTTAATATAATTTACATTTTATTTTGGATATGTAAATAAGATTCACATTCTTTCAATGGCATGATTGAAATTGTCATAAAATAATTTGGAATTATTTTGGTGAATAATTATGCAATAAAAGTTATCGCATATGTGGAATTATTGTTGGAGAATAATATCTGAACAAAATTGGAATGATGAATCCTCCTTGTCATATATGGGTGGACGGCCAAGTTGAGCTCTCTCAACTTGGTGGCCATCCACCCCATATATGGAATGGGGCACCATTCATTCCAATTAATTCCATCCTTGGTTATATGATATAAATTTCAATATATTTAATTTAAATTAAAAGCCAATAAATTTGTTGTTGGTAATTAAAATACAACAAGATCATGACCGTCGATTGAAAGCACAAATCAATCTCAACCATTGAATTCATTAGCACATGGATTGTGATCCATGGACATTCAAAATAGTATAAATAGAAGGGTATCCATAGCCTTTCAAAAGACATGGTGTGAAATACAACAATCTCTCTCTCTCTCTAATTTCTCATAGTTGTCCCCTCTCTTTCTCAATAATGTGGTCGTCCACTTGCTGACCTAGTGATCATCACATATGTCGCATCGTTGTTAGGCTACTGGATCGATTGCTCGTGGATCTACATCTCCTTCGATGTGTCTCGCTCGTGAAGAAGATGTCAGACCTCATGAGATGAGAACAGGAGATTTGCCTCTTGGATCATCAACATGGATTATGAGGAGCACACATTTCATCAACGTGCTCGCAAGCTTCACCTCCGTCGGATCGGACTTGAGACAGGAGGTCTCTTACTTTAGAGACTCGATTACAACTGCACTTCAAGAGGTAAACCTAATATATTCTTTGTGTTTTAGATGAAACAATCCGAGAAGTGTTCTCGGATCATGTGGTTTCATCATTTTTAAATTTATAAATTATGTTGCCCCGAGCTACTAGTTTGACTAGTCGCTCCCAATTGCATATGATGCGATCTCCACGCTTCCATGATGCGCCTAAGGATCTTTCCATATCCTTCATCCCTGCCAGATCTAATTGCAACCCTTGGTTCGAATAGAAACAATGCCCCATCTACTCCGCACGATCAACCACGTGACAACACGAGGACGGCCCGATGAAGGTCACTTAAGTGGGTAAATATCGAAGGCATCCTCCGCTCTTTTGTTATTTTCAATTAGTCTTGTAAATATTTTTATGTTGTTTAAAAAAGTAGTGGGATATTTGCATGCATCCCCTTGAACATATCTAATATTGCAATATAGTCCCTGCCAGTCACGAGCACTCGCACGTGTTATCTTGTAAAAATTGTTTGTAAACCCTCCCGGATTCTTCTTTATTGTTGTTTAATATATATATACTTCATATATTAGTTATAAACTTTTTGATTATTTGCATTGTGCCCCTTTTATTTATTTTTATTTCAAATATACCCCTGTTAGTTCAAGTATTTTTATGTATGCCTCTAAAATTTTTATAAATATCACCCGTGCTCCAAAATTGTGAAAAAATATGGTAATATGCTTGATGTTGTTCTTACATGCCATAATTTTTATTTTTCATTTCATGCATATTTCCTATTTATTAAAAATTGAATAGTGCATGGATATTCCCTGTTTGACTTATAAAATACCAAAAAATATAAAAACACTTTTAAAAATTCCCAAAATAATATTGTATGTTTATTATAGTATCTAATAGCCAGACTAAAAATCCTAAAAATAGAAAAAGAAAATGAGAAAAAAAATAAAAAAAACTCTGAAATCCTATAAATATATATATAAATATCTTTAAAAACTCCAAAGATATTTATTTCTATTCTATATTTTATTTATATATTTTAGTATATATTATAACTGATTTGGAAAATTTTTTGAGGCTTTTTGCTCTTTTTAAACCCCAAATCAATTCTGTCTATTTACTTAATCTATGTTTTGGGATATTTTTTACTATAAAAATACCTAAACATTAGCAAAATTACTCGAAAAAACACAAAAATAAAAAAAACACAAAAACATTTTATTTTCCTCTTTTTGACTATTTTTAGCCATATTTATAAGTATATTACCCTATAGTATAATATATATTTATATATCTTAATATATAAGTTATAATATTATTTATTATTATAAATATTTTATAATTATTTTAAAATCAAATATATATACATCAAAAAATAAGAATATTGTTATTAAAAATCCACAAAAACCTAACTAAATAGTGTGCATACCAATATACATTTATACATATTTTATTTATTTATAAATAAAATACAAGTGCTACCCATGTGTTCTATGTGTTCGACACCCTACTCTGCTTGTCACTATACGCATTTATTTGTAGGGTTAATAACAAATTTTGATTCACACTTATTTATTCTTGCTTGATTAGTGTGGGTTGATTGTTGTTTTGATCACCTGGTTTCTGTGAGGAGTCAGTTCAGCGACTTCGCTCTCGTCCTGTGTGGAGCGTATGACTCTCTCCTCTGATTAAGGTGGTCACACAAATGGTGCCATTGCCGGGGAGAAACCGATCGTAGCACATTTTGTATATATAGTTGCACATTATTCTTCCTTTATTTTCTACTTATTTTATTTTGATAATTATTTAAATGTTCTAATTCGTGTTTTCTTGTTGATCTTCCTTACGAGGGCCCATTTGGTGTGGCTATCTCTTAGGAGGTGGAAGCACCCGAGACAAGAGGAGGTCGGCTTTCTACTTGTGTGCTGACCAGGAGAGAGCACGAGAGAGGAGCAATGAGAGGAGAAGAGCAGCCCGATTTAGTTTTTATTTTCTATTTTGCAAGGAGAGTGATTTATTTTTGTAAATTAATTTATAACTAATTTAGACACTACCTTAATTTAACGAGGACTAGTGCCCAGATGATTGTTCATCTGGGGGCCTCGTCGTGATTTTTTTATGTTTTCTCACCTTTCTTTTGTTTTGTTTCTCGCATTTTGAACTTTCTGCCTTTATTTATATTTATTTGTGTGAGTGAGCCCTTAGACATTATGTTACTTGACTTGGTAGATAGGTACAAAACCCTAATTACATTGATTATTGATTATTTGGACTTGAGATCGAGCGCCGAGAGAAGTTTTATACAACGCTTGTAGGACCCGTTGTGGTGGGCACCGATGAACTTCCGGGACCAGACTTTTGGATCTCATTTATGAATAATTAGCATTTGGTTCTTCCCGTTAATAGCAAATACTGTTCAGGACATTTTCTCTCTTTTTCATATTGCTATATACTGTAGATATTTCAATTCTATCTTACATCCATATGAAGAGAGTTGGGAAGCACTATAAGTAATTCTAACTTTGCATGCATCATTAATCACTAAGGTAAGGTTTCCATCTTAGTGACAACTTGCATGGCTTTTCTGTCCTCTCCCCCTCTATTTATATCACTTAAGATTAAAGAAAAAATATAAAAAAATCGTTAGGTGGCTTGCTCTGACAAATACTTAAAAAAATGAAAACCAAACATTAAAACAAGAGGACTGCTAATAACACTTTAACCTTAAAATAAATCTTAATGGGCACCACTAATTTGAGTTCATAAAGCCATCATTGTTTTCATGTACATTCAATACCGAGCGAGGCGTGACCCGTAAGGAATAGATCCTAAATCCCGATCTATAGAACTTTGATTATCACGTGGGGCGGCGAAGTATTGGTGCTTCTATCGTACGTGACCGAGTAGGGCCTTATCGAGCACAGTGTTCCCGCCTTGTGTGGAGCATCCGACTTGGTATGAAGTATTGAGTGTAGGCTATGCCCTCACGGGTGTATCTATATCATCGGTTTGCATCCGAGTAGGTCCTAGTAAGCTCACGGGTGATTTTATTGCGAGCGAGGTCCGAAGTAGTGGTTTCACCTATTGGATTCCTTTCTTATTCTTTGGTTGAGTAGCCCCCCAGGGATGATATCAATTACTTTTCATTGTGTAGATCACATATAACAAGGAGGTGGAAGAAGTACGAGTTGCTTCCTTGGTAGTACACACACTCCTATAGACTTAGCGATCATAAGGACTCATTATAAGATCTTACCTGCAAAAAAATAAAATTGAAAAGATAAAAATAGCTGAACTTTTACGACTTCACCAATGTTGAGTTGGTACACCCACAATTGTTTGGTGTTTGTATTGATTAAGTTAAGTTTGAAGGTCAGTCCCGCACACTTTGTGCCTTTTTCATGTTCACATGTTTTATTCCTCATTTGACACCCCGCTCATTTCGAGCCTTCTATTGTTTTGCAATCCATTTATTCCCTATTTGACCTTCGTATCATTCTTCCATTCTCAGTCTCCTTTTGACCTTTGAGATGGTGATACATGGATGGATTAGTCGGGACCCCGCTGACATCTACATCGATTCCATGCGCTCATCTTCTCCAGTAATTCATGACGATTCCCGAGAACCTGATTCAGACTCCACAAACTGATCTCCAAACTCCCTACCTTCTTCAATATACGAGATCACTCTTGTCCCGAGCTCTACCCAATTTGGATGGACATTGATTTTATTCCTTACACTTCACCATCTTTAATGAAATTCTATGTTGATCTTAACACAAAATGATTCTCTACATCTGGTGCTTCTAACAAACTGATCGGGGCATCATTCCATGCGCAGATCATGAGCCCGATCTTGAGCCAGAGATTCTGTCAGATATAGAGTCAAAAACAGCTACAGAGATGGCTCCCGGAGGAAGGGAAGGGACCGCATCACCCATCACAGCCACAGCCAGAGCAGGGTCAGCCAGATCAGAACATCATGAATGCCCAGTTTCTCACCTCCATTCAGATGATACATCAGCAACTCACCGACCAAGCATTGTCCCAGGTCACGTTCCAGGACATGCTTAATGACTTGATGAGAGGAAAAGAAAATCCTCGAGGAGGAGAAGGAAGAGAGGGTGAGGGTCATGCAGGCCCAATAGACGAGCTCAAAGGAGAGCAACCCAAGCTGACTCTCAAAGTGACGTACAACCCTGGAGCCGGTCAAGTCACTGAGTGGATCCAGATTCCAGTGACCATGCACATTTCAAGTTGAAACCTCAACTCTTAACACTTCTCCCGACCTTCCATGGCAATACGAATGAGGAACTGTATATCCACCGGCAATAGTTCAGATGCATTTGTGGTACAACACACTACACTAGCATGTCATTAGGAGTAGTCAAGATGACAACATTCCCATTCAGTCTCCAGAACAATGCCCTTCATTAGATCAACCACTTGAGGAAGGGTGTCACGACATGGAAAGAACTTAAGTCTGCCTTTCTGCATAAGTACTACCCCTTAGGGTGACTTAACCAGATGTGTGCCCGCATCGCCAACTTCACCCAAGCCACCCATGGATCCATTCACGAGGCTTGGGAGAGATTTACGGAGTTGCAAGAGAAATGTCCCCATCATGAAATTCCCAGGACCAGCTGGGTTCAGCATTTCTTTTGGGGACTTACAGTTGAAAGTCAGAATCTTGTGGATGTCACATGTGGCAGCTTGCATTTCAACAAAGACAAGAACGTCGTCTGATAGATCTTTGAGGAGATGGCTGATGACTGAGGTTTTCCATGCGGGTCAAAAAGTATCCTCGCAGAATGCGAAGATATGTTGTCGTTGAGGCGACCCACAAGAATCCCCTTGGTCAATCAACAAGTACCCACAATAAAACAATAAGCATTGAATAGTCAAAAATGTGAGGCACAATTTGTTATACTCTTACAAACAGAAATATATAGCATGTAAGAATGTAGAGATTGAACCACGGAGAGCAAACGAGGAAGCCTATGATGATTGCTAACCAATGTGTATTATGTACACACTTATCTTTCAGTCTTTTATGTGGGTTTTAAAAAAATTGAATTAGTAGCAAATATTTATATGCATATTTAATTTAATAGTAATAATAAGGTATATTAGGTTAATATTTATGGATATATACATGTACCTATTGGTAGAGATATATACATAAGTATATATATTTTAAATTTTTATAATTTTTTACTTTCTTTTTTATTTTTTAGAATAAGAATAAAAAATATTTATATAAAATATACTAATACATAATACAAGTATATAGATAATATAAGTATATAAATGTATACATGTAGGTAGTATGTAATATATATATAGTTCAAAAATACATGGGAAATATTTTGTTTAGGCTTTTTATATTTTTCTTTCATTTTTGTGATTTTTCGGGGATTTTTGCACATTTTTAGGCATTTTTAAAAATAAAAAACATCCCTAAACATGGACTAAATCAATATGCGGAATAGATTTGAAGATTAAAAATAGTAAATAAAGTATAACATTCTTTAAATCAATTTTAAAAGATAGATTATAGCATAAAGAAAATTTAAAAACAAAAAGAAAAATTTTTTGGAGTTTTTGGGAATTGTATACCTTTTTTACTGGATTTTGGTGCTTTTAACATTTTTATCATTTTATTTTTATATTTTTAGGGATTTTTGGTCTAGAGTAAATATAGGTCATAATAAGCAACATATATTTTTTTTAATTTTTGAAGACATTTTAATATTTTTTGGCATTTTTAAAACTAAATAGGGACAAAATATCTACTGCTTGAATTTAAATAATTACATAAAAGCCAAGAAATGCAAAATAAAAATAGAGCATAGAAATATGTCATCCCAAGGTTTCTGTGCATTTTTGCAAAATTTAATACAAACAGTAGCTATTTTTAGCAAAAATAATCAAGAAATAACATTTAAAATTCTAGCAGGAACCGATTTGTAATTGAAAGAATTATTTCATTCATTTCCTAACCCTTTGACAAACCCTAGGCCATACATGTAATTTGCACAACATAAATAAATTAAAAACGTCCTATAAGGGCCATTATGCAAACATACCAAAGTTCCTGGTCCTAATTACAAATTTCTAGAAAGTATAAGCATGAATATACAAATTTATATACTAGAAATAACTAAATAAAATCAGAGGGATCTGTTTGCAATATGCTCAGACTCACGTGGGGGATCACGTGAGCTAAGCTAGCATGGATATAAATGCAATTCACGCGAAAGATTAAGGCCCTTATTGCAATTTTCACACAAATATTTACACTCCAAACGAAAGTTTATGTGCTAAAATGAAATCGTACTAGGGTGGAAGTGCAACCCGATATGCAACTTTGCCAATCCTCTCTAAGATCTCAAATGGTCCCACATAAGATGGAACTTAGCTTCCCTTCTTGCCAAACTGTTAACTACGGAGTTGGCTCTCAAAGTTCTTAAGGGGGGCATTTTCAAGAAGACGTGATCACCAACTGCAAAAGTCAAGTCTCGACTTCGCATACGACTTATGCCTACTCTTAGTTGTCAATGGAAAGGTGGGAGGGGGTCTTGGTAATTTACCATTTTATTGCATGTTGACGGACGGGTGGATGCATGCCACTTAAGCGGTCAATGTTTCAGATGAACCATTACTACTTTGTTGAATGACGTTATGGTTATTTATCACACACTTCGGGGGTGCTCTAGAAGAACAAGCCAAGAACTCTATTGCAGGGGGCTTCGATTCGCTCCTCCCCCATGCTCTGAGATCCTCTAGAGCTGCTTGGTTGCTCTCCGTGTCTGTCTTGCCCTTCCGGAGCTGCGGGGTGATCCAAAATGCTCCGAACCCCGTAGGGAGGGGGCCTGGGGTGCCACACACATTAAGTTGAGTCTTTGGCATTGAAGACCCCTCAAATGGGGTCCCCCAGACCTACAAGGTGGCTGAAAAGCTTCACGAAAGGTTTGAGCGGATCTGGGCTTTTATTGGCGAGATTCGAGGTGAAATGTAGTGGAATGGTCATGCTCCGATGAGAGGCAGAGGAGGTGCATGGATTCGTTGTAGGCATGATCAGGTTGGGAAGATGGAATGATTTGATGGATAAACAAAGGGGTAAGGAAGTGGGGTGGACAATGAGGTCAAAATTGGACTTAGTCATTATGAATGGTCTGAACCCTAGTGGCTCCGACGAATGAAAAGATGGGATGCTAAGCTATTCTATTAATCTAAACTCAAAATAAAAGGCGGAATTAAAACGACAAATAACTAAATATATCTAATGAAGGTAAAAGTATGTCTCTAACCTGCCGGAGATGACAGGGAGCAGGACGGTGTCTGAGCTCCGCCTGGACCTCCTCCTCTGCTGCTTTCACCACCTGGAACCATGGGGATGGTTCTACTGTCACCAGAAACACGCACACACTAACGGAAGGTGGATTCAGGGCTCGAAGAGGGATCAAAAGAGAAAGGAAGAAACTTTGGCCTTATTTATAAACAAGTTTTTGGCGAGTTTTGAGCTGGATTATTGAGAGGCTTGACGATTCAAAAATGGTGTGTGTTAAGAAGTTTGAATTTATCGTTCGTGCTAAAAAATGATTTGTCATTTTGTTGTAGGCGGCAATCGGAATCGGTCAAAAAAATAACCACAAATATTTATTCAATTTTCAGTCGCGTGGTTTTATGTTTATTTTACTTGGGCAAGTCCCAAGATCAGACACAAGGAGGCAAAGGAACAACCTAGAATTATGTCTATCACAATTCGTACGCGGTTTTTGAGACGGTCTTTTTTTGTAGTTTTTAATGCAATAGAGAATGCAAAATGTAATTCTGGCCTATTTTAGGGGCTAAAATGTGAATTATGCTCAAACGATGTCCGAAAAATACGAAACTTGGCCAAGATGCAATTTATGATGAAATGTGTGCACTGTAAATTTTTTGGAATTTTTGGATGCAATATGAATTTTTTTTGAATTTTTAAATGCAAACAAAATAAATTTCAATATTTAATTATAATAAATACTAAACCTAATTACTTTCAAAGGGTAAAATTATCTAAGATCTATCACTAAGTGATGGATCTCAGGAAAATCCTAAACCCCAAAAATGTGAGATTTAGTACCTATTAAAAATCAAACACTGAAATATGCAAAATGATTTTTACAGGACAAACTATGCATGCAAATGCGATTCTTTTTAGGCACAATGTCAGGTACAATTAATTCTTCAATATGTGATTTTTCGGGACTTTTTAGAGCAACGATAAATCAATGGCAAATTTAAGAGCACAAAGTGTGCAAAATATGCAAATTTCCACAAAAAATTAATTACTAATTAACCATCGATCACAAAAATTTCCACAATATGTTGGACTGTAGAGAATTAAATGACAAACATCGTGTTATTTTTGGATAAATAAAATAAGGCAATGTAGTGGTTCGAAATAAAGGGGAAGGACAGGGGTACAGATGTAATAAATTAAATATAAATAAAATAAGTAGGGGGACCTAGATGTAATTATCAATATTCCAGAGGGTCTTCTTGCAAAATTTCCAGTAGATCACGTGCCACGCGCGTGACTTGGTCGGCGGGGGCTCATGCGGAATTAAGAGAACCTTCAGGGGGCTTGCTGCAAATATCATGCCGGTCATGTGGAGGTCACGTGCACTGGCAGGCTCGGTGGGAGGTATGGCTCGGTGCTCCACGTGTCGAGCTTCTGTGCCTCGGCTTGGACTGAGGCTGCTGGCGTGGAGTTCGGCTCGGATGTATATGTAGGCTTGGAGCAGATCTGGATCGTTGATGGCGCTCGAATCCAACCGCTGGGGTTTTGAGATGCGCCAACGGCTCAGATGGATGATGCTTGATGATCGGATGGTTGGCGCTGGCCGACACACGACCATGGGTTGTCGGAGGAGCGGCGAGTGGCGGAGCGTTGACCGGCGGCGAGAATGGAAGTTGACGAAATCCGGCCACTCGTGTGGAAGATTGATTTGAGCAGCTCCGGACTCTGATCAGGAGTTGTCGACGTCGAGGCGATGGCGTGTGAGGCTGACAAAGCTCCTGCATTGTTCGATGTCGTGCTGGTGGCAATGAATGGTGGAGCTCCAGGAGTAGAGATTCAAAGGAGGGAGGTCGTCAGGGTTTGATCGTTGGGAGAAGGAAACGAATGAATGGCGATCGGGAGATGAACGTGAAACGGGATGGCGAGAGATGAAACGGAGAAGGTCGGAGGAGTACCTGGGAATGAGGGCTTGATGGTGAGGTCATCGGAGTGGATAAGTTGCCAAGATGGTTGGGCTGCGACGAGGCGATGTGCCCCAGATCACGTCGTTCGTGAGGAGTTTGGAGAAGTCGGAGGCGATGTCACCGTCAGAGGGCTTCGTCCTGTATCTCTGGTGTAGATCTACGGCGAATGCGGACCTCTTGGGGCATCGTCGATCTTAAATAGGGGCATCAAGGGTACCGGAGAAGGAAAGTGCTCTGTCGGTGAGGGATTCGATTGGGTAATAGTCGAGGATTTTAGGCGATTGGAGATTGATCTGGATTTGATCCGGTGGAGGATTCGACGAAGAATGGTGACCGGTGAGATTAGCGGGAGGCGGAGGAATCACGGGGATACGGTGGGCGGTGGAAATTCTGAAAGGGAGAAGGTGCTGGGGGAGACGACGGTGCTGGGCCGTCCGATCGGTCAAGATCGGATGGCCTCAGCGATGACACGTGGCGGCGTATTAAGTAAAGATGTGCGGCACGTGCTCGGCACGTGCGCGGGAGGCACGTGCTCAGCATGTGCGTGGTTTTAATTTTTTATTTTTTTTATTTTTATTTATTTTTTTATAAAAACTAATTAATAAAAATGCGAAAAATGTCTGACACGTGGCGGCTCCAGGATCTGCCACGTGTCAGCACCACAAAATTCAGAAATTAAAGACTTTGTAAAATCAAAAATAAATAGAAAACGGCCTTGGATCGAAAATGTTTCTTCACAAAAATTGCTCATCGCGATGAGATCTACAATTTCATGAAGACATCAAAACCAAAATCGATAAATGTATAAGGTGAATTTTTGGGGTATCCCATGTACGTAGAATACCTTGATTTTTAGGCTTTGTAATTTTTTTGTCATTTTTAAACCAGATAAAAATCCGGAAAAAAATATGATAAAATCAAAGACAAATATTTACATATTAATCTAATTTTTTGGATTTTTATTAATTAAGAAAAAGATGAAATAAAATAAAATATGAAAAAGACCAATTTTGTACAGTTGGTTAGTGAAGACTTGGACTCAATTTGTTTCTTTGATTTTAAGCTCGATTTGGATTTGGATTTTATGCATTTTAATAAAACTTTTATCAAAGAAGACAAATGAAAAAGAAATAATCTAAAATAGGTTAAATATGTACATAAAATAATAGGTTAAAACCGCTAAAATACAAAATGTACAAAAGAGGCCCAAAACCCAACTTTTACATACGAGCTCCGATTCAATTGAACTTGGTCTTGTATTGAAGGTAATTGAAGTACATTAGTTCAAAAGTGAGTAGGATTAAAACGGACACTGGATGGGGGAGATATGAGGTTTTTAGTCCGGAAATCCTGAAACTAGGGTTTGGGTTTTTGGTCCACTTATTTGGGTTAGTGATTTTTTTGTATTTTTCATTTATTCTTGTTAGTGATATGTACACAGTGGAGTGGTTTTGGATCATTCAGAGTTAGCATAAATGAGTAAAAAATTCAGGAAGTTAGGCTATTTACAGGTCAATTTTGGCTTGGATTTTTGGCTTCTTATTTTGTGCAAAAATTCGTGCTAAAATGCAATTCTTATGAAAATATGCATGAATACTAATTATGCAGAATAAATGAAGAAATGCTGATGATTTTGAGGGATTTGAGCTTAATTAATGAGATTTAGAGTGATGAATCTGAGATTCATCATCCCCCTATACTTAAACCATGCTCGTCCCTGAGCATCAAAAAGAAATGCCATGAGGTGAAAAGAGATTGGTTTCCATACCAAGATCATGAGCTGAAGGTGAAAATGAAACTAGACTCGACCTTTGGATTAATAATTTGGCAGAACTTCTGTGAGACTTAGAAGTTTAAAATCATCAGCCTTCAAGTTCTACACATCATTGTCACAGTTTCGGCTCAGAAGTCATTTTAGATCAATCCTCTTCCCAAAGTATACCCTATGAACATTAAACAATCGACTCATGTGTGTGAAAGGTTTTAGCTCTTCCCATCCAGAATGCCGGACTACCATGCTCCTCTCCTTTCCAATAACTCATCCTCGGGGAGTCAGGTATTTCCTTCTAAGGTTTGTCGCGTTGTGTTCACAATCGAATTGGGGGAGAAGTTAAAAGAGGGGGAAAAGAACTGGAGGGTGGCTAGTGTAGTCACCTCTCCTTGTGAAGATGGCCAGTGTAGCCGAGTCTTCACCAAGATCTACAGGTTTTCTTGAAGCTTGGACCTTTTTGGTCAGATATTTATTTGGTAGTGGCTTCTTTGTATTTGGAATTTTTGGTGGTTCTACTTGGATCTTGTTGTGCCCTTACGGATATAGAATCTTTTTGTTCCGTACATTTTTTGGGGTCTTAGAAAAAATTGTGCCCAATCGTCCATCCCTTTTCCGAAGCTTTATTTCAACCCGTACTCCTGTCTTTAGATTTCCAAGCTACCAGAAAAGAAACTCACACAGTCTTCCAACATCCTGTCTGAGTTGAGCTAAGTGCATAGTGCAAGAGTATAAATTAATTCCCTATTCCAGAGTTGTACCCAGAATGAAAAGAACAGGTTAGATATTAAGAGTCAAACGCTGCACATTGTCATGTAGAACTCAAAGAATTAAGTCAAAAACTCGAAGCTTCTGAAATCCTATTTCTCGATGAAGTTCCTCTGAAAATTAGGTGGATTAAGGTCAAGTACAGACCACTCTCGATTTCTGCTCATAACTCGGTTCAGAACCCAAAGACTTTTCACAGATGCAAATGCACGAAGTGCTGGATGAAGTACAGGTGTGTGAAATGCAGACAATTTTTTTGTGGAATTTTTTTATGCAGGGGATTTTTTTAATGCAAAAATAGATAAGAAGCCATTTTTCAAAAATTTTGGGCACAGTTAGTGTTAGCAACAAAATTCTTTTTTTCCTTTTATTTTGTGGTTTTTGTTTTTTTATTTAATAACCCACCCCGTAAATACATATAGTCTTACGCGAAAGTACGAGATATGGATAAAATATATACGAAGTATATATACTGACCCCCCTATACTTAGCGAGTGATGCGTCCTCAGAGCACAAGAAGCGTAAAGAAGACATAGCTCGGGCTAAGCGTAAGAGAGTGAAAAAGGAAAAGAAAAAGAAAAAGATATACAGGTCCGCCCCCCTATACTTAGGTTGTGAACAGTCTAAGAATAGAGGAAGAGCGGAAAAAGTGAAGCGGTCGAGATATGTAAATGAGGAGAATATATACAGGTGAGCGTCGGTTTTCCCTATACTTAGGCTCTGGTCAGCCTAAGTATAAGAGAAAGGTGGAAATGGAGCGATTGGGATATAGGAGAAGAATGGTATGTACATATGGCATCGGTCCCCCCACCCTATACTTAGGCCTTGGCCTAAGTAGAGGAAGAAGTTGTACAAGGAGATCGATGTGGTCGGGAGGGAGGGATCTTCAATGTCCTCGCTCTGCGTGAAGTAGATGACCTCAACTTGAACTGTCTGCTCTTTGGGTGATTCTATATATGGCTTCAGCAATTGTCCATTTACTGAGAAAGGTTGTGCATCATCTTTGAGTTCGGCAATATACACACTTCCATTGGTATGCACATCGATGATAATGTAGGGACCCGTCCATTTTGATTTTAATTTCCCATGAAAAATCCTCAACCGAGCATTAAACAACCACACTTTCTGCCCAGGGACAAAGGTTTTATCTCGAATATGTCTATCATGCCATCTCTTGACCTTGTCTTTATAGATTACATTATTGTCGTATGCTCGGTTTTGGATTTCAATTAGCTCATTCAGATTTAAGTCTCAGCATAATTTCCCAAGGTGACAACTCCAATTCAACTTTTTTATCACCCATTCTGATTTGTAAATCAATTCTGCTGGTAGATGGCATGGCTTGCCATAGATCATCCTAAAAGGTGAAGTACCGAGTGGAGTCTTATAGGTTGTCCTATAGGTCCACAGAACCTGGTCCAACAGTTTTGACCAGTTCTTCCTATCTAGACGAACCAACTTATGAAGAATATCCTTCACCTCTATTTTAGAAACCTCTACCATGCCAATAGATTGTGGATGATATGGGTTGGCTATTCTATGCTCAAATTTATACTCCTTAGCCAAAGATCTCATCTCGTTGTTTACAAAGTGGCTACCTCCATCAGAAATCAAAACTTTTGGTATCCCGAACCTTGCAATGATATTATCCTTGATAAACTTATAGACGATTTTGCTATCTGCGGTTTGGGTTGGAATAGCCTCTACCCATCTCGATAAATAATCAACCGCTAACAAGATGTACTCAAATCCATTGCTATTGGGAATAGGACCCATAAAATCAATCCCCCATACATCGAAAACATCACAGAAAATCATTGGTTGCATGGAAATTTCATCTCTATAACCAACAGTCCCTCCCATCCTTTGGCAAATCGGGCATGACCGTACAAATTCATTAGCATCCTGAAATAAGGTCCGCTAGTAAAATCCACATTGGATACCTTGTGCACGGTTCTCTTTCCCGAATGGTGTCCTCCAGCCTCAAGAGAATGACAATGTGTGAGGACACTCTGGTATTCCTCCTGAGGAATACATCTTCGTCAAACGCAATCCGGTCCTTCATAGAAAAGGAAAGGATTGTCCCAATGGTATTTTCTTGAATCTGACTTTAATCGATCAATCATTCTCTTGGTCCAACCAAAGGGAATCTTCTTGGAGATAAGATAGTTCACTATGTCCGAATACCATGGGACAGAATCAATAATGCGAACTGATTCATCTGGAAAAGTTTCCTTAATAGGTCTAGTGTCAGGATAATCATTTAGCTCAATTCAGGAAAGGTGATCAGCAACAACATTCTTTATTCCAGGGTTATCCTTGATTTCCAAATTACTCAAAAGTCATGCCTTGGCATCCTTCTTATCCATAAGATATCTAATTGCAGTGTGATCCGTGAAAATTGTCGCCTTGGAGCCCAATATATATGATCTGAATTTTTCAAGGGCCCAAACAACCGCGAGCATTTCCTTTTCAATTATTGTATAATTTCTCTGTGCAGGATCCAATACTTTTCTCGCCTAATGAATCGCATAAGAAATTCCATCTCATCTTTGTCCATGCACAGCTCCGACAGCAAAATCCGATCCATCAGTCATGATCTCGAAGGGAAGAGACCAGTCGGGAGCTTGTAATATCAACTCACATATTTTCTTTTTCAGGAGCTTGAAGGCCTTTAGACATTTGTGATTCACAATAAATCGGTGTCTTTTCCTAAGAGCTCAATCAGTGGGCGGGTGATATTTGAAAAATTAGGGATGAACCTTCGATAAAATCCAACATGCCCTAAGAATGACCTCACTGACTTGACGTTGGTTGGTGTCTCAAGTTTCTTGATCACATCCACCTTGATAGAGTCGACCTCCATTCCCTTTTTGGAGATGACGTGCCCCCAACACGATACCCTCAGTCACCATAAAGTGACTTTTCTCCCAGGAGAGTACGAAATTAACATCCCTGCATCTCTGGAGGACTCGGTCCAAGTACGCTAAACATGTATCAAATGAATCACCATGAACTGAGAAGTCATCCATGAAGACTTCCAGGAAATCACCAACCATATCGGCAAATACTGTAATCATGCACCGCTGAAATGTGCCTGGGGCATTACAAAGCCCAAATGGCATGCGCTTAAATGCGTAGGTACCGAAGGGACATGTAAATGATGTCTTTTCATGATCCTCAGGAGCAATAGCTACTTGATTGTAGCCATAGTACCCATAAAGAAAACAGAAGAATGCCTTCCCTGCAAGTCTCTCCAAGATTTGATCAATAAATGGCAGTGGAAAGTAATCTTTCTTGGTCGCAACATTTAGGTTCCTGTAATCGACAAAGACGCGCCACGACGTGGGTACTCGGGTCGTGATCTCTACCCCCTCCTCGTTGGCGACCATCTGGATTCCCGACTTCTTCGGGACAACATGAAGGGGGGCCACCCACTTGGAGTCAGAAATGGGGTATATAAATCCTGCTTTGCACCATTTCTCTATCTCTTTCTTAATCACTTCCTGAAGATTGGGGTTTAATCTTCTCAGAAATTCACGGGAAGGCCTTGCGTTATCCTCAATATAAATTTGGTGCGAGTAGAGAGCGGGGTTGATTCTTGCGAGATCCGATACAGTCCAACCAATGGCTTTTCGATTTTGCTCAAGGACTTTGAGTAATCTAGATTCTTGGACCATGGTTAATGATGAGCTAACGATCACAGGGAATTTCTCTTTAGGTCTGTTTAGAAATGTATACTTCAGTGTGAGAGGCAGTGGTTTCAGCTCTGGCAAATCTGAATCATCAATTAAATCTGGCTGAATGGTTATTCTAAATATGTAAATATATTTAAATAATATTTACAAAATTATAAAAATATAAAATTGTAAAAATAATAAAGAAAATGGCTATTTTATTCAGGTATATTATACAATAAGGGTCCAAAACCTAACTTTCACACCTTAACTCCTAGTTACATGAAACCACCTTCATTAAATAGCTTATTAAAAGTTATATATAATTAAAGGTGATTTAGATGCATTTTAAGTTTTCAATAGGAGATATGGGTCTGAAAAATTTGGGTTTTGACTTTTTATTTTGAGCATAAAAAGTACCCTGTATATTATTTCTGGGTAAACTCAATTTTGTATTTTTCTATACATGTTTATCTACAACTTTCATGTACAAAGTATATTGAATTGAGTATGAATAACAAAGAAATAAATTATCTCCAAAAATGTTTTATTAATGAATGAATGAATGAATGGGGTTTTTCTTGAATTTTTTGGCCCTTATCTCCCCCTACTTTATTCCTTATCGACCAAATCAATTCTTGACTTGTTCTCGAGGTTTAGGGTCATAAAATACCTTTGGCATTTTATTTCTTTTTCTTTCCATTCTTTATTCTTTAATTTTGGCATTAAAAATAGTATTTTATACACAATAAATGAAACAAATAATGAATGTTAATTTGTACAAAATAATGCTATTTACATGCATTAGCTAGGGTTTTTAAGGCTGAAATGATAGAATAAAGGTGATGAAATAGATATTCATCAATGGTCGAAGAAGAGGCTGCCTTGGCATCGTCTCGTGCCTATCAACGTCTGCCCCACACTCTCTAGAAGCCAATTCATATGGCATCTTCTCATGAATCATACAGGGACGAGAGCTCCAACTTGAGTATTATAGGGAGCCACATGTCCAAGGAGGATATCATAGGGAAGCGATCATAGGACCTCAAGAAACTTTCTGTGATCAAACAAAGGACACAGAATCTCGACAAGTTAGACCAGATTACCAAGCAGTTGGAGCTATTGGTCAGTACGATCAAATCCTATAATTCTGTATCTGCATCGGCTACCACTCCTGATGAGTCGAAGGAATCAGCATCGTCATAGCCTCCTCGACAGAGTCAGACCCAGCTAGCGGTCCAACACGTCTACTATGTGCAGACCCCAGAACCGACATCTCCATAGCAGCCACAACAACGGCTGGCAATCTACCAGCCTGAGCCCTAGCCCATTTAAGATCCATGTTTTCCTTCCTACTCCTCTCATTCAAGAGATGAATGGAGTATGGGCCAACGATGCATAGTCAGCCCATCTAGGAGGACAACAACAGGGCCAACAGTAAGGAAACCGCTAGTTCCCTCGGCAACAAGGAGGGAGATTTGTCTATAATCAGCCTCAATACCACTAGCAGTCTCTACAAAACTATGGTAATTGGAGAAAGAACTAGTACCAACAACCGTAGTATCGTCAGTACCAGCAAAACCAATAACTCGATCGTACCATATCAGAACCCTCCTCAACACCATCAGCACTACCATCCTTCTCCTCAGTACCACAATCAGTACTCCCACCAGCAACCTCCACACCAATCCCAGCATCAACATGGATAACACACCGAATCATATGAGGTTGCCCCTCCTTTGAACCCCGCCTTAGATTGCATGTCTCAGCTAGTGAAAATCCTAGTAGAGATGAACTTGAAACTCGATGACCTTACCGTCGTGAAGACCTCCATCCCAGCACAGGTGGAGACTAACCCCAACAACTTCCCCAAGAAAAAGCAAGTAGACTGTGATGTTCTCTCTATTATTTTTATATCATGATGTCACTCTCAGGAGCGATATGACCCTGCAGCCATCTGATATAATGAAGGGGAAGAATAAAGCTTCGCCATGCGAATCATCATCTTCTGCATCAGTCGATCCAACATCCGGGTGAGGAAGAAGAAGAAGTAGAAGCACCATCAAAAAATCCAAAAAAATCAGAAAAATAAAAAAAGCCAAAAGGAAAGCACCCACAGCAGTAGTTGGAGCCTTGGTCAGTCAGCCTTGGAGGAGACTGCACCTGCAGTTGATCCAGTGCCAGCATGTGGAGCCTTGCCTGCAGATTTTGGATGCCCGCCATTATTGAATGATTTTGTTCATTTTAGTCATCCATTTGTATATCCTAGTGTGGGAATAGATTTTGATGTAAATAAGAACACCATTTTTACTACTATTTTTTATTCTGTAAATATTCCTTTTCCATACGCATTAAGAAAATCCAAAAAAATTAAAAATATGAAATCAGCTTTGTCTGATCCTGATGTTGTTGAGATTATCCAAAATCTTGTGCTTGAAATGCCCTTGCTCAGAGTCATCAAGTACATACCTAACATCAAGAAAGTTCTGAAAGAAGCATGTACTTCAAAGAGACAGTTGCGCAGAGCCATAGAAAGAAATGTGAAACATATTCTAACAGCGGTTGCAATGAATACAATCAACAATCTCCTGACCAAAAAGATGGATATGGGAGCTCCTCTAGCCAGATGCTAGATGTTCGATCAAGAGTTCGACCGAACTATACTCAATAGTGGATCCTTAATCAACCTAATGCCCACCTCACTACTCAAAGAGTTTGGGCCGGGACCGCTCAAGTCTACTAGAATGATTCTGCAGCTCGTAAACACATCTATCAAGCGGCCCAAAGGAATCTTGGAGGATGTCATCGTGACCATTCATGGAATGAAGTTCCCTGCATTCTTCATAGTGCTAGACATGGACACCTTAGCTCCTATTTTGCATACCCCGATAATCCTCGGACGGATGTTCCTTCGAATAGCCGAAGCAGTGGTGAACTATAGCAGCGGGCAGATCACCTTCCGCTTAAACAGCGACAAGGTACAATTTGAGATGATCCAAGTGTAGAAACCGTCAAAGCCTGCATCAGACGAGAGTGAGCCTATAGAGCAGCGAATAAAAGACTCACTTTCTTGTTGAAATCTGATATAAAAATATGTTTATGTATGATATTGAAACCCACGAGTTCCTCTCCATAGAAGAACTAGTGGATAGCATAGTCGAGTTCCCAGCTATCCTCGATGATGAGATTTTCGCTAAGTCACCTGATGAATAAATGTATGCCCACTTGTCCTTGGCAGAGCATGAGGCAATCATTGAAAACTTTTGTGAACAAGATTTTGTGATAGAGGAATTCTGTGCAGCATTGAATGCAGAACCAACAGTGCCAATGGTGGACACCATACAGTTGAAAGGTCTGATACCATCACCCTGCACAGTAGCTGAAGTTACCACTAAGCTGAATCAGACCCCGCTTGAGCTCAAGCAACTTCCAGCAAATATGAAGTATGCCTTCCTTGCAGGTGCGCAGAACATGTTCCTTGTTATCATAAATTTCCAACTGACCGAGGAACAAGAATCTCGTATACTCGAGCTTTTAGAAAGAAACTGCAAGGCCATAGCCTGGAAAATTTCATATCTCCATGGGATCAACCCCTCACTATGCTCGCATCACATATATCTTGAGGAAGATAGCTAGTCATCCTGAGAGTTCCAGTGAAGATTGAATACAAATCTCTGGGAGGTTGTGATGAACGAAATCACAAAATGGTGTGATGCGGGATTTATCCCATCTCTGACTCGAAATGGGTGAGCCCCTTGCATGTTGTGCCAAAGAAGTCGGGGATCACCATGGATCAAGAATGATAAAGGAGAGGAGATCACAACCAGAGTACCGACATCTTGGTGTGTTTGTGTGGACTACAGAAGCATGAATCTAGCGACCAAGAAGGACCACTTACTGCTCCCTTCATCGACCAGATCGTTGAGCGATTAGCTGTGAAGGAAAATTCGATTTCTTGTACGATTACTCTGGTTACAACCAAGTTGCGATAGCTCCTAAAGATCAAGAGAAAATGACCTTCACCTGTCCATTTGGGGTCTGTGCCTCTGCAGAATGTCATTTGAGTTATGCATGCTCCCGTGACATTTCAACGATGCATGTTGGCAGTGTTCGCAGATATGGTTGAAAGTTTTCTGGAGATTTTCATGGACATCTTCTCAGTCTACGGAGATAGCTTCAATTAGTGCCTATCTTATCTTGGATCGAGACTTGAAGATATGTTGTGAAGTGAACCTTGTGCTCTCGTGGGAGAAGAGTCATTTCATGGTAAGAGAGGGTATTGTGCTAGGCCATGCCATCTCAAAACATGCCATGAAGGTAGACCATGCGAAGGTGGATGCCATTTCCAAACTTGATCCACCTACAAATTTGGAGCAAGTCAGATCATTTCTAGGGCACGTTGGTTTTTGCCAACGATTCATCAAAGATTTCGGTAAAATTGCCCGTCTGTTGACTGAGCTTCTGGGAAAGGGGGCAGATTTTATCGTTGATGACAGAGTCCTACAATCATTCAATCAGTTGAAAGGACTAATCACCCAAGCCCCTTTCCTTTAACCACTAGACTGGTATCTCCTAATTGAGATCATGACAGATGCAATAGACTACACCATTGGATCGGTTCTAGGATAGAGAAGAGACAATCTGCCATTTGACATTTACTATGCTAGCAGGACTCTAGGTGAAGCTCGGAGAAACTACACTGTTACTGAAAAAGAGCTACTAGAAGTCGTCTTCACCCTAGTGAAATTCAGATCCCACCTACTTGGATCCAAAGTGATAGTTTATATAGACCATTCTGCCATCAAGTACTTGCAAGCCAAGAAGGATGCCAAACCGAGAATCATCAAATGAATCCTTCTGCTACAGGAATTTGATCTAGAAATCCGTGATAAACTTGGAGTTAAAAATGTGGTGGCAGATCACTTGTCAAGATTACTAGAGTTGGATACTCCTGAGCAGAACTTATTACCAATTTATTGAAACTTTCCCAGATGGAGCAATCTTGTAAGTTACATCGCTCTCATGGTTCATTGATATTGTGAATTATCTTGTATCCAAGAAAACTCCACAAGATTGGCCGAAGCTGAAGGTCGACAAATTCATGTCGGATATCCATTTTTATTAGTGGGAGGATCCTTATCTTTTTTTGTGAGGGGGTAGATTGCATCTAGAGGAGGTGCAATCCTTAGGAGGAAGTCCAAAGTGCCCTCGAGCATTACCATGCAAGAAAATCAAGAGGGCGCCACTTTGGAAGAAGAACGGTAGCAAAAGTGCAATAATACATCTTTTGGTGGCCGACTCTATTCAAAGATGCAGAAGATTTTGTTAAGCATTGCACTGACTGCCAGAGATAGGGTGGCACTATCAGAATGAGAGACATAATTCCTCTAAAGTACATTCAGATTTCAAACATGTTTGACGTGCGGGGCATTGATTTCATGGGCTCATTCCATAATAATTAGGGTTTTAAGTATATTTTGCTTGTTGTCTATTACGTAAGCCGTTGGGTGGAGGCTATAC
This sequence comes from Ottelia alismoides, assembly GCA_037367405.1. Classification (NCBI taxonomy): domain Eukaryota; kingdom Viridiplantae; phylum Streptophyta; class Magnoliopsida; order Alismatales; family Hydrocharitaceae; genus Ottelia; species Ottelia alismoides. The sequence goes on along the minus strand of JAZKJV010002041.1, from coordinate 223,444 downwards.
CAACCTGAGCTGCCAACAGACGTACTGTCCACCAGTTCCTGAGGAAAAACATCATCGTATAGTTTGGGATCCCTGAAATTCTTATATCAGATGGGGGTAGCCATTTAATCAATAGAGAGTTGAAGAGGCTGACACAGGAACTTTGCATTGAACATCATGTCGTCGCTCCATACCACCCACAATCCAATAACATGACCGATGTTCAAATAGGGAGATAAAAACAATTCTACAAAAACTTGTACATCTCCATAGGAAGAACTGGTCGCAGTTGCTTGATTCCATTCTTCGGGCCTATTGGACCGCCTACAAATCATATCTACGAATGTCTCCGTACCGCCTAGTGTACGGCAAGCCATGCCATTTTTCTGTGGAACTCATTCGCAAATCTTTGTGGGCAATTAATGTTTGTAATTTGAATTCCAAGAAGTTTGGAAAGAATAGAAAGCTAGATCGGAATTGACTTCTCAAGTTCCGCAAGTATGCATACGACAATAGCCTAATGTAATAAGGTTAAGAAGTGGCACAACAAGTACATCAGCTACAATACTTTCGAATCAGGTCAGAAGGTTAGGTTGTTTGATCCAAAGCTCAAACTATTCCTAGGGAAGTTGAAGAGCAAATGGACCGGGCATTTATAATGAAGCATGTACATGATAATGGAAGCATCGTGATATATGGACTGCAAGCTGAATCATTTGTGATCAACAGATAGCTACTGAAACCTTATCTCGAGCATGATATGTATCTGCCCGTAGTTGATTCAATGCAGGTGGTCTAAGATGAAGAAATTCATGTCATAGCATCAACACAATCAAACAAGGCCATCACAAATATTTTTTATTAATTAATCTTTTTATTCTTTTCTTCTTTTCGTTTTCATTCTTCATATTCTTTCTTCTATGTCACCCTCACCCCATTCATATGCGTTATACTTAGGATATGCTTAATCCAAAGTATAGGGGGTGAGCGCCCTCGGGTTATTCATTCTTTGATCCCTCGCATGTCTCCTCAACTCCTGATAATATGTCAATACTTATTGATATTTTATAAGTATAGGGGAAGATATGCCGAGTTGATGATTCAGTTATTCGTTCCCACCTCGACCCTCCCGGCATGTAGAATACAATATGCTATACTTAGGATTAATTAATCCAAAATATAGGGGGAACGGTCGACTTCCTATTCTTTATTGACTCATTGTAGTATAGGCTTTTCTATACTTAGTGTGAGTTATGTCTTCCTTTTCTCTTCGATCTATGAGGGCATAGCTCAAACTAAGTATAGGGGGTCAATATATACTCTGTATATATTTTAGACATAACTTGTATGTTTTATCTTTAAGAAGTATGGCTAAAATCCATTTAAATAAGTATAAAGAAAACACTCATATAAAATTCATTAAAATTCCTTATATATACCGATTAATAAATCAGGTAAAAATGTTTTACAAAATATTTGAAAAATGGTTTGAAAATCTTTTTGAAAAAAATTGTTGAAACCTGTTTGGAAAATATTTTGTAAAATGTTTTCAACCTTTGTAAAAATGTTTTGTTTGTAAAAATTTCTTTTCTTTGTTTGAAGTAAAATGTTTTGAAAATCTATTTATAAATGGTTTTGAAAAATGGTTGCAAAAATATTTTGAAAAATCTATATATATTGTTTGAAAAATCTTTGCAAAATAGTTTTCAAATTTTATAAAATTTTTGTAAAAATTATTTGTCAAATTAGTTTGCAAAATAAAGTTTTTCAAAATGTTTACAAAATCTCTTCAAATCATTTTGAGAACTATGTACATAAATGTAAGCAAATAAAGATTCTTTACATACCTTATTAATATTTGTAAATTCCTAAAATCCTAACTCTTGTAAATAATAACAAGCATTCATGTGTAAATATATGCATATACTCCCTTTCTTTTCCTAAAAATCTTCTGTTTTAAAAATTCACTAAAAATGCAAAATGAAAAATCCCAAAAATATTTGAAAAATCTTTTCAAAAATTGCATAAAATTTTGCAAAACCTTTTTCGAAAATCCATAAAAAGAACAAAATTATAAAATTACATCACAAAAATATTTTTCTTGCATTGTACATAGCATTCGCATTTTTTGTAATAACCCAGACAATTAAACAGGTCAAATACAATCCAAAGATTGGAGCTTGGAATAGACATTAATACACTTAATTTTAGAGGAACCCATTGAGGACCGGAAGTGGAGATGTTTCAGGACACCTGGACTTAATTCTTTAGGTTCCATAAGACTATGTTCATGAGTCAATTCAATGTGCCTAAATAGAACCCTTGATATCATCTGTAAGACTCTTGACACAGTGACTTGATTGGAAACCTCGCACCTAGCACTTAGCTCAACTCAGATGGATTGTGAAAAATCTTGGGAGTCTAAGTCGAGACCATGAAAGGAGCTTCGTCAAGGGTGGCTCAGGAACCATTCTTAGGGTTGCTGACACCAATACTCTAACCCACTTCTTTTGGTAACAATGGTATCTAAATACTGAAGATGGATTGAGACAATGCTTTGGATGAGGAATGGCCTATCGGCTCAACTTTCTCTAAGACCCTAAAAAATGGGTGGAACAAAAGATGTTATATCCACCGAGGCACAAGCAAGAATACAGAAGTTGTACAAAGTCAAAGAAAATATTCAAAGAATCCTACATCCAAAAATTCCACAAAAATTTGAGCTTCAGAAAAAGCTTGCTTCTTGGTGAAGAATCGATTACACTGATTGATTTCACAAGGGAATGAAGACTACACCGATCCATTCCCACTTCTCGTCCCATTCTTCTGATTTCTTCTCCCATTCGGTTGTAAATATCGGGAGCACCTGAACTTAGAAAGGAATATCTGTCTCCATGAGGATGAGTTTCCATAAGAGCAAACGCCTTGGTAGTTCAATGGTTTTGTCTGGGGAGAGCTAAACAATTTCACACACATGATTATATAATTTCAAGGTAGCAAGAGTATGTGACTGAGATGATGGTTTTGATGGGTTGTGAATTGGATTGGATAATAGGAGTATGGAATCTAAGGGTTGTTATGTCTTACTTTGTGACTTCTATGTAGTTCTGAACACACCATTAATATAAAGACCTTCTCTGAGCTCCAAACTTTGACTTTATTAAGATAAGTTTAAAAGTCAAAATTATTCCAAATTATTTCTTTTTCTTTTCTTTATTTTCTTTCCGTACTTATAGGCATAAGTGTTTGCTAGGGACTAGAAAAGGCAAGTATAAGGGGTGATGAATCTCCATTTCATCATCTTTATTATTTCATTTTGGCCTTAAATCCCAAGCTAAATGCATGTATATATCGTTAATTTGTCAAATAAACATTCTTTAATTTGTACAAAATACTGTATAAAATAATGTATATTGATCGTATTTAATTCCAAAATAAAAGAATAAAGGAAGAAAAGAAAAGGAAACGAGACACCATAGGTGTTGAGTGACCCTAACCCCCGAGACTCAGTCATCATGATGACTTAGTCGACAAGAAAAAGTAGGGGGGATAGGACGACTAACTGTACAGATCACATAGTCTAAAAAAACCCCAAAAATATAGGCCAATACTAACCTTAAGAGCTCTATTTTATTCTGTATTATTTATGCATCAAATAAATAAACTTTGTACATGAAAGTTGTAGATAAAAATATGTAGAAAAATAATTTCACCTAAAAATAATGTGCAATGTACTTTTTACACACAAAATAAAAATCCAAAATCCAAACTTCCCAGACCTGTATCTCCTCCACATGAACTCAAAATGTACAAAATGACCTTTAATTGTATATAATTTGGAGTTAAGAAACAAAAGTTAGGTTTTGGGCCCCTATTATATGGTTTACCTGAATAAAATACTATATTTACTTATTCTTTATATTTTTATAATTTTGTAAATATTATTTATAATATATGTACATATTTAAAAATATAAAACCATAAAGAAAATATGAAAATAAAATAGTCCATATAAGTACATAGAGGAATATACTATACTCATATCTATATAATAAGCATGTATATTTATTTAAGTGTACATATTGTATCAGAAAAATAAAATGAAAATATACTTATGTATATTTAAATAAGCTATAAATATATAAATTATGTAAATAAAATAAAAAATAAAAAATATAGAATAAAAATAAAATAGGCAAAACATAGGTAAATATACATATGTTTATACCCCTAAAAAGTAACTTGTAATAAATAAACTTGTAAAAATAAATAAAATTGGATTAAAAATCTACATAAAATAATAAACATTCTTATTTTATAACCAAATTTAATTAATTCATTTACTAATTATTTTTTATTTTACAATACTTTTCAATTTCTTTTTACTGATTGGTCCACGTGGACCAATCATGGACTTCATTTTGTTGACCTACGGTCAACTGCACCCCAACGTCTCTAACCTATGATAGAGTCACGTGTCGACCCATTTTGTCTCCATTTTCACCCTCGAGCTCCACCCTCTCTGATCTTCGCACGACCTACTTCCACGCTGACCTCTCCATCCTCACCAACTACTACCTCCGATCACGCGAGCCCTCCTCGAAAATCACCAAAAAGTTCATCTATAAATATAACCCCATCTCCCCTTTTGATTTTTCAATCCCTTTTCGTGACTTCTTAACCCCTAAGACCATCACCATTTTCCTCCTCTCGGTGACAAGAAGCGGAGGCAAGGTTCTGCAGTGAGGAGATGTGGAGAGGCGATCCAAGCCATCTCCGATGAGATTGTCACCGTGAGGTCCAGCTCCATGGTTCCGGCCACGTTGAGCCCCCTTTCCTGCCATTTATAGGTAAAATTCTTAGCGTAGATTTCATTTCCGTATTTAGTTTTCTATTTAATTAGTAAGTTAGTCTTAAATCAGATCTGTTCAGAAACCTGGAGCTCGAGCTCCAGGTTGATTTCTTCATTAAACATCCCCTTGTTTCGACCCATTGACCCCCTTACTTCGTTCCTCGACGTATTCTCCACATTTCGCCCATCCATCCACCTTGATTCCTGCAAGGAATCAAACTTTCAATGCTCTTCCTGTCACCTCGTGAAGCTTTACCCACTTCACCACCTATAAGGCTTTGTGCCTCCCTTTTTAGCCTGAGGTGATCGCCTCGAGCCACTTAATCATGTTGTGCAGGGCAGGACATGTACAGACCCATCTGGAGCCTCATCGAAGACTTGGAGCAGTGTCAGGTCGCCTGGAATCGTTTGAGTTCCCTGGCCTTTTTCTCCTCGCCGGTGACCATCGGCATATGTGGAAGGGCGCCAGGAAGACAAAGCACCCATCGGCTTGAGAGTTCAAGCCCGGAGATGCCTAGATTTGGCAATCAAAGCGAGGCCACTCAATTGTTCTTGGGTGTTCTTCGTGAACACACAGGTGTCGTCGGATCAAGAATCTCTGCCGGATCTAGTAATCACAGCCCTTGGTTCTAATCGAAACGTTGCCCCATCTACGCTGCACGATCAGCCACGTGGCAGCGTGAGGACGACCCGATAAAGGTCACTTAAGTGGGTAAATATCGAAGGCACCCTCCACACTTTTTTAGATTTTAATTAGTCTTGTAAATATTTTATGCCATCTAAATTTAATGGGATATTTGCATGCACCCCCTTGAATATTTCTAATATTTTAATATTATTCGTGCCAATCAAGTGCACCCGCACGAGTTATCTTGTAAAAATTACATATAAACCCTCCTAGGTTCTTTTAATTATTGTTTAATACATAAACTTCGGAAATTAGTTATAAATTTTTTGGTTATTTTCACTGTGCACCTTGTATTTATTTTAAATTACAAATTTACCCTTGCTAGTTCAAGTATTTTTGTGTATGTTTTTAAATTCATAAATATCATATGTGCTCCAAAAATTATGAATAAATAGGTTAATGTGCTTGATGTAGTGTTTTTTCATGACATAATTTTTATTTTTGCATTTCACGCATATCCTATTTATTAAAAATCAAATAATGCATGGATATTCTTTGTTTGACTTATAAAATACCAAAATATATATAAATGCTTTTAAAAATTCCCAAAAAAATAGTGTGTATTTATTATAGTATCTAATACCCCATACCAAAAATCCCTAAAACTAGAAAATGAAAATGAGAAAAAAATAAAAAGCTCCAATATCCTATAAAAAATATAAAAAATCTTTAAAAACTCCAAAAAATATTTATTTCTATTCTGTATTTTTATTTATATATTTTAGTATATATTAAAAGTTATTTACGAAAAAATTGAAGCTTTTTGCTATGTTTAAACCTCAAATCAATTCAGCATATTTACTTAATCCATGTTTTGGGATTTTTTGACTTTAAAAATACCTAAAAATTAGCAAATATAGTTGAAACCCCATTTTTAAAAATGATAAAACATATAGAAAACACAAAAAAAATTATTTTCCTCTTTTTGACTATTTTTACCCATATATATAAGTATATTACCCTATAGTGTTTTATATATCTATATATCTTAATATATAAGTTAAATATTATTTATTATTATAAATATTTTATAACTATTTTAAAATCAATATATATAATAAGAATATTATATTTAAAAATCCACAAAAACCTAAGTTAATAGTGTGCATACCTATATGCATTTATGCATATTTTATTTATTTATAAATAAAATATATGTGTTACCCGTGTGTTCCCTGTGTTCGACACCCTACTCTGCTTGTCATTATACACATTTATTTGTAGGGTTTATAATAAATTTTGATTCACACATGTTTATTCTTCCTTGATTATATTGTGTGGGTTGATTGTTGTTTTAATCATGGTCTTTGTGATGGGTCAGTTTAGTGACTTTGCTCCCGCCCTGTGTGGAGCGTACGACTCTCTCCTCTGATTAAGGTGGTCAAACAAGGGGGTGAGTGTATTCAAGTTATTCTTTATTCTACTTTATCGCTTTCTTCCCAACTTGTTGATATTTCTTTTCTATACTTGGGGATATTTCACCATAAGTATAGGGGGGACAAGCAGAGTCGTTGATTCTTTTGTACATCCTCGTCCTTGATCATCCCTGCTTGGTGTACAGTATGATATTCCTAGGATTAGTTAATCCTAAGTATAGGCGTGAAGACAAATATTTCTGCCGAAGTCATGTCAATCCACAAGACGGACCGACAGTCGTCGAAGCAACCTCAGACGAAAACCTCTAATCGATCAACAATTAACCCACAATACGAATAAAGCAATATATATATAATGTGGAGTTAAAATTTATTATAACTCTACAACATGTGTGTATAGGTGTAAGCATGTGTAGAGGTCGAACTCAAGTTGCAAATGGTACAAGGGGGCAAAATAATGCGCATAAAACGTGTATTTCATCTCTTGTCCATTTTTATTGTTTTTGTGTGTTTTTGGATTTTATATTTTTTTATTTTATTTTTTGTTTTATATATTTTTTTATTCTATTTTTATTTTTATAATTTTATATTTTCTTTTTATATTTTCAGATTTTTATTTTTCTTTTCTTTTAAATACATATATATGATATATAAGGCTATATATATACATATAGAATAATATTTATTGTTGGACATGTGAGCCCACGATGAGCCATTATGCAATAAATGTTATTGCGAATATCACTCCCTGATCTGAAATGAAGAATAACTAATTTGCATAATAGGTCCCTTAGTACAATTAGGGTTATGTACCACGGCCATCTTGATGATCATACAGCTGTTGATTCAATAGTTGGAACATAGAGGTTGGTGCTTGGATGAATATCTAAGGAGTTAGAATGAGGACTCATCAAGCACCAATAAATGATTGTTAAGAGATGATCTCCAGCCTGAGTAGGAGATGGCAATCCTTTCTCATTTGGTTGATATCTGACTGACCTCTTGATGCAGGTCCTCTACATGGGAATAGAGATTCAGAGGTGTCAGATTAGTTAGGTCAAAGAGTTGACTTAACGAGATCGAGATAACCAAAGTCCTACATCGTATGTTATCGCGATATAGGCACACATACTCTAACCGGAGACAGATGTGTTACTATATGTCTGAGTATGTACATTTGGTAGACCAATAGGTTGATGACCTAACCAAGGTCTATATACCGGCGAGCTACTGTGCATATAAGGGCATATGAGTAATACGATCTCTCAAAGGGATCATACAAGTTCACTTCTGAATCGGAAGACATGAGCTCACTCATGAGATATTGGGATCGATAAATTACGTGCATGGTCGTAAAACTTATGAAGCTTGACAGAATTTATAGGTGTGATATATGCTTTTGGAAAGCATATGATCAATACCAAATCCCAATGATCAAATGAGAACCTTAATGATAAAACCCTGAAGGTGACAGTCTAAAAGAGATCTATAACTTTGGGTTTATCAGAAGGTCTTCCAGTATGCAGGATGTACAGGTATTGGGAATACCTAAGGGTGATGTGATCATAAACAATTGTATAACCATGACGCCTTTATTCCGAGGGAGTAATGAAACAGGTTTGGATTTTAGTGACTCCTCTCAGTAGAGAAGTAACTTGATCTTAGTCCAAGTATTGGACATTGATCTGAATGAGATTCAGATGCAATAAGAAGATTAGGTTTACGGACTTGATTTAATCAAGCATCTATGGGAGGTCCGTGAGATTTGGATTTGAGATGTGATCTCAATGTTCAAGTCACTATACGTGGAAAAATACAATTGCCCTCTCCTTATCTCCAAGTACCTATGGAGAATACACATTATTCTTGAAAGAGTTCATGAATAATTACATTATTGAAAGCATAGAGAAATAGATAATTAAATGTGATTTAATTATCATGTATAATGTGAATTTGATTCACATTATATTGGAGAATGAGAATGGTTATCCAATATAATTAAATGTGATTTAATAATTGAGGATAAGTATAATATGGATAAGAGTATCCATATTATTCATAATATATTATAAATATGATTTATAATATATTAGAGAGAGTTTTCTATGATTTATATTTGTTGGTTAATTATTGATGTGAATTGGATTCACATTGGATGATTAATTAAAATTATAAATCAACTTTTATTTTGGGTTGTGAATTTGATTCACAAATTTCCAATGGCAAGATTACAATATTCACAAAATAATTATGAATTATTTTTGGTTAGTAATTTGCAACAATTGTTGTTGCAAAACATGGAGATAATTAAGGGATAATAGAGATTAATGTAATCTCAAGTCCCCTTGAATATAGGAGTGACGGCCACCAATTCCAACAAGGAAAAGGTGGTTGTCCACTCTATTACTTAGAGAGGAAGATTTCTTTGCATTATCTCCATGTTTAATTGATTTAATTTATGGAGTTAAATTATATTGATTTATCAATATAGATTTAATCTAAATTAAAATAATTGTTGTTGTATTTTACAATAAGATCTTGTCCATTGAAAGAAACACAAATCAATCTCGTCTGTTGATTTTGTGTAGTCCATGGATCCCCAAAATACTATATAAGAAGAGGCACCCCATGCTCTTCAAATGATACAACAAGTTGTGCAACAACTCTCTCATCTCTCTCTCTCATTCTCTCGTGCCCTCTTCCTCCTCTCTCTTTGGGTGGCCGTCTACCCTAGCCCTAGAAGGAAGAAGGCCCTCGTCTTCGCCTTGCGTTGTGCTTCGACGGCTCTCGTACTCCATCTTCTTTGGTGCTTCTCGCTCGCGAAGAAGACATACGATCTCGTGTGACGAGATCAGGAGTTCCCTTGCTTGACAACTACTTGGATTGCGAGATCCTCGCGACTCATCCCCGCGCTCGCAAGCGTCTCCTCCGAAGGTCGGACTTTAGATAGGAGGCTTCTTCTCTTAGAAGCTCGATCGCAACCATGCTACAACAGGTATTCCTATCTCTATTATGTGGTTAGATGAAACGATTCATAAATGGTTTATGGATCATGTGGTTTCGTAGTTTAAAAAATTTTTAAATTCCGCTGCATTGAGCGACTAGTATGACTAGTCGCTCTTGATCGTATCCGATACGATCATCATGCTTCCGTGATGCGTTTGAGGATCCTCCCGTATCCTTCATTTATAAATACTCAGTAAATATAAATAAAATACAATATCAAAATTGTTTTTGAGTTTTAAACATGTTTCTAATATTTTTGTGACTTTTGTGAAATTTTTAGAAATTCTTATGTATTTTTAAAGTCAAAAATGTCCCAAATAAGGGATTAAATAAATAGGCTGAAATTGATTTGAATATTAAAAATAATAAATAGGTTCCAAAATTACTCAAATCAATTTTAATATAGATATTTATATAAAGAAATTTATAAAATAAAAAACCATATTTTTGGATTTTTTAATGATTTTTTAGATTTTTATGAAAGATTTAGTGGTTTTCAATTTTTATGCTTTTTCTTTTTCCATTTTTAGTGATTTTTGTCTATAGTTAAAATAGAGGAAAATAGGCAATATATGTTTTTTGGAATTTTTCGAGTCGTTTTATATTTTTTTGGTATTTTCTAAGCTAGTTGAAATAAAAATAAGCTCATTTTGATTTTTAATAAATGGTTAAAATGCCTAAAATACGAAATAAATAGATGACGTGAAAGTACATTGCAAAAGGTACATATCCCTATTTTGCAAATTTTTCGGAGCATAATAGCTATTTATAAAAATTAGATGAAATGCAAAAAAATACATGTCCTAACAGGGGCATATTTGCAATAAAAATAAACATCAGGGGCTCATATTCAAATGTGCCAAAAATATACAACATTTATTTAATTTTTATAGGCTATTTTACAATTACAAAATATGTCAGGGTTTCAATACAAATTACCCAGCTCACGTCGGACTACACGTGAGCTGGCTGGGAAGGACCCAAACGCAATAACCATAAGTACAGGGTCGACACTGCAAAATTCCCAAAAATATACAATGTAAATTAAATTTTAATAGACTACTTTACCATTACAAAAACTGTTAGGGGATTCAGAGCAATTTCACCACCTCGCGTGGGACGGCACGTGAGGTGATGTGGAATGGACCCAAATGTAATTAACAGAAGTATAGGGTCCTATTTGCAAAATTTCCAAATTATTTTTAATGTTACATTTTATTTACAGGACTAAACAATAAATGTACAAAAATGCATGGCAAAATATGAAATTTACCCCTAAAGAGACGTGAGCCAACGACTAGATCTGATTCACTTGCCATGCGTTGCTCTCCCGTCGCACGATGACGGTTCACGATGGATGTCTGGGATAAGATCGCGTGGCACGATCAAACAGCTGTGGCTCGACTCGATCCGACGTCTGCTGTTGCATAGTAAGAAGAGGGCTTGATCCGATGGCAGAGAAGCGCGTTTGATGAACAGGGAAGAAGCCTCGCCTGAGCGAACTTCCTCCGGTCGAATCTCGCTCCTCCGTCAGGCATGGATGCTCAAAGATGCCCAGAAAGATGTCTGGGTAGGTTCTCTATCTGCTGGGGGCTTTAGAAAGGGCAGTGAATCACCAGAGCGCCACCACGACGTCAGAGAAAAAGTGGTGTTCCATGTGTCTCCGGTGAAGTACGAAGTGATCTCTAAGCGCTTTTTTGCAAGTTGAACATGCATGGGACGAAACCAGGGATGAGGGAAAATAGCCCCGTCCCGTTAGAAGGTGGAACGGAAGCTGGGGAGTCGAGATGGCGGCAGTTGTGGTGAGGTGAAGGAGCGGGAGGCCGGGATCCGGCTTCAAGAGGGAGCAGGTTGGATGGAAGGCATCGGGGCATGGGGAAATGGTAGGAGAATGGAATGGGATGGAAAAAGGGGGTTTGCACACAACGTAGAACACTACCGGAGCTTGAGAACTCTGATGAGAGTAACCAGCTAATCTAACATATTCTACTAACTAATTATTGAAATAAAATGCATAAAAATGATCCTAAAATCTACAGCTACCTAGAAAACATAAAATAGCACAGCTCTTACCCGAATTTTGTCCAAGGAGCAGAGGTGGTCGGAGTTGGGCCGACTTGGGTGCACCTTCCTCCTCCGCGAGCCTTCCAACCTCAAGGGACTGCCATTGTCACGATTATACGCACTTTGGCCGAGATTAGGGGCTCTAAGACTCATATGATGACAAAATTCGACAATGGAGGAAGGAGGTTCTTATTTAACTATAAGTGGCGCACCTTATTGACTGACTAATGGGCAGAAGGTCAAGCTATGTACAATGGTTCTAAGATCCCGACGTGAATCTCGGAAGAAACATGATGAAATCCCATGAAGGGATCGAAGGCGATTGATCGATGGATCAAGCAAGAAAAAGGGAGGAAAATGTGGGACTTGACAGGAACGTCAAGTCAGCGGGCTGGTGGGAGTGTTTACCAGGGGTCAACGATCAGGGCGACGTGATTAGGCCATGTCAGCCCACTAGAAGACAGAATAGCTTCTTTATTCGAATTTAATTAGTAAATGATTTTATTAATTTTAAATTATAAAATAAAAAATGTTTATTATTAAATGTAGTATTTTAATATGATTTTTATTTATTTTTTTTGGTGTCATTTATTAGTAGTTAATTATTAGGGTTATATTTATAGGTATATTCATCAATGTTTTGACTATTTTATTTTTATTTTTTATATTTTTTTATTAATTTATTCTCTTATTTTATATAATTATAACTTATTTTTATGTGTATAAATATATTTTTATTATATTTTTATGATAATATTTGTATACTTAAATAAATAGTTATGTATAATATGTAGGTATATGTATTGTATATTTACCTATGTACTTTTGTATTTTATTTTATTTTATGTTTATTTTATGATTTATTTTATATTTATATTTTTAATAGAATATAAATGATGTTTACAATATCAAATAATAAATAATAAAAGAATTATTTCTCCTTTATTTATATACATGTATCAACATAGGTATTTTGCCTATATATTATATAGACTTATTTTATTTTGTATTTTCTTTTTGGTTTTATTTTGGTTTTAATTGCACATAAGTTATAAATAATATTTACAAAATTATAAAAAAATATAAAGTTGTAAAATTAATAAGGAATGAATAAATTGAATATTTTATCGGGTCTATTATACAATGATGGTCCAAAACCTAACTTTCACACCTTAACTCCAAAAAATAGGAAACCACCTCCATTAAATAGATTATTAAAAGTTATATATAATTAGAGTGATTTATATACATTTTGAGTTTTTATTTGGAAGATATGGGTATGTGAAGTTGGGATTTTGGCTTTTTATTCTGTGTATAAAAAAGTACATTTTGTATTATTTTTGTATAAACTCAATTTTGTATTTTTACTCACATTATTATCTACAACATTCATGTACAAAGTTTCTTTATTTGATCAATAAATAATAAAGAATAAAATAGGTGTCAAAAATGTTTTATTGAATGAATAAATAAATGTGGTTTTTATTTTATTTTTGGCCCTTATCTCCCCCTACTTTATTTCTTGTCGACCATCTCAATTCTTGACTTGGTCTCGGGGTTTAGGATCATAAAATATCTTCGATATTTTATTCTTTTTCTTTCCTTCTCTTAATTATAACATTTTGGTATTAAAACAATGCATTATATACAATAAATTCAATAAATGATGAATGATATTTTGTACAAATTAATGTTATTTTCATTCATTGGCTAGGGTTTTTAAGGTCAAAATGATAGAATAAAGGTGATGAAATGGAGATTCATCACCCCCTTATACTTGCCTTTGCTAGTCCCTAGCAAACACTTATGCAATAAGTATTAAAAGAATAAAGAAGAAAAGAAAAAGAAAGAATAAATGGAATTGATTTTAATTATTAAACTTGTCTTTACAAAATCAAAGTTAGGAGCTCAAGTTAGACCTTGATGTGACAATGTGTGTGGAACCTCGTCAGGAACCAAATTTAAAACATAACAGCCTTCGAGCGTCACAGAACTCGATTCAAATCACCTCAATAGCCAGGTCAGAACTAGCCTACATCATGCGCAAACCCTTATGACTATGAAGTTGACTTTCAGTGTAAGTGATAGTGGCTCTCCCCAACTGAAATGACAAAAGAACTGACTTCTCTAGAATGACAACCCAATGATTCCCTAATCCAATGACTCTTACCTCGAGGAACAGGGTATTCCCTTATAAGTTCAAGTGGCATCCGACTCAAGAGGAGGGGGTGAAGAAAAGAATGGACGGAAGACAGTGTAGCTACCTTTCCTGGGATGCATGACCAGTGTAGTCAAGTCATCCAGTTGCAGGCTCACATGGTATAACTTTGATGCTCAAGCTTGCTTAGTGACTATACAGCATATATGCATACTCCGGCAGGCATTTTATTTTCAATCAAGCCTGTCCATTTTTTTGGAGTTTTTTTTTAAAATAATATTTACAGTAGCATTTACATAAAGAGTTTTTTTCTCTTGAGCCAAAAGACTATCCCTCTTTTGAAGCATTATTGCAATCCACATTCTCTTGACTTTAGACCTCATGGCTACTAGATCGGGTTGGGGTGCACTTCCCTCCCTAGATGAGGATGAATGTTTCCACTCGTGTGCTTCTCAAACCAGAAAATCCATTCCCCTTACCCCTCCAATTGAGTTGAGCCAAGTGAAAGGTGCACGTGTCCAAGTTAGGTCACGACCGATAAGAGTCATGTGTGTCTCTCGAAAAGTTCTAGTTAGTCAGTTGAGGTAACTTGAACCCAACCCTGAGTCAATCTTCCACTTTATTTGGACTAGTTCAATCATCAAGCTCAATCTTAAGGAATGCTAATGCTATGCAAATGTTATGTACAATGATGTAATTTTCAAAGAAGTTTTGCAAATAAAAAGAATTTTGGCATAAAAATATGAAATTTGTACAACTATTTACACGGGTGTGCCTCTTTTTATTTATTTACAAGGTTTAAGAATTTAAAGAATTTACAAGTTTAAAATGTTGTTTATTTTTATAGGTATAATTGGTAAAGAATTTTATTTATATGTATGTTTATTTATTTTTAATGATGCATATATTCCTCATATTGATTTGCAAACAATTTTGAAAACTTTAATATAAAATATTTTTGCAAATATTTACAAACCTTTGAAAGCCATTTTGCAAAGATTTTTCAAATAGTATATATAGATTTTTCAAAATACTTTTACAATCATTTTCAAAATCATTTGCAAGTAGGCTTTCAAAACTTTTATTTCATACAAAGAAAAGAATTTTTATAAATCAAAAATGTTTTTACAAAGGTTGAAAACATTTTACTAAAGTTTTCCAAACGGGTCAAACCATGTTTCAAATCATTTTGCAAAAATATTTTTAACCTGATTTATTAATCAGTATATAAAAAGAATTTGAAGAATTTGTTGTTAATTGATTTAATGAATTGTATATTTATATATATTATTTTAGCCATATTTATTATTTAATAATACGAAAATACGAGTTATGGCTAAAGTATATACAAAGTATATACGACCCCCCTATACTTAGCTTGAGTTATATCCTCATAGATCGAAAAGAAAAAGAGAAGACATAACTCCTACTGAATATAGAAAAGTCTATACTACAACGACTGAATAAGTAATGAAAGAATGAAGAGATAAATGAATCAGACGTTGACCTTCCCCCTATACTTAATATCAATAATCCTAAGTATAACAGACTGTTCATAAGGCAGGGAGGGTCAAGGGTGGGAATAAACAGATCACAGCTTGGTCTGTCTCCCCCTATACTTAGGGTGAGATATCCCTAAGTATAGTAGAGAAAATCAACAAGAGAGGAGACGGTGGAGGGGATCGACGCATGAAAGAACTTGGGGTGCACCCCCTACACTTAGGATAAAGTACATCCTAGGTACAGAAACTGACAAAAAGGGACGACATCTCTCTAGTAGAAAAAGAAAAATAAAATGGAAAAGAAGAAAAGAAGAGCGCATCACTCCTCCTATACTTATTATAAAAGACCCCTAAGTATAGGCAAAATAAGAGTGATGAAACGGAACGAAGAATAGAACAACACGGGGTATACCCCCTATACTTAGGACAAGGTACGTACTAAGTATAGACACACAGATATGGCAATTGATCTGGGGTACACATGACATACGGGAGAAAGAAGGAATGTACGACAAAACACATATATACAACAAGTATAGAGTGGTGAAGTATAAGATGGTATCTGGTACGTGAATACCGTACTCTCATCATCTTCTCTTTGTGAGACTGATAATGCAGTCAGAAAGCAAAAGACACTTGGGTATATAATCAAGTGGGTGTCATCTACCAGGGAAAACAGATCGAAAGGTAAATCAAAGTAGCATAGAACATCGGCTCAAAAGGAAAGGAATGAGAAAGCGGAACCGATACTGTAAAACATGGAGGAAGAAGGAGCAGTACAGATTTATCCAAGTCAATCATGGTCTCAAGAAGGTAGAAGAAGGTGAAGAGCAAGAGACTCTCTATGCAGCAGGGTAGCTAGTTGTCAGAATATCGGAAGGTCAAAGGGACACACCGAATACCACAAGACATGGCTCAACCCTGCGAGGGTCCTCAAGGTGAGCAGACTCCGGTGAGTCTAGGATCACAAAATAATCAGAAGACTCGGCTCCATGTTCCAACAGATTGGAGACACAATCAGAGAGGAGACTGAGCACACAATCAGAGGACTTGGCTTCGTGCTCCACCAGATAGGAGACACCAGAAGTGAAACTGAGTTCCTACCAAATGGTGTATCATCCCGCAGATAACCCTCGGGGAGTGGTACATACTAGTCAATGAATAATTAGACAGAGCTCGCCCTTGCAAGGGTCATCAAGTTGAGCGGACTCAAAGCAGTCAGATCCCTCAGATGGATCATCAAAAACAGTCTCAGTAGGCGACAGATTGGCTACCAACAGCAGAGACCAATAGAACGAGAAAATGTGGCAGCGTCCTGCAGATAACCCTCGGGAAGCATACTGACAACTAAGTAGAGAATAATCAGAGAGAGATGGCTTGTCCTTGCAAGGACAGACAAGGAGAGAGGACTCAGATGAGTCAAGATAGAACAGTCCCGTGATCCGACAGATCGGATATACAACGTGGCACCGAGACTGAAAGCATATCAGACGACTCGGTTCTGTGCTCCAACAAATTGGACTGAGCATAAGTAATGTGTTGCATCCACCCACAGATAGTCCTTGGGGAGTATTTCAAACTAAATAGTGAATATCGGAACAGATCTCTACCTTGCGAAGGTCATCAAGGTGAGGGGGCTCAAAGGAGTCAGACAGATTGATCTCGGTAGACGACAGATAGACTACCCAGCAAAAGAGACCGAAAGATCAGGAAAGTGTCAGTCTCCCGCAAATAACCCTCGGGGAGTACTATGATCTGGGTGGAGAATATTTAGAAGAGTGTGACTCATCCTTGCGAGGACCATCAAGGAGAGAAGACTCGAAGGAGTCCGAACAAAATAGGTCTCATTCTCCGATAGATCGGACGAGCCAGGAGTGAAACCGATATCATACATATGACGACTTGGTTTCATGCTCCAATAATATGGATGCACAAGCCGGGAGTGAAATCGATCGTAAAGAAAATGTTGCATTCTCCCGCAAATAGTCCTTGGGGAGTAATGCAAACTAGGTCAATCAAATCATGGGAATGCTGGCATCAAGTCTCGGGTCCTCAAAAATAGTCAATCAATCCTCAGTCGGAGGGCATAAGATCACAGGAGGAATGAGAAAATCAATCACATCAGTTGCAATGTGGTCCCTTAAGTCAATCAAAGTAGCTGAGATGGCTCAAGATGTAAGCATTAATCCTCTACGTGCTACAGGTAGATGAAAGAATTAGGAGATCGAGGATGGATCAGTCAAGGAGATGAGTGAAATCATGTGGGTTCCCGTACACCGTCGCTTTGAAGTACATATCAAGATAGTCAATCAAATATTTATATCAAGAATGAAGGAATCGAAGAAAAGACCGTCTAATCATATCTCATGAACTCATCATCAAGTCATCAAAATACATCACATCCTCAATCCGGTGTGCGAGATCAAAAATCTTCAAATATGAATCACATGTGATCATGCAAATATCAAAATCCTTAGTATTAGCTATGCACATATCAGAGTCAAATCCACCAAAAGTAGCACACCAATCTCAGCATCCTCAAAGCGTGCCTGGCTTACTCAAATAATAAATGTAAACCAAAACCCATGATGCAGGCCCTATCGATAGCACAGCAATATCAGGTGAGAGAAGGGATGATACGGAGGGAACGAGGAGGGTGGACGGGATTAAAGTGGGCATAGACAAAATTGTGGATCAAGGAGAGGGTCTCCTTGATCCAGACCAGATATGGGTGATATGGGCAAGGAGAGAAGCCATGAAATCTGGCTAAGATGGTGAAGATCAAGACCCAATATCTCGACTCGGACGAAAATGAGGGAATATAAACAAGAGAGGGAGATGGACTCAATAACCAAAAGTGACGAATCACATTGATGGGACCAAAAACTCAAAGAAGGGTGAAAATGCATATGGACTCAAAATCACAACCAAAGTACAAAGCAAACCCCCAGTTCACCTACTCAACACAGTGAAGACCGAGATGGTGGTCTTTTATCTTTTCATTTTTAGAGTTAGGTGATTTTCAAGAAGTTGTACAAACCGAAGATAGGCCTAGGATTTGGGCATTAATCCTTAGCATGTAAGTAGGAATAAAATGCTCAGACAAGGTGGGGGTTGCTCTTCCCAAAGCAATGAATCCATTACATTTCATTTTTGAAGTCCAATAGAGTTTGCAATCCCAATTTTATTTCGGTTATCACTTTTTTTGTTATTCTTCAATGCACGTGCCTAATGATGTTTCCAATTCCATTTAGCATCCTAAGTGAGCAAAATCAGAGGGAGAAGTCGGAAGATCTATGCAAGTCGGAAATCGATGATGCATGCAAAGTCAGAAGACTTACAATGCTTCCCAGCTCTCTCCATGCGAGATGCATAACAGAATTGAAAACCATACTACATGCAAATGCAATCTGATGAAATTTCCCTAGAATAGTAACTTCTATAAGCGTGAATAAAAATATTCTAAATATCTAGAAGTGAGATCCAAAAGTCTGGTCTTTGAAGTGCATCGGTATATGCCACAACGGATCTTGCAAGCGTTGTATAGCACTTTTCTCGACGCTCGATCTCAAATCCAAATAAACAGCAATTCAAAATTTGATTAAGTCACGAAGCAAAGCTATAGGTACATGCAAATTTATTAGGGCTTTGGACCTTAATCTATCGAGCAAACAATTCTATTGATAGGGCTCACTCACACAAAATAAATAAAACAAAAATCGAAAACAAAGAAAAGAATAGCGATAAGAACACATGAAAAAGCCGGCGAGGCCCCCAAGGGAACAATCCCTCGGGCAATGGACCTCGCGGAGTCGTTGTACCTGTGACAGTCCAAATTATTACACATATATGTTCACTCTCTCACATAAATATACATAATAATGCAAAAGAAAATAAAATATAGAAAGGGACTGTCTTCAAAATTTTCCTCCGTCTGCCCTTGTTGCTCTCTCCTGCCAGCTAAGTCTGAAGGTTGGCTCTGCCTTGCTTGGGTGCATCGATCCTTCTAAGAGGTCCTCCCTCGCTTGGTGGTCCCTCGCAGTAAAGTCAAACAAAGAAAGGGGACAGAACAATCATAATCAATATCAAATATTAAATAAAAAATGACATGAATAAATAAATACAAAAATAAATAAATGAATTAAGAGAGAGAGCACAAATAAAATAACCCCAATCTATGTGGCGTTGCTCCCTGGCAACGACGCCATTTGATGACAGATATTTCCGTCGAAGTCATGTCAATCCACAAGGCAGACCAACAGTCGTCGAAGCGACCTCAGACGAAAACCTCTAATCGACCAACAATTAACCCAGAATAAGAATAAAGCAATATATATATCAAAAATGTGGAGTTAAAATTTCTTATAACTCTACAACAGGTGTGTATAGGTGTATGCATGTGTAGAGATCGAACTAAGGGAGCAAACGGTAGAAGGGGGCAAAATAATGCGCACAAAACTTATCTTTCATCTCTTGTCCATTTTTATTATTTTGTGGGTTTTTGGATTTTATATTTTTTTTATTTTTGTTTTATATATTTTTTATTTTATTTTTATTTTTATAATTTTATATTTTCTTTTTATATTTTCAGATTTTTATTTTTCTTTTTCTTCTAAATACATATATATAATATATAAGGCTATATATACATATAAAATAATATATTAATAAATACCTAGTACATATAAATAAAATGCAACATAAAAATTGTTTTTTCATTTTATATATTTTCTAATGTTTTTGTGATTTCTCTGAAATTTTTATTAATTTTTATGTATTTTTAAAGTCAAAAATATCCCAAATAAGGGATTAAATAAATAGGCCAAAAATGATTTGAATATTAAAAATAATAAATAGGTTCCAAAATTACTCAAATCAATTTTAATATATAAATCTTTGTATAAAGAAAATTATAAAATAGAAAACCATATTTTTGGATTTTTTATGGTTTTTTAGACTTTTATGAAAGATTTATGGGTTTTTCCATATTTAGTGATTTTTGGTCTGTAGTTAAAATAGGGCAAATAGGTAATATATGCTTTTTTGGAATTTTTCGAGTCGTTTTTATCTTTTTTTTGCATTTTCTAAGTTAGACGGAACAAAAATAAGCTCCTTTTGATTTTTGATAAATGGTTAAAATGCTCAAAAATGTGAAATAAATACATGGCATGAAAGTACATGGCAAGAGGCATCTATCCCTATTTTTGGGAATTTTAAGGAGCACAATAGCTATTTATAAAAATTAGATGAAATGCACAAAAATACATGTCTTGGCAGGGGCATATTTACAATAAAAAAACACAAGGGGATCAGATGCAAACGTGCCAAAAATATACAACGTTTATTTAATTTTTATAGGTTATTTTACAATTACAAAATCCGCTAGGGTTTCTACATGTGAGTTGGCTGGGAAGGACCCAAACGCAATAACCATTAAGTACAGGGTCGACATTATAAAATTCCTAAAAATTTACAATGTAATTTAAATTTTAATATACTACTTTACAATTACAAAAAACGCTAGGGGCTTTAGTATAATTTCACCACCTCATGTGGGACGGCACATGGGGTGACGTGGAATGGACTCAAATGCATTTAACAGTAGTACAAGGGCCTATTTGCAAAATTTCCAAATTATTTTTAACATTGCATTTTATTTACAGGACTAAACAATAAATGTACAAAAATGTACGGCATAATATGAAATTTACTCCTAAAGAGGTGCGGGCCAACGGCTGGATCTGGTTCACTTGCAACGCATCGCTCTCCCATCGCACGATGACGGTTCGCGGTGGACGCCTGGGATTAGATCACATGGCGCTATCGAACGGAAGCGACTCGACTCAATCCGACATCTGCTGATGCACGGGAAGAACAGGGCTTGATCCGACGACGGAGAAGCACGTTGGATGAACAAGGAAGAAGCCTCACCTGAGCGAGCTTCCTTCGGCCGATTCTCACTCCTCTGTTGGGCATGGACACTAAAAAATGCCCGGAAAGATGCCTGGGCAGGTTCTCTATCTGCTGGAGGCTTTAAAAAGGGTGGAGAATCGCCGGAGCACCACCACGATGTCGGAGAAGAAGTGGCGCTCTAGGTGTCTCCGGTGAAGTACAAAGTGACCTCCAGGCACCTTCTTGCGAGTTGAACCTGCACAGGACGAAACCAGGGATGAGGGCAAACTGCCTTGTCCCATTAGAAGGTGGAACAGAAGTAGGGGAGTCGAGATGGCAGAAACTCCGGTGAGGCGAAGGAGTGGGAGGTCGGGATCCTGCTCTAGGAGGGAGCAGGTTGGATGGAAGGCGGCAGGGCATGGGGAAATGACAGGAGAATGGAATGGGATGGAAAAGGGGGGTCTGCACATAGCGTAGGATGGTGGAACACGGCCGGAGCTCGAGAGCTCCGGCGAGGGTAACTAGCTAATCTAACATATTCTACTAACTAATTATTGAAATAAAATGCATAAAAATGATCCTAAAGCTAGAGCTACCTAGAAAACATAAAATAATGCAGCTCTTACCAAGGTTTTGGCCTAGTAGCATAGGTGGCCGGAGTTGGGCCGCCTTGTGTGCACCTTCCTCCTCCGCGAGCCTTCCAACCTCAGGGGACTCCCCCTGTCATGAGGATACGCACTTTGGCAAAGATTAGGGGCTCTAAGACTCAGATGATGACCAAATTCACCAATGGAGGAAGGAGATTCTAATTTAACTACAAGTGATGCACCCTTATTTAATGGCTAATGGGAAGAAGGTTAAGCTATGTACAATGGTTCCAAGATCCCGGCGTGAGTCTAGGAAGAATCATGATGAAATCCCATGATGGGATCGAAGGTGATTGATCGATGGATCAAGCATGAAAAAGGGAGGAAATGCGGGACTTGATAGGCACGGTAAGTCAGTGGGCTGGTGGGAGAGCTGACTAGGGGTCAACGATCGGGGCGGCGTGATTGGGCCATGTCAGCATGCTAGAAGACATAATAGCTTCTTTATTCGGATTTATTAGTAAATGATTTTACTAATTTTCGACTATAAAATAAAAAATGTTTATTATTCAATGTAATCTTTTACTATGATTTTTATTTATTTTTTGGTGTTATTTATTAGTTGTTAATTATTATGGGTATATTTATAGGTATATTCGTCTATGTTTTGATTATTTTATTTTTATTTTGTATATTTTATTTTATTAATATATTCTCTTGCTTTATATAATTATAACTTATTTTTATGTGTATAACTATATTTTTATTATTTTTATGATATTATTTGTATACTTAAAGAAATAGGTATGTATAATATGTAGGTATATGTATTGTATATTTACCTATGTACTTTTGTATTTTATTTTATTTTAGGGATTTTTACCCAGCAGACCCTATAAACATTATAAAATGCCTCTATGACCTTTTGCACAACGTAATTACCCCATCAACCCTGTAAATTACCCCAAGAACCCCCAGTGTCTTAGAACATATTACCCGGAGGGTTCATGGGGTAAGAGTTGGCAAGTTTACAGGGTCGAGGGGGGAATTAGGTTGTTTCAAAGGTCGTGGAGGTGATTGGCAAAGTTTATGTTTCTTTTATGATTTTGTTTTAGATTTATATTTTTAATAGAATATAAATGATGTTTACAAGATTATAAAAATATAAAAGAATAAATAATAAAGAATGTTTTCTCCTTTATTTATATACATGTATCAACATAGGTATTTTACGTATATATTATATAGACTTATTTTATTCCGTATTTTCTTTTTGGTTTTATTTTGATTTTAATATGCACATAAGTTATAAATAATATTTACAAAATTATAAAAATATAAAGTTGTAAAAATAATAAGGAATGAATAAATTGAATATTTTATTCAGGTTTATTATACAATAAGGGTTCAAAATCTAACTTTCACACTTTAACTCTAAAAATATGAAACCACCTCCATTAAATAGCTTATAAAAGTTATATACAATTAGAGTGATTTGGATACATTTTGAGTTTTTATTTGGATGATATGGGTATGTGAAGTTGGGATTTTGGCTTTTTATTCTGTATATAAAAAGTACATTGTGTACTATTTTTGTACAAACTCAATTTTGTATTTTTATTCACATTATCTACAACTTTCATGTACAAAGTTTCTTTATTTGATGAATAAGTAATAAAGAATAAAATAGATGTAAAAATGTGTTATTGAATGAATAAATAAATGTGATTTTATTTTATTTTTGGCACTTATCTCCCCCTACTTTATTCCTTATCGGCCAACTCAATTATTGACTTCGTCTCGAGGTTTAGGGTTATAAAATATCTTTGATATTTTATTCTTTTTCTTTTCTTCTCATTATTATATAATTTTGGAATTAAAAACAATACATTATATACAACAAATGCAATAAATGATGAATGATATTTTGTACAAATTAATGTTATTTTCATGCATTAGCTAGGGTTTTTAAGGCCAAAATGATAGAATAAAGGTGATGAAATGGAGATTCATCAAGGCAGACGATCAACTTCTCAATCTTTTAGTCATTGTAGTATAAGCTTTCCTATACTCGGCACCAGTTATGTCTTCCTTTTTCTCTTGGATCACTATGAGGACATAGCTCAATCTAAGTATAGGGGGTCGTTTATATGTTGTATATACTTTAGCCATAACTCGTACTTTCGTATTTTTAATGATATAACTAAAATACTATATTGGGATTAGGGTATACAATAAATCAATTGTAATGAATACACTCTAATTTTGTATAATATTTTTCAAAATTCGCTATAAATTTGATTAATAAATTGGTTTAAACATGTTTTACAAAATGATTTGAAATGGTTGGAAAATGTCTTGAAAAATCTATTGAAAAATGATTGAAAAAAGCTTTTATAAAATATTTTCAAACCTTTGTAAAAATCTTTTGTAAATATTTGCAAAAAAATATTTCATTTATTTGAATAAAATATTTTGAAAATTATTTTACAAATGATTCGAAAAATGGTTGCAAAAATACTTTGAAAAATCTATCTATAGCTTTGAAAAATTTTTGCAAAATGATTTTCAAACTTTGTAAATATTTATAAAGTGTTTTGTAAATATTTATAAAGTGTTTGTAAAAAATATTTGCAAAATAAAGTTTTCAAATGATTTTGAGGATCTTGTATATAATTGTCAAATAAAATTTGTTATATATACATACAATTATATATGTGTATGTGTGTGTATCATGTACATATAATCTGTGAACAACAACTAACTTCTGTATAAAATCCCAGTGTAATTTCTACAACAATTCTTGTAGATATGCACGCACTCCCATATAAATATTTGTACATACTTCTTTCACTAACCTTTATTAAAAAAACCCTAAAAAATCAAAATGTTCAAAACCCCGTAAAAATTTGCAAAATATTTTGAAAAACTTCATAAAAAAATATTTTTCAGAATGATCATGGCAATTGAACAAGTCTAAAGAAAGTCTGCAGATTGGAGCTTGGTCTAGACCTTGATCCACTTAATTAAAGGAACCTGTTCAGGACTAGAATTGAGACGCTTTAGGTAACTATGGCTTAATTCTTTAGGTTCCGTGAGACTGTGTTCATGAGTCGGTTTGATATGTCTAACTAGAACCCTTCTTGTCATCCTTATGACTCTTGAGATAATGGATTGACTAGAGACCTCGCAAAGCTCAACCTAGATGGATTGTTGAAAGATCATGGAGTCTAAGTCGGGATGATATTAGGCCACTTCGTCAAGGGTGGCATAAGAACCATTCTTGGGGATTGCCTAAACCAGTGCTTCAACCCATTTCCTATGGTAGAATGGACATCTAACGACTGGAGACTGGATTGAAATAAAGCTTTGGATGAGGAATGGTCTGCTAGCATAACTTTTCCTAACACCCCAAAAAATGGTCGTAACAAAAGATTCTATATCTATCGGGGCAAAACAAGAATGTGAAGCAACACCATACAAAGAAAATATTCAAAAAGAAGCTTGCAACAAAAATTCCAAAAATCTCAAGCTCCTAGAAAATTCCTTCTTCTGGGTCTCACCCCCCTTCAGTTGTGGACTAGCATGCACATGAACTTAGAAGGAAATATCCATCTCCCTGATGACGAGTTACCAAATGAGGAGACCACTTGATAGTTCAATGATTTATCTGGGAAGAGCTAACACAATACACACACATGGTGCGTGTCATTTCATGGTTGCCAGAGTATACATCTAACAGGATGGTTCTGACCCGGTTGTGAATTGAATCGAATATAGAAGCATGGAAACTAAAGGATGTTGTGTCACAATTCCTAACCTAAGTGTGGTTCGGAACACATCTAAAATCCAAAGGTCTTAACTGAGCTCCAAACTTTGAATTTATCAAGATAAGTTTGAGTCAAAATTATTCCAAGTTCTTTTTTTCTTTTCTTTTTTTCTTTTTCTGCACTCATTGTCTTAAGTGATTGATGGGGACCAGCAAATACAAGTATAAGAGGTGATAAATATCCATTTCATCACATGTATTCTTTCATTTTAGCCTTAAATCCCTAGCAAAATGCATGTCTATATCATTAATTTGTATAAAATAACATTCAATATTTAATCTATAAATACTGTATAAATATATGTATTTAATTCCAAAATAAAAGAATAAAGAAAAAAAGAAAAGGAAATGAAGTGTCAAAAACATTGAATGACCCTAGACCTCGAGACCAAGACAATATTGACTTAGTCTCCCAAGAATAAAGTAGGGGGAGATAGGGCAAATGAATTGTGCAGAGAATACACACAAACCCTAATTTTTACTCATCAATAAATGGCCATTTGGGACCTATTTTATTTCCAATTTTTACACCTCAAATCAAGAAACTCTCAACGTAAAAGTTTTACATAAAAATATAAAGAAAATACAAAATTTATTTCACATTAAAATAATACATAGTGTACACGTGACACAAAATAAAAGGTCGCAAAGAAAACTTCGCATACATGTATCTCCTCCATACATACTCAAAATGACCGACTCACTTTTATTGTTCATAGAATTTAACTATCTATCTAATTAAGATGGTTTCATTAAAAATGGAGTTATGATGCAAAACTTAGATTTTGGGTTCCTAGTGTACTTGTATATTATATTCAACATATTCATTCTATGTAATTTTAGCTTTATTATAATTTTATATATTTGTAGAAAATATTTGAAATACATTTAATACTTTAACACATAATAAAAACATTAAAATAACATTAAAATAAATATCAGAATAAAATATATAGATATATTATACCTATAAAGAATCTACATTTATTTATTTGAGTATATAGATGAATTCATCAAAATAGAATACAAATATGTAAATATGTATTCAAATATATTCTAAATGTATAAAATATGTAAATGTAATAATAAGATCAAGAATACAAAATAAAATAAAACACCTCTAAATATAGGTAAATATACTTGTACATACTTATGTAAAAATTAACTCCTAACAGATTAAGTTGTAAACATAAATAAAAATATGAAAAAATAGTGCATAAAATAATAAATATTTTTTTATGTTTTGAGTTTTTTAAAATAAAATCATTTATTATTTTTATTGAATTTACAAAGATTTTTCTCATGTAGTGGTCCTACGTGGACCACTCATACGTCAAGGAGTGTTGACCCCCTGGTCTACACCCCCTCTCTCCTTCCCATGCCCATAGGCACACTTGCGTCTATCAAAACCCCCTCTTTTTTGCATTTTATGCACTCGAGGAACTCATCATTTCGATAGGATCTCTAAATGAAAGTTGGAGATTTGATCTCCCTAAATCACGCCCTAGCTTTAGGTCCAACAGATCTTTATCGATTCATGTGATATTCAAGTCGCAAGACACATCCTCCCTTCAGCTATAAAACCTCTCCTACGTGCTTCATTTCGAGTTTAATCCCTCTACATACATCGTAACCCTTGGAGATCACTCCCAGGTGCGAGATCTTCATGACAGGAAGTGTCTCCACCGATTTCCAAGTGAGGAGAAGGTATATTCGAGGTGATTCACCCATCATCGACGAGCTCCGTCGCGTGGTTCCGACTCCTCGATTCATGACTAGATGAGGCCCCTTATTTAGCGATTTACCATCGTCTTTCAATTTCTAGCATAGTTATGTCTTTTATTTGATCTCATTTCATATAAAATATCGAAAACCCTAAAAAATTCTAGAGATTTTGAGCTATGGGTCATCGTCCATCTGTCTATGCCTCTATTTCGACCATCGACCAGTCCACCACCATTCCTTCTCCCTTCACTGCTACACCATCCATATCATCTCATCTAACCTGATCGTGCTTTTGATCAGCGAGTCAAAGCTTCCTCTCTGCCATCGCCAGAAGCATCATCACCCCATCCACACCCTTGCTCTACAGCTTGACAACCGGGTCGAGGGTGCTCCCCACGAGCCCTCTAACCTTTTGACGCAGGAACGAAGCTTGAAAGGGTGTCTTGAGCCCAAATCAATGCTCAACCTTACCTCTAGGCCACCAGGAACAAAGGAGTCCTCCAGGTCCCTAGGGATGGGATATGGAAGCCCTTGAAGCTTCCTATTGATGCGCGGAGCTCCCAGGGAACTACCTGAGCCATCGGATGCTCGAAAGATCGCTGGGATGAGGAGCTATTTTAGATCGAAGCTCAAACATGGGAAGTTCTTCTCATGTTCTCGCTCTCTCCTTCTCCTCTATCTGATCAAGAACAGACTCCCAGGTGGAGCAGCCATCGTCGGATCCAACCGCCATCAACCGTCAAATCTCGCACAAGATCTAATCTTCACTGTTGATCAGCAAAGAGGTATTAGACATTGTGAACTGTTGGATGCATTTAAGTGGACTGATCTAAGTCGTCCGTCAGCGCGTGGGTGGGCATTTTGCATTTTAAACCCTCAATTTTTTAGTATTTATTTTTAGTAATTAAACTTTTAATTGCAAGTGTATTATTTTACATTTATTGTTAGACCCCAAACTTTAAGAATGTTCACTTCGGTCCTTGTTAGGTCACCTCACATAGCCCTTCATGTGAGGATTTTGGGTATTTTTAAGGGCCCCCTCAGGCTTTTAGTATTTTAGTTTAGTCCTTAAAGTCGTAAATTTACTATAATATTCTCTTATTTTTATTGTTGTGTATGTTTACTCTTAAAAATAGTATTTCACTTCTAGAAATAGTAGGAAAATTACCTAATGTGCCTATTAGCTATATTTATCATATGTAATTTTTGCTAGGCATTTTGAGACGCTTACCTATTTATAAAAAATCAAAAACAATATATGTATTCCATGTTTTCATATAAAAAAGCAAAAAATATAAAACCACCTTTAAAAATTCCAAAAAATAGAGTATATATTATTACATATTCTAAGTTCAGACCAAAAACCATAAAAAAGGAAAACACTAAAGATCATAAAACCCTAAAAAAATTATAAAAATCAATACAAATTCTTTAAAATTCTAAAAAATAGTTTTATGTTCTACATTTCTATTTATATTATATAGTACATAAAAATCATTTAGGGGGAATTTTGAACTTATTATCTATTTTTAATTCCAAAATTTAATTCAGCATAATTAATTTCTCATTAATATGAACATTTTAAGCATTTAAAAATCCATAAAATCACAAAAAATAGAAAAAATATAAAAAGCTCAAAAACACTCTTTTCCTTATATTATATATATTCTTATTTATATCTACATATATATAACTTAATATATATCCAATACTTATATATACACCATTATATATATTCATTAATTGATTATATTTATATATCCTATATTAAAAATCGAAAATCAATTAAAATTTTGCAAAAACAATTAAAAATACAAAAAAATCATATAAATAAAAACCCACAAAACCATCTTGAAAAAACAAAAATCTTAAAAATTTCTTGAGTAGTCTATTCGTTTTTGTCTCTCTTCCCCTCTGCTCTTAGTGGTTCGACACTCTACACACTTGTCACTATACATACATTTTGGTAGAGTTATACTAAACTTTTGCTCACATTCTCATTATCTACATATTTTTGGGTTGATGGTTGAGACTGCACGGGGTGGGGTGCCTATTGTGACGCGAGAGCAACTGATACAATGATTGTCGGATCTGACTTCTCGGACATTGCAGGCCTTCCACGACCGTACTATGGCATCCTGCCCCTAGTGCTCTTTTAGTAGGTGACCACATGCTTAACACGTGCGAAGGGGGTGACTCACGTGCATCACACGTGAAGCGGGCTGAGAAGAGACATGGTTAATCGGGGTCGTTGGATCAAGTGCCATCCAATGACCCAGAAGAGGGTGTGCTACAAGACAAAAAGGCTTGACCAAAAGAAGGTACGAGTTGACCATGACCTAATGTGGATGAATGGGTGCACAACACGTGGCATGGACCAAGACCATAAATATTGACCAGTGCAAACATTATCGTAATAAATAGATAAAAATAGAAAATGGATTCAAATGGAAAATGACCTAAATGAAAAATGATGCCCTAGATGTGATCTACCATGTCCATGAAGAACCCAAATGCTACTGAACTAATGTGTGCAAGATATGATCTTTTTAATGATATTTTATGTACATAAAATATAAAAAAAATAGTTTTGTGATTTTTATTTGATTGTCTAAAGATGATTAATGCATGAAAAAAATCAAACATGCTATGAAATGATGTAATGGACTCAAATGATGTTTTTGTTTTTGTGAGTTTAAATTAATCAGAAAATGTGAGGTGTATACATATGAATTAGTTAGCATGCTTAAGACATATTTTGCCTTTTTATTTGGTTTCTTGATTTTTTTGGATTTTGATTTCTATGTAATTAGTTAAGAAAATGGATATAATAAAGAAATGAAAAAGAAAGTAATAAAATGAGTGGAATATGCACATGAAATGACAGGTCAAAATCAATAAAAATGTACAATGCACAATAGGTCCCAAACCCAATTTTCTCAAATGAACTCCATTCTTTTGAATATGATCTTGATTTGTAGATATTTGAATGTACATTCATTCAAAAGTGAGTAGAGTACATTTGGACATTGTATGAAAGAGATATCAACATTTGCAGTTTTTGTCCCAAAATTAGGATTTGGGTTCATTTCAAATATATACAGTTAGGATTTTTCATGTATTAAGGTTAGTGATATGTACACAATGGAGTTAGTTTCGTATTAATTGTAGTTAGCATGAATTAATTAAAAATGTGTGAAATTAAGTGAAAATATGCATATGAATATGAATGCAGAAATGATCGCTAATTTATGCAAATTATTTGCAAGTGCATGAAAGTTAATTTTATGATATTAGTAGATGAATGAATCTAATTTCAAGGGATGAAGCTCTATTTTCATCTAATTAGAGTCAGTCACATATTCGTCAACCCCCTATACTTAAACCGTGCTCGTCCCCTAGCAACTAAAAAAATGAAGAGTTAACATGAGATTGGGTTCCATACCATGATCACGAGCAAAAGGTGGAAATGGAGCTAGACTTGACCTTTGGATTAATAGTTTGGCAAAACTCCTGTGAGAACTAGGGTTTGAAAATGAACAACCTCCAAGTTATACCCATCATTGTCACAAGTTCGCTCATAAGTCATAGGATACCCCATGAACATTGAACAATTGTCTCATGTGTGTGAAGGGTGCTATCTTTTCCCATCCGAAATGTCAGATACCGCACAAACCTCTCCTCTAATAACTCATCCTCGGGGAGTCAGGTATTTCCTTCTAAGTTCAGGTATGTGCTAGTTCGTAACGAATATGGGGAAAGAAATTTTTAGAAGAATTGAGAAAAGAAATGTAGTGTGACCAGTGTAGTCACATCTCCTGTGGATTTTGGTAAATGTAACCATGTATCCACCAAGATATGCAGGCTCTCTGAAGATTGAACCATTGTAGTCTATTATGTATTTGGGATTTGGCATCTTTTTAGAGTGAATTGTGGTTACTCTACTTGGATCTTTTTGAGCCCTGGCAGATATAGAATCTTTTGTTCCGCCCATGTTTTGGAGTCTTAGAAAAATTGTGCTAGCAGTTCATTCCTCATCCGAAGCTTTATTTCAACCCGTACTCCAGCCATTAAATGTCCACGCTACCAAAAAAGAGACTCACACAGTCTTCCAACACCCCATCTGAGTTAAGCTAAGTGTGTAGTGCTAGAATACATATTAATTCCTTATTCAAGAGTCATACTCATAATAAGGAGATCAAGTTAGACAATAAGAGTCGAAGTCTGAACATTGCCATGCGAAACTCAATGAATTAAGTTCAAGACCTGAAGCTTGTAAATCATATTTCTCAGTAAAGTTCCTCTGAAATTTCAGTGGATTAAGGCTAAGTTGACAAATTGTAAATATGACCTCTTAATAAGTTGTTTTAATGCATTGTAGTTGGCCATATCAGATTCGTCAAAGAACCATCTAATTAATATAATTGATTAAATCAAATGGTCCATTTATATTTTTTTTGCTTGGACAAGCCCATAGTCGAACTCAGGGACACGAGCCTCTTTCGTAATATTTGGACTCAAATTAAGTTAACTAAGTGTGAGATTAATAATCGTAGGTCGATGAAATACATGCAAGCAAGACAATGTGCAAAAAAAATTATTTAATTTTTATCATGCAAATAGATACGATGAAATGCAATGCAAATAAAACAAAATATGCCCTCATCATCGACAAACTTGAGTCATTTAATCATAGGTCAAATCAGGGTCAATTAATGAAGCTATCTTCAGTTATGTAAAAATCATGCAGGTGAAGCATTACACACAAGACACAGCTAATAAAATAATACATCAAAACTCATAGTGTCAAATCTGAAATATAATCATGCCATTAAGAAGATAATGAAACAAGATTCAAAACACTACTGAAATCGACTCAATCGGAGCTAGGATGCTCAAGATATGCACGAGTGAAGCCAGGGGCACAAATGCAAGAAAACATGAATGATAAATAGCAAACAAGTCCATAGGAGTGACTAAAATGCAAATAAAATAAAGTGCGAGACCTTCCATGTAAATAACCCACACGTTCGGGGGTATTTTGGCAATTATTTAAACCTGTGAGGGTATAAATGCAAAATACCCCAGGTGCACGTGGTCTGCACGTGCTCTCTAGACCTAATTGCAAAAGTAGAAACTTCTGAGGACCTCCTTGCAATTTTCCCAGACCACACGTGAGGACCATGTGGTCCTAGGCTCGGATGTCTCTGAGGCTCGGGGGAGGCTCGGAACTGCTTCGGTGGCAGGCGCAGCTTCGGCGGTGGCTCGGTGATGGCTCGGATGGTGCGAGCCTACAGGCGTGGATGGTCGGCTCGGAGGTTGGCTTGGACTGACACGTGGCCTGGTGTGCGCAATTGATCAAGCTGATCGAACGGCGGCTGTAGAGTGGGGCGATGTCAACGTGGCTTCCTTTCGATCGTTGGATGACCATCGAGAAGGGTGGCATCCAACGGTAGATGTACCTCCTTCATTTTCTTCATCGGGCGGCGAAGTTAGACCTCCGACGAAGGGCAGGGAGCTCTACCACCTCCTCGCCAGATGTGCTCTGCTCTCATGAGGTCGCTGGTGGGTGGTCGACGAAGCTCTGATCACGGGCGAGACGCGACGAAGACTGAAAGAGGCTTTCGATGTTGATTCACCGGAGACGGGGCTACTGAAGATGGCTCTGGCGAGACCTCCGTTCATTGAAGTTTGAGATACTTGCAGGGTTAGTCTCATAGCCGAAGCATGCAGTGCATATGATGGGTGCGAGATGAAATGAAATGGATGGTTGTGATAGGGTGAAGAAGGCGGCAGCCGGTGATCTTCTCCGGCGAGCTCGGAGAAGGTGAGTCTGAGTGGTTCGAGGTTGTGGAAGGCAAGAAGAGTGATCGGAGATGAGTGCGTGAATGGGGGTGGTGTGGTGAAGCTGATGAAGTGATCAATGGAGGGCGAAGGTGTGTGTAAAGACCTAATTAATTAAGAGAAGTATGAAGAATAGACAAGGGAGATCAAGGGAACTTACCTGGGAAATAATGGCGGTCGGAGGCTTGGGCTTGGGGTTCGATGTGAACCCCGGGTCTTCGCTGGACCCCCTCAGCCAGCTGGGCCAGCTCGAGCAGGAGCGTAGCTCCACGACGCGGCCATGGATGGTGGCTGGTCTCACTGGAGGAGCTCGTCGTCTTCGCGCCCCATGCCACCCCCTCGCTGTCACCAAGGGGCGGAGGCTCGCCGGGTAACTCCCCACATAAAGGTGGACGCTGTTAATTGGTGGCGGAGGCGAGGTATTTGAAGATAGTGGGTGGCGACTCTGGTGATGGCATGAGTGGGTGGCGTGGAGATTATGGAGCAATGGAGAGGATATCTTGGGGTGAGGGATGACCCGTGAGGATGATGGGTGATGGGGATACATCGTGGGGCGATTAGTGAGAGAGGAGGTTGAAGGAGATGGTGGAGAAAATGGAAAGGGGGAAGAGAGTTGGTGAGGTGGGTGATCGTGTGAGAGAGAGGGTCTGGAGGTAGGGGATGAAGCTTCGACCGTTGGATCTTTCGATCCAACGGTCGAGAAGAGGGTGTTAAAGAGCGGTTGGGATAGAGAGGGGCAGCTTTATCGGAAGGTGATGGAGCACGCCACGTATCGTGTTGTGGGCGAGGCGCCGGCGGGCGGCTGTGATGAGATCAGGAGCGTGATCGGAGAATAGATGAAACGATGGGAAGGAGCGGCTGAGATGGAAACTGCTGGAGGCGATCAAACGACGGAGAATCAAGGCGGGGGATGCAAAGACAGCGGGCCACGTGGCTCAACCAGAAGGAGCCGCGTGGCCCAATCAAATTATTCCAGAAGAAAAATGAGAAAAAGAGGAGGCAAATGGCCGAATTTGGAAAAACTCAAAACATAAAAGTTGTAGATCTTAATGAGATCTACAAGTTTTATGTTGACCAAAAATGGAGAAGAGGTCAAACAAAGGTCGAAAATATTTTTAAGGGTGTTTTTTAAGGGTAAAAACACCATGAATTTCAATTTTGCCATTTTTTGTATTTTTAATTTATTCAAAGACTCTTATATTTATAGGGATTTGTCTGGTTTTTTTGACACTTAGTCTAAGATAGGGGGTTAATTTCAGTGAATTAGAAGCATGAAACATGGTTTCATCAACTCCCTATACTTAAACTATGCTCGTCCCCAAGCATCAAAGAAAATGAATGAGATGGATTAACCCCCTTGTGCATGTGTGTATAGGATCCGATCTGTTCAAGTCTTCTCAAATTTAGAGATCCAAAATCTTAGATCTCAACCCAGCCTTAATCAAGAGGCATCCAATTCCTCTAGTTATCCAGACTCTCTCTGATGTACATATAAACTAAGGATATGACATTTAGTGTTGACTGCGTTCACGAGAGTAGAGTCAAAACGTCACCTAAGGTCCTGGTCCAAAAAAATCTCCTAAGGACCTAATCCTCAACACTAGGGAAAAAATCAGATCTTGTATCCAATCCACCGTCTCTTTAGTTGTCAGACTTAGAAGTGTATATGGCAAGCCAGATGATGGAGGGATTTACGATTATGTCATTTCTTATCTCCCTCTCATTGGAACAAGGATTCTCTCTAGTGCCTTATTACGCAACACATTTTTTGGTGTTGATCAGTGCGTCCGTCGAGAGAAGTTGGAGCCGTCTGCACTTGTTTTCCTGGGATTACACCGGGGTGTGTGTAAAGCCTTGAACTTGGCATATCTCGGATTTTATATCAAAAGATCCGACTCGTCAAGAGAAAACCAACGGATTTGTTATGATTTTCGGAAGAAAGAGAAGTAAGGAGGGTTAAGAAGTCATTAACCCATAATGGTTGTCATTAAGACTAATTAAGTGTGATTAAAGAAACTAATGATGGATTGAAAACCGCTAATGATCATTAGCAAACACTAATCAATAATTAGCAAAAGATAATCATAAGCCACGAAAGTTAAATCCCAATTAGTGAAAGTTAATCACAATTAGTGTTAATTAAGTGTCATTAGTGAATCTAGAATCATCTGGAATGTTCTGACTTAAGCCCCAAGTTTGAGATAGGCTTTGGCCAAAACCATGGACCAAAACCATGGGTCGCTAAACCATGATTAAGGTCTAAACCATGGTTTTCTAACCATGATTAGTGGTTTTCTGGAGCCTATAAAAACCTCCCCTACACATTCATTCTCTACGATTTCCACTACCACCACCACCCAAGGGATAGGGTTGAGAGGTCGGGAGAAGGAGTGGGGGCGGGGAAAGAGCGCTAGCGAAGCGCTGCCGGGAGAACGAGGAGGAGAAGGTATGATCCTCTCTTAGTTTGTTTCATAAGCTTGGATTTCAATTCATCCTCTTTTCTTCCAAGCTTTGTTCTTGATTCATCTTTCTTTTCGATTCGTTTTCTATTGTGGTTCGAGGAGAAATCGGTGTAACACCCTACTTAGGTGCGGGCGTCTATGCACGTCAGTGAACCCTGTGATTCATCACACATTCACTCATCTAAGACGTGTGGTGTCTACCGATTCTCCATCGCTTATGTTTCTATTCTTTCAATTATGCTTTTATAGTTATTTTGATGGAAAAATCTCTGTAATACCCTACTTAGGTGCGGGTGGCTATGCACTTCAGTGAACCCTGTGATTCGTCACACATTCACTCACCTAAGATGCGTGGTGACTACCGATTCTTCATCTCTTGTTGTTTGAGTATATTCTTTTATTTTTGATGTTGTTTCCCTCACGATTGATTTTATAGAGGAAACTCTTTTGTTTTTTATTTAGAAATATGTCCCGATATAAGGGGAAACTCTGCCGAAATTTTCCGAGAAATATGTCCCGATATAAGGGGAAACTCTGCTAAAATTTTCCTAGAAATATCACCCCGTATAAGGGGAAGATCTGCCGAAATTTCAAGAGAAAATATGTTCTTGGCGTTCTTCGTGTTCTTTGTGTTCTTCGCGTTCTTCGTGTTCTTTCTTCGTGTTCTTGACACGTTCTTAGCGTTTTTGATATGAAAATAAAATTCGATCTTTTCAGGAGCTTTAAATCATCTTTTCTGAAAACGAAACACGATAAAGCACTGCATACACGAGAGAGAGCTCGATTAGGTAACGAAATCATTCCTTTTGCTGTTGGGTTTTCAAACGAGATTATTGAAATTTCTGATTTTTACATCCAGTGATATAAAGAAACCTAATTTTGGCTATTTTTGAAAAAGTCTGAACAGTTGCTTTGTGATTCCCACTAAAATAAGGTTTAAGCATCGAATCGATGCGGTGGCTTTGAAAGTTAGGGTTTAGGAGTTGAAATAGGCATAAACACGAGTATATATGCATATGAATAATATATATGTGAGTCTATAATAAGTGTTGTTGATTATGCAAATCGAAGACTTAACGAAAGAATTACATCATGGGAATTGATGTGGTTTGAGTTGGATCCTGAAAAGGATCATGTGTCACGTTAAGGATGACTGGGAGTAGAACTACAGGTCGGGCATGCAATCTGTAGGTTTGTCGGAAGGAACCCGTATTAGCGTTTCCCTACCTAGGTGGTACACGGTTGCCCTGTTATGATAAGTGCGTACGAATTAAATGTTTTGCAACGCGTGGTACCGGGAGCCAATATATTCGGGTTGGAACGACGGAAGATGTGGTCGTGCCATGTGGAGGTACGGGTGGTTCAATAGCGGCTGGTTCACGATAATATGTATTTAAAGCCGCTAGGTTATATAATTAAATTTTTGCCTGAGGTTTTAAGCAACCGAGTCCTCGAGGACGGTGTGCTCATTTGTTTTCCAGGCTGAGGGTTTGAGACCCTATTTAATAAAAGAAAAGGAAATTGTCAGGGCAGTATTGGAGGATTGGCTGAGGTGACATGCGGCAGCATAAGCTTAGCAAGATCAACACAATCTCCAATCCCGAAGGGTCCACAGCTTCGGAGTCCAAGAATGGTGGGGTTCCCCTGGACTAATCCCTCACATGGAATAGAAAGGAATAGGACTTAAATTAATGAGAAGGAATGAAACTTTTGTGATAACAAATTTTGCAAAATTACACAATTTGTTTGCTTTTCTCTTCTTCGTTACTTAGCATTCGCTAATTTTATCCTATGATTTATGGAAAACTCAACAGGTGTCGGTGAGCCATCGCAAGGACTTTAAAAAATCCATCCAGCTTACATACTAGACATCCAGCCTGCTACAATAGCTTTACTTTTGTAAGGTAGTTAGTAATCTTTTGTGTATTTTCCTTTCAAGCTGATGTACATGTAAATGGTTATAGTGGGACAATGTATCATCTGAACTTTATTTTGTGAATGGAAAAGTGTTGAAATACTTTCTTCCGAATATACTCTATTTGCAGTCTGTTTCTGAATGTTAGTTGTGATTGTTGAATGAATTATTACTGAGTAACCAGATCTGGTTATGGGAGGATCCGACGACCCGGAATTAGGGTCGCGACAGATTGGTATCAGAGCTTGGTTACTCCAGTAATTTATTTAGTAATTAACAACTATGAGCGGTATTCAGAAACTAAGATTATATTAAGATCCTTTGATATTTATAATTGATTGCAATACCATTCACAAGTCATTGTTCCTTATGTACATCATGCTAAGACTTATAGGACCTAACCTTTGACCTTGACTCATCCCAGGATCCTGGCAGACCAAGACGTGTCTAGACAATTAGCGACTATGATGACAATGCTCCAAGACATGGTGCAAAGACAGCAAGCATTGGAGGAGAGGCTCAATGCACAAGCTGAGAGACCCGAGGCATCTAAGCCCGTTGATGCTAGGATTAAAGGTTCTGAGGAAGAATCTAGTTACCATCCTTCAACTGAGTCTGCTCCTACCCCAGCTGAAGGAGCAATGGAGAAGGCCCTTATGAGACACCAAACATTACTATACAATTACCGAAAAGGAAAGATTCCTCGATTTAAAGGTATAAAGACACCTGCTGAGGCAGAACTATGGCTTGATGATGTCAGCAGGATGTTGAGAATAATACACGCACCAATAGATACTTGGGTGCACTTTGTTGATTACTCCTTAGCAGACTATGCAAGATGATGGTGGAGAGCAATTTCCAAGAAATTAGCAGATCCTGTTCCATGGGATATCTTTGAAGAGAGGTTCCGAGCTCACTTCTGTCCCTCTCATTGGGAAGAATTAAAGAGGAGAGAGTTGTCTTCTCTGAATTAGGGTTCTAAGACCGTACGAGATTATCATATCTACTTTACTAAGCTACTACGTTACTCACCAGCTCTGGAAGCTTCACCACAAGAGTGTCTTACCAAATTCGTTAGCGGTCTTTAGGGAGATCTACGAGAAAAGCTTGCTGGTTTTAGAGCTACAACCGTAGATGAAGCAATGGGCATCGCCTCTCGTATTGAGATGGAGAGGGATGAAAACCGCCAAAGAAGAAGTTTCCACTTTAATGGTGGGCCATCCAAAAGTAAGGCACATTATAACCATAGAGATCGTCGCTATCATCCTGCCGGGTCTAATATAAGCTCGCCACAGACTTTGGTCCATGAATTATTTGGAAGAAGGGGTTTCTCTAGACCTCCACTATATCCTCGCGACTCAACAACATGAGCTAGCACCTCTGTGGCTGGGTCTTCAGCTCAAACAGGAGCACGTGTGTGTTTTTACTATCATCAGGAAGGCCACATCAAGAAAGATTGTCCGAAGTTGAGAGGTTCAGGGGTTTAAATCAACCCCAATTAACAGTATAACATCTACCTCGAGCAATGGAGCAACACGCGGAGGAAGGTAGAGGTCAGGGCTCACAAGGAGCATCTCCTACACAACAACCACCACAAAGTGTTGCGGGTACTAGCTTGCCTATTCCTAATGGCCAGCTAAATGCAATCACTGAAGAACAAGCCTACAATTCAGGCACAGTCGTACGAGGTACCGTTACTATTCATGGCTTTTCAGTACATACCTTTTTTTATTCTGGTGCTTCACATTCATTTATTGCTCGACGATTAGTACCCACTTTAGGTAAGATACCAGTAGAAGTACAACAATCCTATCTGATCAAGGGACCAGGAGAACAAGTATCTATTGTGAAACCCCGAATTTTTTTTCTAAAATCTGGAGTATTCTTGGCATCCAAAAATTTTAATAAATCACACCATTACGTGGATCTCGTCGAGATCTTTCCAACGAGCCCAAGAACACCCAATTCCGACATTCCTAGCTCAAGTTATCATTGTTTTACGTATCATAATCGGGACCCATATATGGATCCGAACTGGATCCGAATCGAGATCCAAATCCACCTCTCCTTCTATAAATAAGAGATGGTAGGCTGCTCTCTCAAAGCCCTAACCACCACCATCTTTCCCTCTCTTTGGAGCACCACCATCTTGATCGATTTTATCGTCGGAGGGTTGCCGTCGAAATCGGAGGAGCTCTGATCGAAGATCCGCGACCACCATCACGTAGGAAAGCTCGAGGTCACCTCCGCACACGCATTCGCGCTACCATCGAGATACGGAAAAATCTTTTCCGTGTGAGAGGAGATCCCGAGGGAACATCCTCAGAGGTAACGATGTTATACCTTCCTCTTGCTGTTGGGTTTCACATATTTTATTCCCGTATATTTGAACATGTTTAGAGCCTTGGTTTTCTCTTGATTGGATTCCTATAGTAGTAACGATAATACCCCCTCTTGCTGTTGATTTCCACATTCTTTTTCTCATATGCTTGAACATGCTTATAGCTTTGGCTATTCTTATAATGTGATTTATATACTATTAATGATTTATCCCCCTTGTTGTTGAGTTCCACAAGATTTCGATCCTTGTCTCCTTTTCCACACCAGATCTTTCGATG
The DNA here is from genome assembly GCA_037367405.1 of Ottelia alismoides. Taxonomy (NCBI): domain Eukaryota; kingdom Viridiplantae; phylum Streptophyta; class Magnoliopsida; order Alismatales; family Hydrocharitaceae; genus Ottelia; species Ottelia alismoides. The sequence goes on along the minus strand of JAZKJV010002041.1, from coordinate 182,947 downwards.
TTCTTGCGACACGATATGGAGACAAATGTTTATGTTGTATCACACCAATCACAATTGATTAGTACTATTATCTTGATTTCGTTAAGCTCCGAGAGAGTTCTCTGTGTAATCATTTGTTTCCGTAATCTGCTCATGCACGTATTATACCATCTTATCTATCTTCATGTACGTGTTTTTTTTTACCAACTTTTCTAATCACATCTAAGCAATTAGAAAAAGAAATAGTATGAGATTTCTAAACCAAGCACCTTCTGTTTCGAGAATAACCCTATTGTGGGTTTTTTTTATTAAGAGGAAGATTTGCAGGACTAAACATGAGACTGAATTAGTATTTATTCTATGTCCCCATAATTGCATATACTTGATTAACATTTAATTATAATTACATGCACACGTTATGGTACAAAGGCTCTCAACCACTGGAGACCGTTCTAGTGCTCGCTCATTTTTTTATAACGTCCAACCCCTTCATTTCTTTTAAGGTTGACATGCATCCCTTTATAAGTGTCGAGATTTCATTGCTATTAGGTTTACGTGCATGAAAAAAAATATGAATACGTGGCTATAGGTGAATGTTGTTAGTAAAAATACCAACCTTCTCACAATATGCATGCGGTGGTTATTAATATACATTAACATCCATTATGGTGCTAATTATGCATTATTGGTATTAGCGTGAGCACTTGAGATTTTTTTCACAACGTCAGTCTTTAAAAATATTAGTCCTACATCAATTACAAGTGCTATGGAATATCATCTCATATTTGCCAAGTTTTATGCAATTAGTTATGACAATCATGAATTTCCATGAATAGAATGTTACTGTTTTTTTTTATAATTTCTACAACAGAACCCATATTAAACTTTGCAATTACTTACCGGACGCCATTACATGAACTTCAAATTTAATAACATCTATCATCGATAAGGATCTCGTAATGGGAAGCATTAATAATAAAATAATGAGGTACAATTGTTATCGCTAATACGTTTTGAGTAGAGACCTCGTAAATATGCTTTTTGCCAATAACGGGTCATAGACATCAAAATGATGATCATAAAATATGAGGGTACCAGCATGTTTTGTCAATGATTCCATTACCTCCTAATCATTACCATGTAGAGAAGGTCGGGGTTCGACCTAGTTTATATTTTTGAGTCCATCTCACGGTAGTCATGTAGATGGAGTTAGGTGCTTTAAGGGATCAGACATGCACAAGTAGTTCTCGGTTAGATGCCATGAAGGCCACGACCCCAACGGACGAGTTGGGTGACGTTGCACCTAGCAGCCCGGTAGTATCCGGAGTCGCTCGACGGAGTAGGCAGGTGGCGCGGTTGGCGTTCTTGGTTTCACACTTATACACAATACTAGGACTCGAAGTAGAATTGGGTGTGGCCGCATCAAATTCTATTTCGAGTAATATTATTGTGAGAGGTGTTCCGGGATATGGTTCGAAGTTGGAGAATGAGGTGTTGGTTTATTCCTTTTATGATTGAGAAGAGGATCTTGAGGGTTTACTCAAGATGAAAATAAGTTCCCGCATAGCGGAGGCCTGCGAGTTGCGTACTTGCATGTGCTAGAATAATACGAGTTTTGATTAATGATCGGATGCCGGTAGTTGAAATTAATTATCATTGTGGTCTCTAATCAACTTGTTGAAATATCAAAACCGCTATAATAGTACTCAAATGATCAATAAATCAATAAATAAAATCAGTTGATATGTGATCCAAATTGAATCAGAATAATTTGATATTTTTCTCCGATCTACGATACATGCATATGCCATTGAATAAAGTTGAGTATACATCCTTTTCTTACACCCATATTAGTCATTATAATGTTTCGTTATTGGGCAATTGCTCATAACTTTACCCTCGTGTGAACCCAACAGGTATATCGGAGCAGCCGCCGCCACAGTAGCGGTCTTTGGAGGAGATCGAACTTTTCCTCGTCATACTTGCATCAGACAGGGTGCGTCCTACTTAGAGTAACTTATTTACGTCCGCACTATTTTTTGTTATTCTTGAGAGACATTGTAGCGAGATATGTGGAGAGCTTCTTCTACAAAATTTTAACTATACGATGTATCTCATTTTGTGGACATGGACTTGATGATTATGGTTATCAATGAGAATGGATGGTGCATTTTTCTTTCTATTTCATATTATTCTCATGTTGTTATTTATATTTCAAATGTTAATCTAATGTGCATAAGATGGTTTGCTGAGTATCATAGATCATGGGCGTATTTGGACCGTAGGTCCGACGCTCCCGTCTCGTCGGTTTCGTAGCCGGAGGGACGGGGCGTCACAGATGGTATCAGAGCCCGATACTCCATTCTCTCTTTTGCATATTAGAATTGGTAACAATATTCGAAATATAAATATAGTGACAGAGTCTTTTGACCTTGTCGTTAGTAAGGAGAATAATTAAAGTCATGTTTAAAGTGTCCATTGTCTCTCTAACCATAGAAATAATTTTTAATATAATGATTCTCGCAGGGAATCATGCCGCCTCGTGTTGACCCTGATATTGCACAGCAGTTGACTTTGCTAGTTCAGGCCGTACAGGGTATACAACAACGTCAGGAGGTATTGGAGCAAAGGCTCCTTCAGCAGGATGATTCCTCGTACCAGCCCTCTCGTGAGGAGGAGGACAGTGTTCATCCTTCGGTGTCTCTGGACCCGGAAGGATCAGATGACCTAGAGACGCTGCAGAAACATCAGACGACCTACGCAGCATATCAGAGATCTAAGGTGCCACAATTCTTTGGCACCGGCACACCAGATGAGGCTGAGCTATGGCAGGATCACGTATCTAAGGTGTTGAGGATGATTCATGCTCCTGAAGAGTCTTGGCTTACATTTGTGGAGTTCTCACTAGCAGGTTATGCTGAGCGTTGGTGGTTCGCCACCAAGGAACATCTGGAGGATCCCATAACATGGGAAGTTTTTCTTGATGAGTTCCGTAGTCAGTTCTATCCTGATCACTGGGTTGAGGATCAGAGGAGGTTATTTTCTGAGCTGAAGCAGGGGTCAATGACGTCCCAAGAGTATCTCATTCGTTACACTGAACTCTCACGCCACTCACCAGCGACTACTGCTTTTCCTGAGGAGAATTTACAGAAGTTTATCCGGGGACTGCGTGATGATGTGCAGCACCAGCTATCTGCATTAGATTTCACTTCCATCAAGGAGGTAGCTGCTAAAGCTACCAAGATGGAGGCAACCCAGAGTCGGCTTCAGGGGAGTCCATCACATTTCCAACCACCTCAGCCCACGAGATCTGCTCGTCGAGATTTTTACAGAGCTCGTAGAGAGCGTCGTTTCCACCCAGTGGCTACTACTCCTACCGTTAGCAGATTTGCCCCTACACCTACTTTGGGGCAGGGTTTGGCGAGTCGTGGTACTACTTCCTTCCGCTCTTCGACACACTCGCAGAGCCGTAAGACAGGAGGTGCTAGCCTTGTCTCAGGAGGCTCCTTCTCTCAGCCAGGAGATCGTAGATGTTTCCACTGCCAACAGTCGGGCCATTTCAAGGCCAAGTGTCCTTTACTTGCCAGCAACTCAGGTGGCCACCCACCAAGTATACGACCAACTTTCTCTTCTGCACAGTCACACGGATCAGTTTCCCGCCTTGGGGGTCGAGGTTTTCAACGTCCTCCACCACGACCAACCTTCGGTGCTGCAGGTTCTAACGCCCCTCCACAGCCTCAAGGACAGTTGAACGCAATCACACAGGAGCAGGCCCACGCCTCAGGAGCTGTAGTGCGAGGTATGATTTCAGTGCATGGTATATCATTACATGTTTTATTTGATTCGGGAGCTACGCACTCCTTTTTAGCACATCGATTAGTGCCCAAGTTAGATAAAGAGCCAGTCTGTGTTCCATCTCCATACTACATCAAGGGCCCAGGGGGCCAATTATTCATAGTGCGGCAAGCAGTGGAGAATGTAGCAGTGCAGATCGGCGGACACATATTGCCCGCATATCTTTTACTCATTCAGTTAGAAGATTTTGATGTCATCCTAGATATGGATTGGCTCGAGCATTATCACGTATGCCTTGATTGCTTCGAGAAGACGATAGTGTTCCGTCTCCCAGGCATACCTACCTTTCAGTTTGATGGACGTACCTCAGATAGTGAGGTCTTATATGTTTCGGCATTGAAGGCCCAACACATGCTCGATCAGGGTTGCATAGGTTTTCTCGCCCATATTGTGGAGTTACCCGTCGAAGATCGTATGATTGAAGACGTCAAAATTGTACGAGATTTTCCTGATGTATTCCCAGAGGAATTACCTGGACTACCACCAGAAAGGGAGATCGAGTTCGAGATTACTTTGATACCCGACACGCAACCGATCTCCATTCCTCCATATAGAATGGCACCAGCCGAACTCAGGGAACTCAAAGTATAGCTGCAGGAGTTATTGGAAAAGGGATTTATACGTCCCAGTACATCACCTTGGGGAGCACCGGTCCTCTTCGTAAAGAAGAAAGATGGGTCTATGCGCTTGTGCATCAACTATAGGCAATTGAATAAAAGGACGGTAAAGAACCGTTACCCACTTCCACGAATAGATGATCTTTTCGATCAATTGCAAGGTGCAGCAGTATTCTCAAAGATTGACCTACGATCGGGTTATCATCAATTGAGAATTAAGGACGCGGATGTGCTTAAATCTGCTTTTCGTACCAGATACGGCCACTATGAGTTTGTGGTTATGCCGTTTGGACTCACGAACGCACCTGCTGCGTTCATGGACATGATGAACAGAATTTTCCGTCCATACTTAGATCGTTTTGTGGTGGTGTTCATTGATGATATATTGATCTACTCACGTGATGAGCATGAGCATGAGCAACATCTGCGTATTATTCTTGAGACACTCAGAGAACACAAGTTGTATGCAAAATACAGCAAGTGTGAATTTTGGCTTACCGAAGTAGCTTTCCTCGGTCATGTAATTTCAGGAGCAGGGGTGGCGGTTGATCCAGCCAAGATAGAGGCAGTCATGTCCTGGGAGCAGCCCAAGACAGTTACCGAGATACGCAGCTTCTTAGGCCTTGCCGGCTACTACAGGCGTTTTGTTAGGGGCTTCTCGCAGCTAGCTCTACCCCTTACTCGTCTGACACAGAAAGATGTCCCTTTCTTTTGGAGCGACAAGTGCGAGCTGAGCTTTCGTACGTTGAAAGAAAGACTGACCAGTGCTCCGATTCTCACCCTTCCTTCAGGCCCCTTAGACTTTACAGTGTATATTGATGCATCAAAGGAGGGTTTAGGAGCCGTGTTGATGCAATGTGGTCATGTCGTGGCATATGCATCACGACAATTAAAGAATCATGAACGGAACTACCCTACTCATGACTTGGAGTTGGCAGCTATAGTCTTCGCATTGAAGATATGGCGTCACTATTTATATGGGGTCACATTTGAGATTTTTACAGATCACAAGAGTCTCAAATATATCTTTGACCAGCGAGAGTTGAATATGAGGCAAAGGCGATGGATGGAGCTGTTGAAGGATTATGACTGCACTATCTCTTACCATCCGGGTAAGGGGAATGTAGTGGCAGATGCTTTGAGTAGAAGAGCACATACCGAGGGCACCGCAGCATGGCTACAGACATGGGATATGCTCGCAGCACTTAGTAAGTGGCACCCCTTTGACAGTACTACAGACGCTGTAACTGTACCTGCCAAGTATAGTGGACTATGGGATAGGATTGTGCATGGTCAGCAAACAGATCAAAAATTACAAGACTTATTCCATCGATGCCTGAAGGAGGAGTTTGATGGATTCAGAGTATGTGAGTCCATCTTATGGAAGGGGGACCGTGTCTGTGTCCCTAATGATGGCAAGTTAAGGAGAGACATCCTAGATGAGGCTCATTGTTCTAGATTATCTATCCATCCAGGGAGCACCAAGATGTATAGAGACCTCCGCCAACACTTCTGGTGGGAGGGGATGAAGAGAGATGTTGCAGAATATGTTACTCGTTGCCTTACGTGCCAATTGGTGAAGGCAGAGCACAAGCGTCCTCCTGGCTTGTTACAGTCACTACCTATTCCGTTGTGGAAATGGGAGAGTATCTCTATGGACTTCGTGACATCCTTGCCTCGTACAGTAGGTGGACATGATGCCATTTGGGTTATTGTGGACAGGTTGACCAAGTCTGCACATTTCATTCCCGTGAACATGACATGCACTCCGGTAGATCTGGCCAAGTTATATATTCAGCATGTTATTCGCTTGCATGGGATTCCCAAGGAGGTTGTATCTGACAGAGACTCTCGTTTTACATCGCATTATTGGGGAGAATTCATGAAGGCCCTAAAAACTGAACTATGTATTAGTTCAGCCTATCATCCACAGACTGATGGGCAATCAGAGAGAACAATCCAGACCCTTGAAGACCTACTCAGAGCATGTGCTATTGAGTGACAAGGATCTTGGAAGGACCACCTTTCTTTGGTAGAGTTCACTTATAACAACAGCTACCATGCTAGTATTGGCATGGCGCCTTTTGAGGCATTGTATGGACGGAGGTGCACCACTCCCTTGTGTTGGCAGGAAGTGGGTGACAAGGGTATTTATTCCACTCAGATAATCGAGGACACAATAAGAGCAGTGGAGACGGCTAGGAAGAAACTATTGACTGCACAGAGCCGTCAGAAGAGCTATGCTGATCAGAGACGTCGTGATCTTGAATTTGACACTGGAGACTTTGTATTCTTAAAAGTATCTTCAATGAAAGGTATTCAGAGATTTGGTGTTAAGAGCAAGTTGGCACCACGGTTCGTTGGCCCTTTCGAGATTTTATCTCGTATTGGAAAGGTAGCATACCGAGTAGCACTCCCCCCTCACTTGGCAGGCGTGCACGATGTATTCCATGTGTCAAACCTCCGGAAGTATATCCGAGACCCTCGACATGTGATTAGCTATGAGGATCTCGTGGTTGAACCAAATTTATCTTTTCCTGAGGCACCCGTGCACATTTTAGACCGGGCGGTCAAGAGGTTACGACGGAAAGACATCCCTTTAGTGAAGGTATTGTGGCAAAGTCAGAATGTTGAGGAGGCCACTTGGGAGCCTGAGGCAGATATGCGACAGAAATACCCCTATCTTTTTGAAGGTATGTTCACGAAACCCTATTTCAATCCTCTTTAAGATTTTTATGGGTTTCGTTCTCTTTAAGATTTTTTTTATGCCTAAATCTACACCACATTCGAAACCCATACGTTAAATCCTACGTCTCGAGGACGAGACTTCCTTTAAGATTTTTATGATGTGAAACCCCGAATTTTTTTTTCTAAAATCTGGAGTATTCTTGGCATCCAAAAATTTTAATAAATCACACCATTACGTGGATCTCGTCGAGATCTTTCCAACGAGCCCAAGAACACCCAATTCGGACATTCCTAGCTCAAGTTATCATTGTTTTACGTATCATAATCGGGACCCATATATGGATCCGAACCGGATCCGAATCGAGATCCAAATCCACCTATCCTTCTATAAATAAGAGATGGTAGGCTGCTATCTCAAAGCCCTAGCCACCACCATCTTTCCCTCTCTTTGGAGCACCACCATCTTGATCGATTTTATCGTCGGAGGGCTGCCGTCGAAATCGGAGGAGCTCCGATCGAAGATCCGCGACCACCATCACGTAGGAAAGCTCGAGGTCACCTCCGCACACGCATTCGCGCTACCATCGAGATACGGAAAAATCTTTTCCGTGTGAGAGGAGATCCCGAGGGAACATCCTCGGAGGTAACGATGTTATACCTTCCTCTTGCTGTTGGGTTTCACATATTTTATTCCCGTATATTTGAACATGTTTAGAGCCTTGGTTTTCTCTTGATTGGATTCCTATAGTAGTAACGATAATACCCCCTCTTGCTGTTGATTTCCACATTCTTTTTCTCATATGCTTGAACATGCTTATAGCTTTGGCTATTCTTATAATGTGATTTATATACTATTAATGATTTATCCCCCTTGTTGTTGAGTTCCACAAGATTTCGATCCTTGTCTCCTTTTCCACACCAGATCTTTCGATGTTCTTGCGACACGATATGGAGACAAATGTTTATGTTGTATCACACCAATCACAATTGATTAGTACTATTATCTTGATTTCGTTAAGCTCCGAGAGAGTTCTCTGTGTAACCATTTGTTTCCGTAATCTGCTCATGCACGTATTATACCATCTTATCTATCTTCATGTAAGTGTTTTTTTTTACCAACTTTTCTAATCACATCTAAGCAATTAGAAAAAGAAATAGTATGAGATTTCTAAACCAAGCACCTTCTGTTTCGAGAATAACCCTATTGTGGGTTTTTTTTATTAAGAGGAAGATTTGCAGGACTAAACATGAGACTGAATTAGTATTTATTCTATGTCCCCATAATTGCATATACTTGATTAACATTTAATTATAATTACATGCACACGTTATGGTACAAAGGCTCTCAACCACTGGAGACTGTTCTAGTGCTCGCTCATTTTTTTATAACGTCCAACCCCTTCATTTCTTTTAAGGTTGACATGCATCCCTTTATAAGTGTCGAGATTTCATTGCTATTAGGTTTACGTGCATGAAAAAAAATATGAATACGTGGCTATAGGTGAATGTTGTTAGTAAAAATACCAACCTTCTCACAATATGCATGCGGTGGTTATTAATATACATTAACATCCATTATGGTGCTAATTATGCATTATTGGTATTAGCGTGAGCACTTGAGATTTTTTTCACAACGTCAGTCTTTAAAAATATTAGTCCTACATCAATTACAAGTGCCATGGAATATCATCTCATATTTGCCAAGTTTTATGCAATTAGTTATGACAATCATGAATTTCCATGAATAGAATGTTACTGTTTTTTTTTATAATTTCTACAACAGAACCCATATTAAACTTTGCAATTACTTACCGGACGCCATTACATGAACTTCAAATTTAATAACATCTATCATCGATAAGGATCTCGTAATGGGAAGCATTAATAATAAAATAATGAGGTACAATTGTTATCGCTAATACGTTTTGAGTAGAGACCTCGTAAATATGCTTTTTGCCAATAACGGGATGATCATAAAATATGAGGGTACCAGCATGTTTTGTCAATGATTCCATTACCTCCTAATCATTACCATGTAGAGAAGGTCGGGGTTCGACCTAGTTTATATTTTTGAGTCCATCTCACGGTAGTCATGTAGATGGAGTTAGGTGCTTTAAGAGATCAGACATGCACAAGTAGTTCTCGGTTAGATGCCATGAAGGCCACGACCCCAACGGACGAGTTGGGTGACGTTGCACCTAGCAGCCCGGTAGTATCCGGAGTCGCTCGACGGAGTAGGCAGGTGGCGCGGTTGGCGTTCTTGGTTTCACACTTATACACAATACTAGGACTCGAAGTAGAATTAGGTGTGGCCGCATCAAATTCTATTTCGAGTAATATTATTGTGAGAGGTGTTCCGGGATATGGTTGGAAGTTGGAGAATGAGGTGTTGGTTTATTCCTTTTATGATTGAGAAGAGGATCTTGAGGGTTTACTCAAGATGAAAATAAGTTCCCGCATAGCGGAGGCCTGCGAGTTGCGTACTTGCATGTGCTAGAATAATACGAGTTTTGATTAATGATCGGATGCCGGTAGTTGAAATTAATTATCATTGTGGTCTCTAATCAACTTGTTGAAATATCAAAACCGCTATAGTAGTACTCAAATGATCAATAAATCAATAAATAAAATCAGTTGATATGTGATCCAAATTGAATCAGAATAATTTGATATTTTTCTCCGATCTACGATACATGCATATGCCATTGAATAAAGTTGAGTATACATCCTTTTATTACACCCATATTAGTCATTATAATGTTTCGTTATTGGGCAATTGCTCATAATGTTACCCTCGTGTGAACCCGACAGGTATATCGGAGCAGCCGCCGCCACAGTAGCGGTCTTTGGAGGAGATCGGACTTTTCCTCGTCATACTTGCATCAGACAGGGTGCGTCCTACTTAGAGTAACTTATTTACGTCCGCACTATTTTTTGTTATTCTTGAGAGACATTGTAGCGAGATATGTGGAGAGCTTCTTCTACAAAATTTTAACTATACGATGTATCTCATTTTGTGGACATGGACTTGATGATTATGGTTATCAATGAGAATGGATGGTGCATTTTTCTTTCTATTTTTTATATTATTCTCATGTTGTTATTTATATTTCAAATGTTAATCTAATGTGCATAAGATGGTTTGCTGAGTATCATAGATCATGGGCGTATTTGGACCGTAGGTCCGACGCTCCCGTCTCGTCGGTTTCGTAGCCGGAGGGACGGGGCGTCACATTTATAATCCGAGAAATCCTGGATAATTGTATAGTAGTGATAGCGGGACATCAGTTACCTGTTTCACTACTTCAAATAGAAATGGAGGACTTTGATCTTATACTAGGAATGGATTAGCTAGAAAGGCATCATGCATGTCTTGATTGTTTTCAGAAGACGGTAACGTTTCACCTTCCTAACTCGATAGAGCTCCAGTTCATTGGAAAGACATCCAATGATAATATCGAATATATCTCTACTTTAAAGGCTCAACAACTGTTAGAACAAGGGTGCCAAGGCTATTTAGCTTATGTATCCACTACATCAGGGTCAGAAAGAATGATAGAAGATGTGCCTATAGTGTGCGAATTTCATGATGTATTTCCAGAGGAACTACCTGGATTACCACATGAGCGAGAGATTGAATTTGAAATCTCTCTTATACCTGATACTCAGCCTATCTCTATCCCTCCATATACGATGGCACCAATTGAGTTACGAGAGTTAAAGGCACAGTTGCAAGAACTATTAGATAAATGACAAGGATGGGTCAATGCGGTTGTGCATTGACTATAGACAGTTAAACAAGAGGACAATAAAGAATAAGTATCCTCTGCCAAGAATAGATGATCTCTTTGATCAGTTACAGGGTTCAACTATGTATTCCAAGATTGACTTAAGATCTGGATACCATCAGTTGAAGATAAAAGATGCGGATATCCCCAAGACAGCTTTTCGAACTAGATACCGGCATTATGAATTCTTAGTTATGCCTTTTGGACTGACAAATGCCCCAGCAGCTTTCATGGATCTCATGAATAGAGTATTCAAGGAGTTCATAGATCACTTTGTAGTAGTCTTTATTGATGATGTGCTTATTTACTCCAAGGATAAGTATCTGCATGAACATCATCTCTGGCAGGCACTTGAAACTCTTAGGAAGAACAAATTGTATGCTAAATATAGCAAATGTGACTTCTGGCTATCTGAAGTGTCTTTCTTAGGCCATGTTATTTCTGGGGAAGGTATATCAGTTGATCCTACAAAGGTTAGTGCAGTGATGAGTTGGGAACGCCCGAAGACTGTCACAGAAATACGATCTTTTCTGGGATTAGCTGGATATTATAGAAGATTTGTGAAGGACTTTTCACGAATAGCGTTGCCAATGACTAGGTTGACCCAGAAGGAAGTTCCATTCATATGGTTAGATGCGTGCGAAATTAGCTTCCAAACATTGAAAGAATGCCTAACATCTGCACCCATCCTTACTCTACCCTCTGGGAGTGAAGGGTTTACAGTGTACACTGATGCGTCTAAAGAAGGACTTCGGGCAGTTCTTATGCAACATGGTAAGGTAGTTGCGTATGCATCACGACAGCTCAGGACAAGTGAAAAGAACTACTCAACACATGACCTTGAATTAGATGCTGTAGTTTTTGCTTTAAAGATATGGAGACATTACCTTTATGGTATTACTTTTGAAATCTTCACTGATCATAAAAGCTTGAAATATCTATTTGATCAGAAGGAACTCGATATGAGACAGAGACGGTGGTTAGAGTTGTTGAAAGACTATGATTGCACTATCTCCTACCACCCTGGTAAGGGGAGCGTCGTAGCAGATGCCCTTAGCAGAAGAACTTATTCACTTGAGTTGGTGAGTGCTATCTACTTTGGGGTTTACTATCAACATTAAGTGAATGGAAACCATTTGATAGTAGTGTCGATACTATAACTATTCCTCACCGATACAAACCAGAGATCTGGGATAGAATAAAGAAAGGACAGTAGGATGATCCACTCCTTAAAGACTTAAGACAACAACTTGAGAATAATGAGATAGAGGGATTCCAGATTGGGTTACGGTATAACCATCATAGAGTTTGTGTACCAAATACACCTGAACTAAGGAAAGACATCTTACGTGAAGCGCACTGCTCAAGATTATCTATTCATACAGGAATTGCAAAGATGTATAAGGATCTTCGTTCATACTTTTGGTGGTCGGGAATGAAAAAAGATGTTGTTGAGTTTGTGAATTCATGTTTCACTTGCCAGCAGGTAAATGCTTCACACCAAAAGCCACCAGGATTATTGCAACCCCTCCCTATACCTGAATGGAAATTGGAAAGCATTTCCATGGACTTCGTTACTGGCTTACCTCAGACGACTGGTAGTAAAGATAGTATATGGGTTATAATAGATCGTCTGACAAAGGTAGCACACTTTATTTCGATAAGCTTATCTTCCACTCTAGACCAACTTGCTGAGTTATATATTACAGATGTGATTCGCCTCTATGGTATCCCAAAGGAAGTAGTTTCTGATCGAGATTCACGATTCACCTCACACTATTGGGAGAACTTCATGAAAGCCTTAGGTACACAACTATGCTTGAGTACAACATATCATCCACAAACAGATGGTCGGTCAGAACGTACGATTCAGACACTAGAGGATATGCTACGAGCATGTGCCTTAGAATGGAAGGGATCGTGGACTAAACATTTTCCTCTTGCAGAATTCACCTATAATAATAGTTACCATACAAGTATTGGCATGGCACCATTTGAAGCACTATATGGATAAAGGTGTACTACTCCTTTGTGTTGGCAAGAGGTCGGAATAAAGAACCTTTATGATTCAGATAGATGAAAAGAGACACGGGAAGCTGTAGAGCTTGCTCGAAAAAGACTATTGACTGCTCAAAGTCGCTAGAAAAGTTATAGTGATACCAGGCGAAGAGACCTTGAATTTGAGGTAGGTGACTTTGTATTTCTCAAAGTATCACCTATAAAGGGTGTTCAGAGGTTTGGCTTGCGTGGGAAGTTAGCACCCAGGTTCGTGGGTCCCTTTGAAATTATTCAACGGATTGGAAAAGTTGCCTATAGACTTGCGCTTCCTCCACATCTTTCAGCAATACATGATGTATTCCATGTATCAAATCTGAGAAAGTACGTTAGGAATCCAGAGCATAAGATAAGTTATGATGATTTACATGTTGAGCCAGACTTGACATACCAAGAGATACCTATGTAAATACTTGAAAGGGATATCAAGAAGTTGAGAAACAAAGAGGTGCCTCTAGTTAAAGTATTGTGGCGGAACCAAGAGTTTGAATAAGCCACATGGGAACCTGAGGTAGAAATGAGAGAGAAATACACGTACTTGTTTGAATGATAACACTATGTATTGTATATCTTCTTTATAAATGAAAGGGCATTCATTCTTTTTAAGGTTGTTAGGATTCAATCCTCTTTAAGGTTGTTATGCCTGCATTTCTAGTCTCGAGGACAAGACTTTCTTTAAGGTTGTTATAAATGTAAAGCCTTGAACTTGGCATATCTCGGATTATATATCATAAGATCTGACTCGTCAAGAGAAAACCAACAGAATTTGTTTCGTGTGAATCGGACTTCGTTTCGATTTGTTATGATTTATGAAAGAAAGAGAAGTAAGGAGGGTTAAGAAGTCATTAACCCATAATGACTGTCATTAAGACTAATTAAGTGTGATTAAAGAAACTAATGATGGATTGAAAACCGCTAATGATCATTAGCAAACACTAATCAATAGTTAGCAAAAGATAAGAGTAAGCCGCGAAAGTTAAATCGCGATTAGTGAAAGTTAAAAACGATTAGTGTTAATTAAGTGTCATTAGAAAATCTAGAATCATCTGGAATGTTCTTACTTAAGCCCCAAGTTTGAGATAGGCTTTGGCCAAAACCATGGGTCCCTGAACCATGATTAAGGTCTAAACCATGGTTTTCTAACCATGATTAGTGGTTTTCTAAAGACTATAAATACCCCCCTACCCATTCATTCTCTACGATTTCCACTACCACCACCACCCAAGGGCTAGGGTTGAGAGGTCGGGAGGAGGAGTGGGAGGCGGGGAAAGAGCGCTAGCGAAGTGTTGCCGGGAGAACGAGAAGGAGAAAGGTATGATCCTCTCTTAGTTTGTTTCATAAGATTGGATTTCAATTCATCCTCTTTTCTTCCAAGCTTTGTTCTTGATTCATCTTTCTTTCCGATTCGTTTTCTATTGTGGTTCGAGGAGAAATCTGTGTAACACCCTACTTAGGTGCGGGCAGTTATGCACGTCAGTGAACCCTGTGATTCGTCACACATTCACTCATCTAGAACGCGTGGTGTCTACCGATTCTCCATCGCTTATGTTTCTATTCTTTCAATTATGCTTTTATAGTTATTTTGATGGAGAAATCTATGTAATACCCTACTTAGGTACGGGCGGCTATGCACGTCAGTGAACCCTGTGATTCATCACACATTCACTCACCTAAGATGCGTGGTGACTATCGATTCTTCATCTCTTGTTGTTTGAGTATATTCTTTTAGTTTTGTTGTTGTTTTTCCTCACGATTGATTTTATAGAGGAAACTCTTTTCTTTTTTATTTTGAAATATTGTCCCGATATAAGGGGAAACTCTGTCGAAATTTTCCGAGAAATATGTCCCGATATAAGGGGAAACTCTGCTAAAAGTTTTCTAGAAATATCACCCCGTATAAGGGGAAGCTCTGCCGAAATTTCAAGAGAAAATATGTTCTTGGCGTTCTTCGTGTTCTTCACGTTTTCGTGTTCTTCGTTCGTTCTTCGCGTTCTTGACACGTTCTTAGCTTTTTTGATACGAAAATGAAATTCGATCTTTTCAGGAGCTTTAAATCATCTTTTCTAAAAATGAAACACGATAAAGCATTGCATACGCGAGAGAGAGCTCGATTAGGTAACGAAATCCTTCCTTTTGCTGTTGGGTTTTCAAACAAGATTATTGAAACTTCTGATTTTATTTTCTGTGATATAAAGAAACCTGATTTTGGCTATTTTGAAAAAGTCTGAACAATTGCTTTGTGATTCCCATTAAAATAAGGTTTAAGCATCGAATCGATGCGATGGCTTTGAAAGTTAGGGTTTAGGAGTTGAAATAGGCATAAACACGAGTATATATGCATATGAATAATATATATGTGAGTCTATACTAAGTGTTGCTGATTATGCAAATCGAAGACTTAACGAAAGAATTACATCATGGGAATTGATGTGGTTTGAGTTGGATCCTGAAAAGGAACGTGTGTCATGTTAAGGATGATTGGGAGTAGAACTACAGGGCGGGCATGCAACCTGTAGGTTTGTCGGAAGGAACCCGTATTGGCGTTTCCCTACCTAGGTGGTACACGGTTGCCCTATTATGATAAGTGTGCACAAATTGAATGTTTTGCAACGCGTGGTTACCGAGAGCCAATATATTCGGGTTGGAACGACGGAAGATGTGGTCGTGCCATGTGGAGGCACGGGTGGTTCAATAGCGGCTGGGTCACGATAATATGTATTTAAAGCCGCTAGGTTATATGATTAAATGTTAGCCTGAGGTTTTAAGCAACCGAGTCCATGAGGACGGTGTACTCATTTGTTTTCCAGGCTGAGAGTTTGAGACCCTATTTAATAAAAGAAAAGGAAATTGTCAGGGTAGTATTGGAGGATTGGCTGAGGCGACATGCGGTAGCATAAGCTTAGCAAGATCAACACAATCTCCAATCCCGAAGGGTCCACAGCTTCGGAGTCCAAGAATGGTGGGGTTCCCCTGGACTAATCCCTAACGTGGAATAGAAAGGAATAGGACTTAAATTAATGAGAAGGAATGGAACTTTTGTGATAACAAGTTTTGCAAAATTACACATTTTGTTTGCTTTTCTCTTCTTCGTTACTTAGCATTCGCTAATTTTATCCTATGATTTATGGAAAACCCAACAGGTGTCGGTGAGCCATCGCAAGGACTTTAAAAAATCCATCCAGCTTACATACTAGACATCCAACCCGCTACAATAGCTTTACTTTTGTAAGGTAGTTAGTAATCTTTTGTGTATTTTCCTTTCAAGTTGATGTACATGTAAATGGTTATAGTGGGACAATGTATCATATGAACTTTTTTTGTGAATGGAAAAGTGTTGAAATACTTCCTTCCTAATATACTTTATTTGCAGTCTGTTTCTGAATGTTAGTTGTGATTGCTGAATGAATTATTGCTGAGTAACCAGATCCAGTTATGGGAGGATCCGACGACCCGGAATTGGGGTCGCGACAGTGTGTCTTTTTTGAGTATCTATCGTACCTTCTACACCCGGACTTGTAGCATTTACGATGCATAGACTTTTTTGGTGCAAGCCCGACTCATGGCCCTAATAGCGGTGGTCCAAGTGGACACTTTGAAAATGGTTGGGAGCGCTCGCCTTTGGTGGAAGCTCTTGTTGAAATTTGACTTTGTATGGAATGAGAGCTTTTCTTTGACATTTTATTGCTTTGTAATATTTTTGGCTAGTTCCACTGCTTTTACCAAAAGTTGGTGCACACTGATCAATATTTTTGTTTATTTCACACCCTGGCACTTAGGTCAATGTCAAGAGATTAGTATAAGAACCAAGTTCTCATACTGGCTAAAGTTGCTGACACTCAGGTTTCATGAAGCCTTCAAAGATTTTATCCATCCTCGAGCATCATTAGATCAAGTCCAGACTCGAATCCCTCATCTCAATCCCTCAAGTGAAGAGTCAACTCATCTCATCGAAACCGCAGTCATGCATGTGATGTGTTGATCATATTCTTATGGTTGGAGACTAAGCATGCTAGAAACCTAGGGAAATATGGATGATTAAGTCTAAGGCCCTGATGGTTAAGGCTGGTTAACCTAAAATCTCAAGACCTCATAAATCAAGTTTTCTAGAACATTTCAGATCTTGGGTGGAAGTGTGAATGTAGAGGATTTAATCCAACTCATTCATTCAAAACTTTTTTTATGAAGACTTTAAAAGACAAAATGACTTCCTAAAATTAAATGAGTAGATGCATCTGCGTTCAGCCAGTATAGGTGTAAGTACAGGCCAGAGCTAGTTGCTTGAGGACGGAGCCTTACGTGAGGTCCTCTAAACCACCTACTCTGCTAAGGGCGAACCCTCATTGAACACAGCTACTTATTTGTGCTTAGTAGTCACCATTGACTCTTAAAGGATTTTGATTTTTATTTTTATGGATTTTTTTTGTTTTTTATTAAAGGTTAGAACACAGGTTAGACTCAACTTTCTTTGAAATCAAAAAGAATTTTCAAAACTATGGCACACAAATAACGATTTTCTAGATATTTTCAAAAGATTTTCCAAAACAAGAATAAACTCATTTTAAATCTCATTTTCAAAAATATGTTTCTATAAAAATAGTGTAACATAATATAGAAAAACCTTGAAAATAATTTTGTCCACTTAGTTCAAAGGTTTGTACTTTAGCCAAAAAGTTTTAAATTTTTCAAAATTTTCAAAAAATAGCTAAAGTACATATACTGTATATACGTTATACCCCCTATACTTAAACTTTGTTATGTCCTCATAGCACTTGATGATACAAGTCCATAGGTCACTTTAAATATAGAAAAAAATATACGAGAACTGAGGTGGCTCCCCCTATACTTAGGCTAGAAATAACCTAAGTATTGAGGTAAGGAAAGATGAGTAGAAAAATCACGGGGACTCGGGTCCCCCCTATACTTAGGCTGAGAGTAGCCTAAGTATAAATATTGAGAGTTGATACCGGGAGAGACCCGAGGTGAATGAAGAAGTCGAAGGAATACACAAGTGAACGAATGAATCTTTTGAGATAAATGGAGTACCTAGGATCTAAGTGAGGGTTTCAGAACATTCATGGCTCAAACAAGCATGCAACACCCCTTTTATTTCACCAACTTACATGTGAAACCAACAAATGTTGGTTGATTATCTTATCAGTTTTATTGGTGATTAAAACATTCTAGTTTACACGGAAAAAAATGTCAAATAGAACCAACTGCGTAAACATGGGTGTAGCTCTCCCAAAACAAGATTTTACTCCATTTTTAGGTTGACTTGCAATTAACGGTCCCAATTTATTTTGCTTAAGGTTATCACTAAATTAAGGCGAGCACATAAACCAAGCAATCATCGTCTACCTCTCATTCCCATTTTCCATTAACCTAGGTGATCAAGCTAGGAGGGAAAATCGAGAAAAGCCATGCAAACAATAAAAACCATGATCTAGGCTAAGCGAGAAAACATGCAATGCCTTAGCAAAAATACGTGAAAATTCGGACTGAATTGAAAACCAAAATCATATGTATGCAAGTCGATTAAAAACTACATCTAACATGCTTCTATTAGTGGGGAAGAATATCTTGTAAATTTAGCTAAGTAAAGCGATGCTATGTGCGTCTTTATTTAAAGTGTGTCCTACCTACGAACAAGCACGTAAAAAATGAAATGGTGAAAGAAGATCGAAGAGTCGCATGCCTGGTCCACTCAAGTGGGGACGATCCCCACACAACCACATATAATTCGTTCATTTACAAGCACGAGTCTTCGATCTAAGACCGCTGTAAAGACGATTATTACATGCATATGAAATGAAATAAAATGCGAGACACACAATTTTTCTTTTTTTCTTTTTTTCTCGAATCATCTCCAAAAATTTTCTGCGGCTCCTCGCAACGGGGAAGTACATGCTCTTCACCTCCTTGAACATCAAGGGTCCTGCCACAAAAGCAAAGGTTAGATATCAATCGAAAAGAAAATTTTTTACGATGCAAGACAAATGAACAAATTGACCTACATAAAGAAAGCACTTAATAAAATAAATAAAAATCCAAACAAGACAAAAGATGAGTCGTGTCCCCGGCAATAGCATCATTTGATAAACCATAAATCCAGCCTCTTAATAAGCCATTTTAATGTGTTGTAGTTGACCGGATCAGATTCGTCAAGGAACCATCTAATTAATATAATCAATTAAATCAAATGGTCCATTTATTTATTTTTGCTTGGACAAGCCCAAGGTCGAACTCAGGGACACGAGCCTCTTTCGTAATATTTGAACTCAAATTAATTTAACTAAATGTCAGATTAATAATCGTAGGTCGATGAAATGCATGCAAGCAAGACAATATGCAAATTTTTTTATTTAATTTTTATCATGCAAATAGAAGCGATGAAATGCAATGAAAATAAAACAAAATATGCCCTCATCATCGACAAACTTGAGTCATTTAATTATATAATCAGGGACACGAGCCTCTTTCGTAATATTTGAACTCAAATTAATTTAACTAAATGTCAGATTAATAATCGTAGGTCGATGAAATGCATGCAAGCAAGACAATATGCAAATTTTTTTATTTAATTTTTATCATGCAAATAGAAGCGATGAAATGCAATGAAAATAAAACAAAATATGCCCTCATCATCGACAAACTTGAGTCATTTAATTATAGGTCAAATCAAGGTCAATTAATGAAGCTATCTTCAGTTATGTAAAAATCAGGCATGTGAAGCATTACACACAAGACACTTAGCTAATAAAATAATACATCAAAACTCATAGTGTCAAATCTGAAATATAAGCATGCCATCAAGAAGACAATGGAAGAGCTTCAAAACGCCACTAGAATCGACTCAATCGGAGCTAGGATGCTGAAGATATGCACGAGTGAAGCCAGGGGCATAAATGCAAGAAAACATGAAAGATAAATAGCAAACAGGTCCCTAATAGGGACTCAAATGCAAATAAAATAAAGTGTGAGACCTTCCCTGTAAATAACCCACGCGTAAGGGTATTTTTGCAATTATTTAAACCCGCGAGGCTATAAATGCAAATACCCCAGGCGCACGTGGTCTGCACGTGCTCTCTGGATCCGATTGCAAAAGTAGAAACTTCCAAGGACCTCCCTGCAATTTTCCCAGACCGCATGTGAGGATCACGTGGTCCTAGGCTCGGATGTCTCTGAGGCTCGAGGGAGGCTCGGAACTGCTTCAGTGGTAGGCACAGCTTCGGCGGTGGCTCGGTGATGGCTCGGGTGGCGCGAGCCTGCAGGCATGGATGATCGATTCCGAGGCTGACTTGGACTGACATGTGGCCTTGTGTGCACCGTTGATTAAGCTGATCGAACGACGGCTGTAGAGTGGGGCAATGTCGACGTGGCTTCCTTTCGACCGTTGATAACCACCGAGAAGGGTGGCATCCAACGGTAGCTGTACCTCCTTCATCTTCTTCATCAGGCGGCGAAGTTAGACCTCCAGCGAAGGGCAGCGAGCTCCGCCACCTCCTCGCCAGATGTGCTCTGCTCTAATGAGGTCGTTGGTGGGTTGTCGATGAAGCTCTGATCACGGGCGAGATGCGATGAAGACTGAAAGAGGTTTTCGATGCTGATTCATTGGAGATGGGGCTACTGAAGATGGCTCTGACGAGACCTCCGTTCATTGAAGTTTGAGATACATGCAGGGTTAGTCTCATAGTCGAAGCATGCAGTGCATATGATGGGTGCGAGATGAAATGAAATGGATGGTCGTAATAGGGTGAAGAAGGCGACGGCCAGTGATCTTCTCCAGCGAGCTCGGAGAAGGTGAGTCGGAGTGGTTCGAGGTTGTGGAAGGCAAGAAGAGTGATCGGAGATGAGCGCGTGAATAGGGGTGGTGTGGTGAAGTTGACGAAGTGATCAATGGAGGGTGAAGGTGTGTGTAAAGACCTAACTAATTAAGAGAAGTATGAAGAATAGACAAGGGAGATCAAGGGGACTTACCTAGGAAATAATGGCGGTCGGAGGCTTGGGCTTGGGGTTCGATGTGAACCCCGGGTCTTCACTGGACCCCCTCAGCCAGGTGGGGCAGCTTGAGCGAAAGCGTAGCTCCACAACGCGGCCATGGACGGTAGCGGGTCTCACCAGAGGAGCTCATCGTCTTCACACTTCATGCCGCCCCCTCGCTGTCACTGAGGGGCGGAGGCTCGCTGGGCGACTCCCCACGTAAAGGTGGACACTGTTAATTGGTGGCGGAGGCGAGGTATTTGAAGATAGTGGGTGGCGACTCTGGTGATTGCATGAGTGGGTGGCATGGAGATTATGGAGTGATGGAGAGGATATCGTGGTGTGAGGGAATGACCTGCGAGGATGATAGGTGATGGGGATACGTAGTAGGGCGATTAGTGAGAGAGGAGGTTGACAGAGATGGTGGGGAAATGGAAAGGGGGGAGAGAGTTGGCGAGGTGGGTGATCGTGCGAGAGAAAGAGGGTCTGGAGGTAGGGGATGAAGCTTCGATCGTTGGATCTTTCGATCCAACAGCCGAGAAGAGGGCGCTGAAGAGCGGTTGGGATAGAGAGGGGTGGCTTGATTGGGAGGTGATAGAGCATGCCACATGTCGTGCTGTGGGCGAGGCGCTAGCGGACGGCTGTGATGAGATCGGGAGCGTGATCAGACGATAGAGGAAACGAAGGGAAGGAGCGGTTGAGATGGAAACTACTGGAGGCGATCGAATGGTGGAGAATCACGGTCGGGGATGCAAAGACAGCGGCCACGTGACTCTACCAGAAGGAGCCACATGGTCCAATCAAATTATTCCAGAAGAAAATTGAAAAAAAGAGGACGAAAATTACCAAATTTGGAAAAACTCGAAACATGAAGTTGTAGATCTTAATGAGATCTACAAGTTTCATGTTGACCAAAAATAGAGAAGAGGTCAAACAAAGGGAGAAAATATTTTTGAGGTGTTTTTAAGGGTAAAAACATCATGAATTTCAATTTTGCCATTTTTTGTATTTTTTATTTATTCAAAGACTCTGATATTTATAGGCATTTGTCTGGTTTTTATTGACACTTAGTCTAAGATAGGGGGGTTAATTTCAGTGAATTAGAAGCATGAAACATGGTTTCATCACAAGTCAAGACAACACTCGGTTTCTACTCAAAGCTTGGTTCAAAACCTAGGGCTTCTCACCAATGTAGATGCATGAAATGCCGAATGAAGTACAGATACACGAAGTGCAAACATTTTTTGAATTTTGTGAATTTTTTGTGATTTTTTTTCATAATATTGTATGCATTTATAAATATTGTATATATGCATTTATAAATATTGTATATTCTTACACAATTTTATAGATTTTACAAGAATTACTCACACCATATGTAAGTTGTATATACGGAAATACAATACCATATATTACAATGCATTGCAGACTATATACATAAATGTGACTCACCCCCCTATACTTAGCTTATACTAAGTATAAAAGGTTGCAAAAGAAGAAAAAGAGAGGTAGAAGTCGGTTGCCCCCCATACTCAGGCTCTTGGTCAGCCTAAGTATAGAAAAGAGCAAAGAATGAGGCGGTCAAGGGTAAGATGAGAGAAGGTGGATATAAACAGGGTGGGCATTGATCATCCCTATACTTGGGCCTTTGCCTAAGTATAGAATAAATACAAAGGGAACTGATGGGATCGGGAGAGAATGTACATACTTCAAGAAGGTTTTCGGCAAACCTTCTTGCGGGCATGGGGTGGGAGGGAATAGGTTATGAAGAACGTAATGAGTAATAGTGTTCAATGGAGTCTCTCCACCTTATTTTTCTTTGTTGCTGCTTACCCACATGTTCAACCAAAATCAACCTCGAATGATGCGTACTCTCATGAAGATGTATCCATCTGGTATTATCTGATTACATCGATTCATGCACAATACCCCAGGGTGGAGTCTTCAGAATAATTCATGTCTCTGGTGATTGATGAATCCACATTTCATCATCTTTATTCTATCATTTTGGCACCTAAAACCCTAGCAAATACCTGTAGAATAGCCTTAAATCAAGCATCTTAGCATTCATGCATGTGCATCTCAACAGTGTGTAAATTACTGTAATTAAGGCCAAAATTTTAGAATAAATAAAGAAAAGAAAAAGAATAAAATATTGTAAATATTTTATGACCCAAAACCCCCGAGACCTAGGCATCTTGATGAATAGGTCGACAAGGAATAAAGTAGGGGGAGATAAGGTCAGAAATACAGACAAAATACCTATTCATTCTATTCATTCTTTATTCATTTTGGGACCTATTTTTGGTTCCACTTTTTATACATCAAATAACGAAACCTTGTACATGAAAGTTGTAGATAAATTAATAAAGAAAAATACAAAATTGATTTCACAGAAAAATAATGTACAGATAAAAAGTTATGGTCTGAATAAAATTCCAGAATGCCAACTTCCCAGACCCGTATCTCACAAATAAAAACTCCAAATGCAGCGTACTCACCTTTAATTGTATATAGAAGAAAATAATCTATCCAATGGTGGTGGTTTCGCATTTGGCGGAGCTACGGTTTGAAAGTTGACTTTTGGACCCCCATTGTATACTTGTACATATTAAAATATTCAATTTATTATTTATTTATTATTTTTACAATTTTATATTTTTATAATGTTGTAAATAATACTTATAATAATTATGTGCTTCAAATCAGAGTAAAAACATAAATAAAATACAAATAAAAATACTTGTATATATCCAATACATAGGTATAATACCTATACTTATACCTATACTTTTTATACTTTTATTTTATTAAACATACAAAACATATCAGAAAAATGAGATAAAAATATATTCATGTATATAAAAGTATGTTATAAATTTATAAAATCATAAACATAGATAATAATACTAAAAATACCTCAATAAAAATATACTACTAAAATATATAGATCTATATACAATAAAGGGTATAAATGCAAACTTGTAAAAATAATTCTCAGAAAAATAAATAAAAATCACTAAAAAATTCTTCATAAAATAATAAACATTTTTTATTTTATAACCTAAAATCAATAAATTCATTTACTATTTTAATTTGATTTTACAAATAATTTCCATTCTGAATTTCCTGGTTGGTCCACGTGGACCAACCAGGGGCGGTCTAGAGTTGACCTCGGTCAACTCCCTGACCGAGGCCTGCCACCCTCTGACGCCGCGATTCTCACCCATTTTCAAGAAATTTTGGCGCTCAATCCGCTCGTCCTTACCCTTCGATTCCTTCTTGGGAATTCATCACCGATCATCACTCTCCCACGCCATCTCTTCGGATCACGCCAGATCTCCATCATTTGCGCGTGAGCCTCGCTTCCAGGAGACGCCATCGCCACCTACTTAACCAACCCCCCATCTTCCTCCCCAAGTTTGAACACCTTCGGTCCACCCTTCAGCGCCATTCCCATGCTCCTGAGCTCCGTGGAGGTGACAGCTCCACCGCCAGCCCTTCAGCCAAGGCGCGCGAAGTCGGAGGCGTCTCCACCACCTCCCGCAACTCCGGCGGTCGAGGTACCCTTCTCTCCGGTCTACACCGTCGAGGATGCCATTTCACACCTTTCTTTTTCGTGCATTAGCTTAGTCTTAGTCTTAGGATCAAAAACCCCAAAAAAATTCGAAGTCCCATCGCCTGTCTCGCCCGATTCGTCAACCTCGCCGGAGCGCAACTCCGGCCGAGTTCCCATCCGCCGTTCAACGCCACCTCGTCGCCACCGCGGGGTCCAGGCAACTTGCCCTGGACCCTCTCACCTTATTTTGCAGGTCCAAGCGCAGTCAACGCACCTGGAGGGCCATTTTGAGTCTTCGCCGGAGATACCTGGAGCGTAAAGCTCTGCCGCCTTCGCGCCCGCATCTCGACGTCCCTCCGGTGAATCCGAGCCGTCCAGTCCACAGAGGGACCTTCCAGGAAGCTGCAGCTCCATTTTGGAGCCCGTCCACCGCCGAAGGAGCGAGATCGGAGTCGGGGAAGTTCGCCTCCGCCGGCCTTCTTCCCCGTTCTTCCTCCTCGCTTCTCCACCGTCAGATCGAGCCGCAGCTCCAGTTCGAGCCTCGACCGTCCGATCGTCCATGCCCTGCCACCGTCAGATCTCTTTCTGAGATCTAATCTCAGACGTCGACGCCAACCGTCATCGACCGCTTCCGTGCTGCCACGTGGATAAGTGGTCCGCTTCCAGCCGTTGGATCGTTCATCGCCGCCAGCCGTTGGATGCGCGCCACGCGTCACCTGCAGAGCGCTCGAGCGAGGGTATTTTGCACCCCAACCCTCGCACGTTTTGTATTTACTTTTTAGTATTTAAACTTTCGTCTGTAGTTTAAAAAATTTTGTAATATTTGCAAAACAACCCCTAGGCTTTGTTTATTTGTGTTTGGGTCCTTCGCCACGTCACCTCACGTGACCTGTACACGTGAGGGGGTGGGCATTTTGCAAGGATACCCCCGGTTGTTTGTGCATTTCGTTTAAGTCCATGAACATTTATGTCAAGTTGTAATATTTTGGAGAAATTGCATCGAACCCCCTGAGCTTTGTAATATTGCAAAAATACCCCTCCCAGGCGCGTGCAAGTCACGCGCCCTGGTGGGTAAATTGCAGATATACCCTTGCGGGTTTGGATATTTGTGTTTAATCCTTAAAATGCAAGTTTCAGAGTAATATTTTGTGGAAAAATTGCGTACATGCCCCTGGATGTTTCACTATTTGCATATATGCCCTTGCCAGCACTGTTTGATGATTGGAGTCTTGTTCTAATTAATTAAAATATCTTTTTAACTCCAAAAATCCCACAAAAATAGGCTTAAGTTCCTGGATAGGTGTACTTTAACGCTATCTAATTAGTTCTTGATTTTATTTTATTTTAATATTTATTAAAAATCAAAAACAACCTTTTTGTGTACTGTCTACATTAGAAAATACCAAAAAAAACTCAAAATACCTCCAAAAATTCCCAAAAATTCACCTAGTGTCTATTTTACTCTATTTTAGTGTCAGTCCAAAAATCACTAAAAATCTCAAAAGAAAAACACTAAAACAGTTAAAAACACTCAAAAACTTCAAAAAAATATATAAAATAGTAGAAAAACCCAAAAATAGCAAACTCAGCTTCTGTTTATTCCTAATTTTGTTCTCTTTATTAGAAAAATAGTGTGAAAGATTTTGGTTGCTGTTTGATAATTTTAAATTACATTTTATTCAGAGCCAGCCCTATTTCCACTGTTTTGCCCTATTTCAGTATTTAAAAATATCAAAAACATATTGAAAAATCCCCAAAAATCATAAAAACAGTAAAAAAATCTTAAAAATCCCAAAAACATTTATTTTCTGAATTTTTGAGCATTTTTGTGCATTTTTATAAACATTTCACTTTGCCTTGTCTTATATTGCCTTTACTTTCCTATATCGAAAAAGAAAATAGAAAAATATAAAATATAAAATATAAAAATCAGTAAATTAAAAATCAAAATACAAAAATACAAAATTCAAAAATATAAAAAAAAATTATTATAAAAAATTAAAAACCCACAAAAATTGTAGTTGCTTGCTTGCTTAGTGTAGACACTTCACACACTCACACACTTGTGCATTCATTTGCTTGGATTACCCTGCTTGCTCCCTGTGTTCGAACTCTCTGCATACTTGCCCTTTACATCATTTGTGCAGAGTTAAAGATAAATTTGACTCCACACTTATTTTTCATTGATTGATATTTGATTGTGGGTTCATTGTTGATTGATCGCGTTTTATTGTGGGTCGCCACAGCGACAGATTTAGACCCTCGATAGATCTCGTCC
This sequence comes from Ottelia alismoides, assembly GCA_037367405.1. NCBI lineage: Eukaryota > Viridiplantae > Streptophyta > Magnoliopsida > Alismatales > Hydrocharitaceae > Ottelia > Ottelia alismoides. The sequence continues at coordinate 156,148 of JAZKJV010002041.1, read as the reverse complement.
ATCAGTGATGTACTTAGTCATTTTGCTAGAACATGAAGCAAGGAGAGGGGAAGGACCATAGTGCTTCTTCCCTCTAATAGCAACCAGACTAGAGGATTTGGCCCTTCTAAACTAAGTCTATGAGGTGATGGACATTAGTTCTTCATCAGATGAACCACTGTGTATATTATATAATTCCTATAAGGTCAGTACACGTTTTGAATATATGATATCACTCTGAGTTGGTTTGGAATTTTTTGGCTCAAGTGAATAGAATCACAATAATGATCAAAGAAGTTCGAAATAACTGTGTCTAGATTCGGTGACTTCGATGTATCTAAGTCAAGCTCATTCAATTTGGTAGCAGCATGGGTAGACTCAACAGTCTGATCCTCAGGTGTCTCTCCTAGGGTTGTGTCCGAAGTTTGTGGAGAGGTCTGTGAAGTGTTTGACTCAGGGATCTCCTTTGTGTCACGACCGTCGGTTTCTTGTTTGGTCATCCCAGGGTTGGGTGTGTCCTCGAGAATTGGGTCATTTTGGTCCTGGTTCTGAAATCTTATGTCTTGAGTCTCATAATCAATAGTTACTCTAACAGATGCTAAGAACAGCTTTCTCAGAATAATGAGAGACTCAGATAACTCTCCTTGATGCCTAATGTCCAGGACAATGAAGTCCACTATATGTTTAACACCTTGGAAATCATGACGACAGAAACAATTCCTCTCGGTCTTTTAGTGGATCAATTTGGAAATTAAACGATCACTCTGGTCTTTCTGAGCGGTCCTAGTTTAAGTCAGTCAAACATGGACTTAGGGAGGATTTTCAAGGTCGATTCGTCAATCCCGAACATGAGTGAACTCTGTATTCTCTATCTTACAAGTAGCCCTAGTCAATCATTTGACTCTGTGGCTTTTGCTCTTTTCAGTCATCATCATTGAACTGGCCATATTGATTAAATGAAATTCAGTTCTAGATTTTTTTCTTACCCGTCTTCTTAATTGATAATCACCTCTACATAATTTTTTGAAGATCGGGTACGTACTCTATGGCCTTGATTAATGGAATCTCTAAGATCAGACTTTTGCAAAATGCTTTCATTTTATTGTTGTCCATTTTTTTGAATTTTCTATTTTTTTAATCTTTTTTTATATTTTTATTAAAGTCATTGGAATAGTTAGTAGACTGATCAGTGGTGGTTGGTACCTGTGGTGGTTGTGCCTAAAATTTTTGGACCTGATTCGTCTCAGGTTCGCTTTGTATGGTCCTCACTTCCCCTTGGTTGTTCATCATTTCTTTTACTATTCAAATGACATTGTCAAGTTGTTCAGTTAAAGCATTGTCTCTCTGATTAATCTGAGTTATATCATCCGTTATCGGCTCATGACTTAGAGATGAATAACCGTACTCATCATGTCGTGACTCCGGCATGCAGTCATGAGCCGAGTAATAGTTATTCTCAGTAGTGGCCTGATCATGAGTCATGTTTCCTTGACTATGGATATCAAATGCATGGTCAAAGGAAAAGTGGTCGTACGAGGGAAGAGAGTCATCCCGATAAGGGGATGGTTCAAACAATGAATCTTCAGTCATAACATGGAATCATGTTTCTCTAACAAATTCGGTTATGCTCATGTCCATCCTCGAATCCGCTTGCTCCATTGTGTCCTCATAATAATCATTCAGCTCTGCAAGTAGTTCATATCTTAAAGACTCAACCAAGGAAGAAGTGGGGTAGTGGAATGAGGGTGATGTATGTGAGGGTGGAAAGAATGATGGTTGGGGAAGAACCACCTCAAAGAGAGGGTTCTTCTGAAATGAGAACGAAGACGAAGAAGGTTGGAATACAGTCATGTGAGATCGACCCACTGAGTCTGGTAAGAATACCAATATTATGACATCTTCAGAAAGGTAGGTGGATGATTTACGAACCTCAATATGTGTATGCAAGTGCAACTATCTTTGAACATACACAACTCAATACACAATGCAAACCCCAAACTCACCAACTTTATGCAGTGAAGGTTGTAAGAGTTCGACCATTATCTTTTCAATTTTAAATTGGTGATAAACAATCTTTTAATTGCTACACAAAGGTGTGTCACCCTAACGCCCTGATGTGGTTCTACTACCCCTCAATCAAAGGAGTGGTCTGCCCCGGTTGTCGAGTTATATCACACCCCTGAAAGAAATAGTAGACGAGCACACCAAAACGTCAACTATGGTCAGAGGCGAGCGCATGTAGCTCCCAACACCATAAGAGTCGGATCTGCATACTTGGGGCGCAAGTCCAGGGTTTTGGGCTCTAACCTTACGACTACGTCCTCACCCACTCAAAGTTTAGAGGTATGTACCCATGTACAAGGATGTGGTTGCTCTTCCACATATAATTTTGAATTTTATAAGATTTTATTTGGTCAATAATGTTTAGCAGTCCTGATTTTATCATGTGATCATATTCTTTGAGGTGCATAACCAAGCACATATATCTAGAAGTCCAAATTTCCCTTAAACCCTAAGTGAGAAAACACAGTGGAATAAGTCGGAAAAGCCAGTGCAATTCGATAAATCAATGATGTGTGCATAGGTAGAAATACTCACAGTGATCCTCACAATATCTATGTATATAACAAATAGAATTGAATTTTAATCTATATGAATGCAGCGAAAAACTGGTCCTAGAAAGATAGTTCAATTAACGAGTGAAGAACATGTTAAATTTGGCTAAGTAGAATGTTACTACATCTAATTACTGTGAGAGTATGGACCTAGGACTACGAGCGTAATAAATGAAACCTAATAGCTCTAACAGCCAACATGCAATCCTAGATCTACGTTACCACAAATAATATTGCCTGATAGGCCGAGTGTCCAGTCTGGGTACATGCACGAGTCTTCAGATGAAGATTGTTGGAAATGAGCATCATAATTACAAATTAGTTTCAAGAATAATTAAATTCACTCTCTCCCAAAAAAATAAAAGTGAAAAGTTCTTCGTCACTCTTCAGCTGGCTTAGTCCACATAATCGCCCGCATCTGGTTGCTCTGAGTTGCTTCGGCCTTCGAGAAAGCCGCTTCGAGTCCATCTGGTGCCTCACATGAAAAGAGAAAAATCAAATGTTAGAAACATTCATATGAAATATATAAGGAATAAATGGAATAAAATGATGAAACTAAACAGAGAAGTACATGCACAAGTGAAATCGAGGGGTTAGACTACCCAGGGATGGAAAACTTGGAATTTAAATTATTTTAAAACTAATCCTAAATCGTATACCTCCCCAGCAATGACACCATTTGATGAGTGCTCTAAGATCGCCCTTTTAAATTAATCTTTTAATTGTTGTAGCTGGACAATCTAGTAACTGTCAAAGATGATCACATCGAGAAAAAAAGTAATATATATAATTAAATCTTGATGTAATCAAATTATTTTTTACTCGGGTTAGTCCCAAGGTCGAACTCATGGAGGTAATATGAGGGTTCATAATTAATTGTTAAAGAATCTAGTGATTTGAGTTTTCAAAGAGAATAATTATTTATTTTTTGGTGTTTTTAATAAGAGATGTTATTAATTACAAAAATAAATATGATAGGTGAATTTTGAAAATAATTTTAATCAGAAAAAGAATGCCATGCTATGTTGAACAAAAATAAATAAAATGCAATATTTTTTGTGATTTTTAAATGATGCAAGATGAATGTAAGGCGATGAAGAAAAATCAAGCAACCAAGCCAAGCCAAGTCAATTCATTCAATGAATCCAAAAGCCCTAATGATTGTTACTGAGTTATGTGATCGGCCGCAAATAATTCCCCCAAACGAATCACCAATGATTGAGCAATAGAATCGATGAATTAGAAGAAATGTGCTCAAAATATTTAAATAAATGCTCCATTCTATGAATGATCAAACATGTCTCCAAAATAAACTATTCTAAATGATAGGAAATTAAATAAGCTTCAGATTGACATAAAAAATTATCAAAATCTGACAAAATATGTAAAAGATAATAATAAGGGATTTTTACCCGACATACCCTATAAACTTTTTAAATTACCTCTACGACCTTTTGCACAACGTAATTACCCCCATCGACCCTAAAAAATACCCGCAAGAACCCCTACGGGCTTCAAACAGATTACCCGGAGGGTTCATAGGGTAAGAGTTGGCAAGTTTACGGGGTCAAGGGAGGAATTATGTTGTTTCAAAGGTCGTAGAGGTAATTGACAAAGTTTATAGGGTCTGCCAGGTAAAAATCCCTAATAATAAATGAAGTTTGGGGACCAATCCATAAATAAAATAAATAAATCTGGGCAGTTTGGACTTTTAAAGGGGTACGAGTGCAATTATGGAGATCCAACTGGATGTCTTTGTAGCAGGGGCACGTGTGCAGTTCCTGTAAGCCTAGATGGGGTGACTGCAATTTACCCTAGAACACACATACAACGCATGACCATGGCATCTTCAGAATTTTGGAAAGCGGTGGGGGCCTTGACACAAATTCTCTAGAGACACATGCGATTAGCACATGCCATAGGCTTGGCGTGGGTGACGACCTGAGGTTTCATGCTCCCACGCGACATTCTCTGGTAGCTTCAGGTGTGCTAGAGGCTCATGGCTTAAACAAAGGCTAGGGAATGAATCTGGGGCAATCGATTAATGCTTTGATCGACCGTCGAATTTTGGGGTTGATTTGATGGTTCGAATGCGATGTGTTCTTAAAGATCGATGGTGCATGTAGTTGCAACCTGAGGGCTTGTCTCTTTTGTTGCTAGTTGATGCTCAAGGCCTGACGCTTCTCCTTTGCAAGCATGGACGGTGGCTGGTGCTTGCTACGACGAGGAGGGAGGATGGACATGGCTTCGATGGTGTGATGGTGTTCGTCCGACACACGGCTGGCGGACGTCGAGAATATTACGACAGGGATAGGAGGTGAAGCGAATTCCATATGCGAGATATGGGTTACGAATAATAAGAATGTGAGGAAGAATATGAGTTGGGTTGGTAGGTATCCCCTAGAGGTGGAGGAGCGGAGCACGACCCCTGATCGTGACCTCGACCGAGGAGGCGGAGCCATGTGAGGCTTGTGTTGCTCGAAGTAGCAACACAATGATGAGTCATCACGGATTACGCCGCATGGGAGGTCATCATATGAGTAGTATATGTGATGTAACCATGTCTATCCTCGACTCTCTCTCTCTCTCTATCTTGATTGACTGGTGGATGTTGATCAAAGGGGAAGACAATAATCTAAATGGGAGAGTCGTGGAGGAGTTTATTCATGTGGTTGAGGATGATTGGGTTCTGGGTTGCATCCAAAGAGATAATGAGGGAGACGAGTCGTTTGGTGGTAATCCGACGATGGATTTTGGGTGATTAGACAGTTAGGAGGGGATTAGGTGATGGTAGTTGCATTTTAGGGTTTGGTCGTTAGAGGCAACAATGAATGGATTTGGGGATAAGGGTTTCGAGTTCTTGGAGTGGATAATGATGCGATGTTTGTGGGGGAGGGAAGGAAGATGGCGGAGTATCGATCCAGGAAGTCGGAGCTCGACGGTGGTGAGGGTTTGGATGCTCGACGGAGATAGGAGGAGGAGATAAGCAAAGGTATAGGGATCCGATGATGGTTGATCGGAGCTGCAGCAAAACAAAGGAGAAGTCTGTGGAGGTGAGAGGTAGGGGGTAGTTAGCAACCATCATTGGATTGATCGTGACCAACGGTGGGTTGGTGACCACGTGCTTATCACATGGGGAGGGAGTGACTCTTCGCACGTGGAGCAGGTTGAGAAGAGACGTGGTTAATCAGGGTTGTTGGATCAAGTGTCATTCAATGGTCTAGAAGAGGGAGCACTACAAGACAAAAAGGCTTGACCAGAAGAAGGTGCGAGTTGACCATGACCTGGTGTGGATGAATGGGTGTGCGACATGTAGCGTGGACCAAGAACATAAATATTAACGAGTGCAAACAATGTAGTAGTAAATAGATAAAAAAATAGAAAATAGATTCAAATGGAAAAATGACCTAAATGAAAAATGTTGCCCTAAATGTGATCTGCCATGTCCATGAAGAACCCAAATTCTACTAGACCAATGCTTGCAAGATATGATTATTTTAACGATATTTTATATGCATAAAATATCGATTTTTTAGTTTTGCAATTTTTATTTGATTTTCTACAGATGATTAGTGCATGAAAAAAATCAAACATGTTATGAAATGATGCAATGGACTCAAATGACTTTTTTGGATTTTTATGAGTTTGAATTAATTAGAAAATGAGAGGCATGTATAGATGAATTAGTTAGTAGGCTTAAGTCAGATTGTATCTTTTTATTTTTTTCCAATTTTTTTTTCTGATTTTACTTTTTATATAATTAGTTAAAAAATGAATAAATTAAAGAAATGAAAAATAAGACAATCAAAATGAGTGAAAAATACACATGAAATGATATGTCAAAATCAGTAAAAATGTACAATGCATAGTTAGGTCCCAAAAATCTATTTTTCTCAAATGAACACTGATTCTTTTGAATCTGGTCTTGATTTGTAGATATTTTAACGCACATTAGTTCAAAAGTGAGTAGAGTACATTTGGACTGCATGAGATAAATATCAAGCTTTGCAACTTTTTTGTCCCGAAATTAGGGTTCGAGTTTATTTCAGCTATGTACAAGTTAGTATTTTTAGGATTTTTCATGTATTAAGGTTAGTTGTATGTATACAATGGAGCCATTTTCATGTCAACTATAGTTCACATGAATTAATTTAAAATATGTGAAAATAGGTGAAAATATGCAGATGAATATGAATGCAGAAATGATTACTAATTTACGTAAATTATTTACAAGTGTAAGGAAGTTAATTTTATGATATTAGCAGCTGGATGCATCTAATTTATCGGGACGAAGCTCTATTTTCAGCTAATTAGAGTGATGAATCACATATTTATCAGGGGTCTTCCATTATCCCCCAACATCGGTCCTCAAAGTGGCACATGCAGCTATAAAATTACATGGGGGCATAACGTGCTCGGAATCATGATCACGTCCTCTATGTCTGCCTGAAGGTGCAACCATAGCTGATGGTGTCTCAACACACGTCTCTGCAAGAAGAGATATAGATAACTTGTTCAACCTACTGTAGGCTTTCTTCCATAGATGAAATCTCATATTTTGTGTAGCAGCTTTGTAGATAAGGTCCATTACTCTAAGAGGATGAACATTTTGTCTCAATTGAAAAATATCAACACATGTCTGGAGGACTTTAGTGTAATTTTTCTCCTTTGAGTACATCTTGCGAAGACTGTCCCACATATGTTTAGCCATCTTATAATGCACAATACCATTTTAAATTTGGAAGATGCATATACTCATAATCCATGCTTTGACCATACTGCCATCCTTTTTCCATGTTGCATTCGTGTCGGTTTTTTCAGTCGGTTCCTCCTTCGTAATGATTTGCTCCTTGTCATGTCCTTCGATTACATTCAAAAGGGGCTGAGATCATAGCACATAGTTCCTACCATCCAACTTGGGGATGGTACCAAACAATGGTTTCTTCATTTCCCCTTCACGAGTAGATGAATCTACTACTCCAGACATGATTCATGATACGTAGAACCAACCTAACTCTCACAACCGTAGCAATATGGGCAAAATGTAACAAAAATACAGATTCTTGCAACCTAGGTCATGGCATACTTGTCAAGTAGATCTGTAAATCAATCTTAATGGCTCAAAAATTAGCAAGACAGTCCACCATTAAGATAGAAGATACCCCACAAAGATTGAAAATCAATTTGAAGGCGAGAATGGTTGTTATTGGTGTTGAGAACAAGTGCTCGAAATGAAGCCATGCTGCTGGTGGTAGTGAAAATATGGGGGACATCAAGGGCTGATGGTGGTGATGCGTTCAATAGCTGGCAATGCGATTTAGTGAGGCCAGCGATGACGAAACCTGAGTTTTCTGATGATATTGATTGATGGTGATGACGAAGTGGAGGCGACAAGAGCTGGCGTGGAGTAGCTGATGTCATGGTGGAGTTGCTAGTTGGTGATGGCGTAGAGTAGGCGATGGGGGGTGTGCGCATGTGGTGGAGTTGGTGCTCACGAGAAAGGAGGTGTGGTGGCTTGGTGTTAGGGCACGTGAATCCCAAGAGAGAGAGAGGAGCCCTCCTTCAAGTCTTTAATATCGTATTAGAATTGATGAAAATGGTAAAGAGTAACTTGATTTCCTCATCGAATAGGGCCCCCTTATATAGAAAGGAGTCCATGGTTTATTGAAATAATTATATACATACCCTCAGATTACAAAGTAATGTTCATACACCCAAATATACTTCAATAAATGTTGTTATCATTGATTACTTATATGGGGATATGTGAATGTGATTCACATAGTTGACATTTAATAAATATGAATATGGATCCATAATAGTCAATATAATATGAATATGATTAATATATATATTATTCGGACTTATGCAATATGATAATAATTAATGTTGATGTGAATTGGTTTCACATTCTTCATTAAATAAATCTAATTTGGATTTACATTTTTAATTCATTAATTGGAAGGTCAATTAGTTAATGTCTCAAAGAGATAATTGTACAAGATAATTCACGAATTATCATGAGATAATTATCGAATTATCTTAAGCAATAATTTAAGAATTACCACAGTATAATTAATGAATTATCTCAAATGATAATTCAAGAATGATCACACATACCATTAGAGAATTATCTCTAGTGATAACTGAAGAATTATTAAAGTGATAATAGGTATTTATCAAGATAGAAAATTCCATAATTATCATAGACCATGTCCAAACATGAATTGAACAATGAATTGATCATGAATTGAACAATGAATTGATTTATGGTAGAGGAAAATCCCCACCATTATCTCCATATGGCTATCAATATGCCCCATAGAAGGAGAGGCATGTCTTCTGTCTTTTCTCACCCTGATTCAATTCCCAACAAGTGCTCTCTAGTCCTATTAGCATGGGGAGAAAATAATTGAAAGATAATTAATCTCTCTCTCTCTTCTCTCTTGTGGCATTCCCCATGGCCCTATCTCTCTCTAATCGTCCACCATAGCCTTGTCCCTCTCCATTTGTCTTGCCAGATTGCGTGAAAAGTCTAGCTTCTACTCTGTACTTCGTGGTCGAGAAGAAGAATTCTATTTCATGAGATGAAGTCAGAAGAAACTATTATCTATCTACATGTCATTTTTATCGTGGATACCCTTTGGGGAGAATCGTCTTTCAAGTTTGTGGAAGGACCGCGATCCATCATTGCGTCTGCACGTGCTAGCGTCATTGCATCGGACTTGATTCAAGAGATCTCATATTTTAGAAACTATATACTTCAAATATATAAATTCTCATATTGTATGTTTCACGAAATAACGGGGGATTAATTTTCGGTACCGTGTGGTTTCGCTTTGCAATCAAAATTTATTTTGCGATTGCAATTTCACTCATACAATGTGCTTGATACTTATCGCATTTGAGTTGATTTTTTCGCGTTTTCATGACATGCGAGGTCAAACCTCCCTTCAGCCCTTCCACGTACCACATATGCGGAAACATACAAATCCATAAAAATGGAGGGATATATGCAATCTCTAGCTTGTTAAGAATTTAAATATTCATAAGAGTTTTAATTGCAATCAATTCCTCAACCTATAACCCCCACCCCATCCATAATATCTCATAGCACCATTCATTTTCATGCACCTAAAGATTTTGTAATCTATTTAGATTTATAGTTTGAAGTATACCATGCTTTACATGCTAAATATCTTGAGCTTTAAAAGCAGATGCATTTTCAGATTTGTAGAGATTAACATTTAAAAATTATTTGATATTTTTTTATGTGTTCAAAATTTTCTAATGTCTTTGTTGGAAGTTAGTTATGTTCTTCATTATTACATCAGTAAAGAACCTATCAACATGGTTGGATTAACATGATAAATCTATTTTTTTAATAATATTCATAATTTATGAAAAAAAAGAAAGCAATTTAGCATTCAAAGTATATAAGGCAATCCAAGTTATTTGGTATCTCAATCTATCAATTTACAATAGAATAAAATATAAGATTATATGTTGTACTTACTCAATCAAAGTGGATTAGGAACATATAAAATCTATACCTCATGGAATTAATAAAAGGTTAATTTTTAAAATTTTTTTGTAAAAATTTAAGAATGTTTACATGAAAAAAATAATTGATGTAATATATCACGTACATCATTGAATATACAAAATAACCACAAGGGCAAGAAATTATGCTTATTTTGAATTTAAAATATTATACCCATTTATGCCAGATAAAAATTACTATCAACAATGGTATTTTTATATTAAAGTGAATATTGGAATATGTATTATTTAAGTTATGAGAAATCGACTCATAAATCTGGATTTCTAAAATCAAAATTTAAATTTATTTGACATTTATACTAATAAATCTTTTAAGGGATTTTTACTCAGTAGACCCTGAAAACTTTGCCAATTACCTCTGCGACCTTTGAAACAACCTAATTCCCCCTATTACCCTGTAAACTTGCCAACTCTTACCCCATGAATCCTCCGGTTATTTTGTTTGAAGCCCGTGGCGGTTCTTGGGGTAATTTACAAGGTCAGTGGGGTAATTACGTTGTGCAAAAGGTCGTAGAGGTAATTTAAAAAGTTTATAGGTAAAAATCCCATCTTTTAATTGGCTATTGTCAATATCAAAATCCACTCATATGTAGATCTACTCAAGATCATCTAAGAGAAATAACTCCTATTTTAAAATAATTAAAAAAAATTCAAACATAATTAGTGATTTTTTGAAACGATGAAACATATAATCCTGCAAGTAGAATGGACCCCTACAATTAGCACATGCTGATTGTAATATAAGACAATCATTTTGATTAATTTCACACCACATATTTTTTCTGTAATCTCAACTCTACACGTCATGTATTTTAGTCAACAAGATTACGATATTACATGTCCCCTTCCTCTAAATATATACAAATATACATACATATATACATACACACATGCACACTAATAAATGCAAGTGTACATGGATGTACACATATGCACACCAATAAACACAAGAGTGCACACAGATGCATGGATAAGTAATGATCCAATTCACGCTTTGTTAGCCAGATTGCCGAAATGGTAAAGCCAACGAAGCCATCCCTCCGACCTTGACCCAGCGAGGCAACCTTGCGCCCCCTTCTGGAATATTCCCACAACGGCAAGGGCCGGGCTAGATGAAAGCCGCGAGATGACGATCCGAGGGCCGAAATCTTCCCCTTCGGAGGGGTGAGGGTTTCCGAGCTATATAAAATGAGCTCCAAAAGCCCTGAAAGGGGTTCGTTCCATTCTCATCAGATCGTCCCACTCGACCACGTAAACCCTAGAGCAGCCTACCACTCACGTCTCTACTGCCGATGGAGTTTTGGGGTAATCTCAACCATATCTCTCTTCCTTCACGTGCATCTTATTTCTTTGCGCTCGATAGTTTTAGGGGTTCGTTCCACCTCCAGGGTTTGCACCCATTTCAAGTGTTTTCGCCGTTATTTGCCCTGTTCGAACTGTGACATTGTTAGGACAAGTGGGTGTTGCTGTTATGATGATTAGATCATTGAAGGGTCCTCTTTTTTATACTGTTTTAAGCAGAGGGATCTTACAATGACTTGCTATTAGATGTTTATAGTTGCAGTTTTTTTGATCGGTCTCTCTTTGGTTTCTTATGTTGGGGATCATTTAAGATGATCCCAGATGATGCCCGACATAAAAAATCCGTGCCTGATACAGTTTATGCTTGTACTAAACATCTCGAAATAATTGATTTCAAGGGAAAAGTTTTTATATTTTTTCTTGACGTGGAACGTTGTACATGTGTTGTATTGGTTGCAAAGTCTGTTGCAAGGTTAATTTCGTAGTATTATGCCTTCTATACAATGAAATGGGGGTAGTAATCTGCATTGTCCTATTGCAGTCGTGTATAAAAAGCATTAGTGTCTGTTACGTTATAAAACCATTTAACTCGAATTCTTGATTAAATATTTTTTGTCTCAATTTAAATTCAAACTTTAAATTAAACATCTTGATTTTTTTATTTGTTGTCGTTTATGGATTGATTGTTTTTATACAGGCATAGAAGTTAAGCCTGGTCAGACAATTAAATGTGACCCTGGAGAGGATAAATACCTGCACTTATCTCAGGTGAACGATTATAGTTAATGTGATTCTTTTGATCTTTTATCCCATTTTACTCAATATGCTACTTGTTCCTGTAGTCATCTCTTGGTGAGGTCAAGAAAGACAAAGGTGTCAATATACCTGTTTATGTTCACGTTGATGGCAAAAAACTTGTGATTGGCACACTATCGCCAGAAAAGTGTGCACATATTACATATGATTTAGTATTTGAAAAGGAGTTTGAATTGTCTCACGGTTGGAAGGATGGCAACGTTTTCTTTGTTGGTTACAAGACGGTGATTTCTGACGAGGGATATCCTTTTGTCACTGTTTTAAGGCATTTTTATCCGATTGGAATACCTAATTGTCTAATGTTAACATATTGTTGTTTGTTTGATGAGGGTTTTTAGCTATGTATTCCTTGACTTATCTTGATGTGATTTAGCACTCCTGATGGGTTTTCAGGTATTTCATAATAACCTTTGTTTTCGAAAGTATTTATTGCTGTAGTGGTATTTGTTTATAAGTTTGTTATGCTTGTAGATACTGATTCTGAGGATTCTATGGAAGAAGAGCCTCAGGCTATAGAGAAGGTTAATGGTATGATATGCTAGATTTATGATTTGTACTATTGTGGGCTGCGGTTTGTCTTTCTAATAGCATCATTAGAATTCTGATAGGATTCTGATGTTATGGCAGCTCATTTTATGCGCAATTAGATGCGCAGTGTGCTTTACTCTGTTGACTCAACTCAATAAAGTCATTTGTCTTTTTGCCTTTGTATGCATTTCTTATTTGATGGTTAATACTATCCTGGCCAACATTCTATTGGAAGTGATTTCACTCTATTAATTTTATGTGTTATCCTATACCTATCTAGTCATGTTGCTGGTTCATGCAAGTTTAAGATTTTGATTATTCACTGATATTTATTATAGTGTATTCTTTTGGATGTTGTACACTACACATGTTATTACATCGAGTTTGTGATATTGCATTTATCTATCTGTGGAATATATTGTTATAGTTGTTTCTTAATGTAAATGTATGAATTTATCATATGGTATGTCTTCATCCATATTGCATATGTATTTGATGCTTACTTAAACTATTGTGGATTTTATTGCTCACAAGCAAATCTGGATACTAACCATGTTGTGATACATGAAAGTCTTCTTCTGCTCTCTCATCGCTACTCTATTTTTTAGTTTTATGCACATTGTTTTTCATCTTGTTTTACATGTTAGCTAGATATCATTTTAAGTTTGGCTAATTGATATTGCTTTTGATATATTTTGTTTTCATGGGTTCTTTCCTAGTTTTCTAATTGTTAATATGCATATCAGGTAAAGCTTTGGTGAAGGACTCTGCTAAAGCAATCCCAAAAGCCTGCATTGTGAAGCCAAGTGCTTCAGCATCCAAAGCCAAACCTGCAGAGGAGCCGTCAAAATTAAAGGCCGATGGATCTTCTGATGAGGATGATTCTGATGAAGATGATTCTGAGGATGACGATGATTCAGACCAGGTAATTATTTCCCGACTAAAAGTAAACATTAACTTGATTTGATGCATGGCCTCAAATTTCAGCGAAATTTGGTCGAATTTCTGTCGAATATTGATATCCAGTCGAAATCGAAATTCGACCGAAATGACCGAAATATGGGGGTCCTAGTACAAAAAATGACCGAAATGACCGAAATTTCCGTCGAAATTCCACCGAAATTCCATCGAAATTCTGTTTTTGCCGATACCGAAATGGTGACCGAAACCGACATTTAGGGCCTTGATGTTTGTGTCTATTGGGTCGAATTTACCATAAAAAGTTGAGTACATGCTACTGTTATGTCATTTAGTAATCGATTTGTTCAATTTTATTGCCACAAAAAACAAGAGCTGTATAATTCTAATCCTCTTAGAAAGAGTGTATTCTAAACTCTTTTGACGCATTTTAATTATGGCCATTGAAATGTTATTTTTTGAGTATGTTTTGCATGAAGTGTTTTAGGTTAATATCTGCAGAACTCTACTAGATACCATGAAATTGTTTTACAACTGCATTTTTCGACTCCCTCTCACTCTGGATATCACCCAGTTACCTGATGAAAACATTGTTGTGGCAAGTATTACAAGTGCTTTCCTCCTATTTATAACGCAAAACTTAATGACTTACCTAGCTGGACCAATTGTATTTTTGGGCAAACGAACCCAGGTACAGTGTACTGGGCTATCTCTGCCATGAATTCTCAAAGATATGCATATGATAACACATTTGACAGACATAGCATCGCATCAAGAGTGACTGATACGGAAGGTCTTAAGAAAAAAAGCTATGCTTTTAATCAATACCAACATCAACTTGAATAGGGAATTACAATATGTAATAACCATAAGACCCACAAAGAAATGAAAAACCAGAACTAAATAAAAAGAGTAACAAGGTCATATAGTTCATTCAATACAAAATAATGTGTTACAAAGTGGTGGAATTCCTCATACCATCTCTCTTCTTTCTTCACTTCATTTGATTCTCTCCTTTTGGTACTGGCACCCATATTCAGCCCTTGGTTCAACCTTTTCCCTACAATTTGGTAAGGTGTACCATGTGCTCAAAGCTCTGAGCCCACTTGTTAATAACACTTGTTCCTGTGCAACAAATATTTTTTCATCGAGAGCTTGGCTTAATTAGAATTTGCATTTACCTCCATAGGTTTAAAATTGTACCTCAATCATGACACCTCGCAGACCCAAGGTGCTACTCAGGCTCAGGCATCAGTTTTGTGCTACTGAGGTGCGCCTCGACCTGCTGTGCATTTTTCTGACAAAATAAGGGGCAGCCAACAGGTTGCCCCGCGCCATTTTTGCGCAATTTTTTTATTTTTATGCAAAATATCACCATGTATATTCATGTATATATCCCTCCAATATGCCATTCGAATTTTGTTAGAAACGGATACTCCTATGCCCTCCATCTGGAACAGGTCGATTACAACAATGTCTAGAATGTTAAAATTACCTGTTCTAGATGGAGGGCATGTATTTTTGATACCACAATTTTATTGAGGCTTATGCCACATCCATGACGGAGAACCATCTTGATCCACCTCATGTTTTTAAAACGTTAAAACTGGCAACCTGTATAGCTCACAATTTAATTTGTACACCGAAATAGGTTGACAATTAAAAACTTTAACCCCAGTTTTGATTGTTTGTCCAAAAATTCTAACCCTTCACTGAATTTGACGTTGCCCCACCAGCATGTAAAAAGTACAATAACTTTTGATTGTGCATAGTAAATTTAAACTTTAGTTGTTCCGTTTATTTTGCTTGGAAGACTCACGAAGTCCCTGAAATCACAATAATTCATGTGCTTCAACAAATCCCTTGATATTTGTAACTTGATATAATTAGAGTTTGAAACCGTTCTGGTTGTCTTGCATCTTTTATAAATTCAATTTGAAATTATGTAGTGAAGAAAATGGATTAATTCCAGGCGTTTTCTATATTTACTTATTTCCTAGTGTTGCCATTATATCAGGAAATGATGGGTGATAGCGATGGAGAAGATGATGAAAGCTCTGACGAGGAAGAAAAGGAAACACCAAAGAAGGTAATTGTCTTCTTGACATCAGCTTGGTTTGCCACATTCAAATACAGATACCAATAATTACCAATAATTATGTTATTTGTAACAGCCTGAAAGCGGGAAAAAGAGGCCATTGGACTCTGATTCTAAGACCCCAGCTTCGGATAAAAAAGCGAAGTTGACAACTCCCGCTAAAACTGGTAAAACGTCTTTTCGATAGTACTCTTTTGTGGTGTTTATATCTTACCTGCATATGTAAGACGTCAATGGTTAATGCAGATGGCAAGAAGGGTGGCCATGTTGCAACTCCCCACCCATCTAAGCAGGCTGCCAAAACTCCTGCAGATGACAAGTCAAAACAGCAGACTCCTAAATCTGGTGGATCATTTTCATGCAAGACATGCAGCAAGTAGGAATCTTTTGATCCCTCCCCCTACTTCATTTAATTTAATGAGTTTTTTATAACTGCTTTATTTTCAATTGCGTCAGAGCTTTCAATTCAGACAATGCCCTCCAATCCCACACAAAGGCTAAGCATGCTGGCAAGTGATTTGTTTGAAGCCCGGAGGAGTGGCGAAACCAGAGCGGGTCATGTCTTTAGCGGCTATTTTTCTTCTAGTATCTAATCAGTCATTATCTTTTTACATGAAGATTTTGATTGATATCTAGTGACTTTGGAGGATGTTTTGGCTATCTCACTGATGTTTTTGGATGGCATCGTTTTGGTCGATGTCTTGGCTCTCTTAATAGCTTCATCTCTTTCCTTCACTCATCATTTTCCATCTTCTGGCTATCTAAGGCTATTTACGTGGGAGATGCTCTGGAAGTATATCATTGAACGAAGATGTTTTTTTCATGAATTTGCATTATCGTAGACTTGACACTTCTTAAATGGCCCTATATAAACGTCATTTTGCATCTGCAAAAAGAAATCAATCTCAAATGTTTGCATCTGAGAGGATACTTTTATGCGTAGTAGATTTAGAATAGAGATCATGTCTTCTCTGATGTTTGTTCGAAGTTTGAGAATAAGAAAGTATCTTCATTCCCCAGGAATCAATCCTAAAAAAGCCTCACCTTCTACCTTATAGATGAAATAACAAAGCCTTTCTACAAGATGTACTAAAGTGTTTTTTTACATATGAAATTATTTTAATAAATGAAACACGTCATAGGGGACACCAAGAAGCTTGAGCTTTCAGCAGAGGGTTTGATAACTTGAAGCTAGATATATAATTGGGTTAATACTTGAAAGGTTGTGACACTTTATTTCAAAGTTAGCAAATATCGAAGTTTTATCTTCAAAGGTGTGGGGGAGAAGCTTCATGTGTTATACAATACCGTGCCATGTGTGGAGAACGTATAATTATGATGGATTTTCGTCATCGATTGTACATATTAGATTAAATTGGCAATATGAATATTACACGCAAGGTTAGAGTTTAGGGTTCATACAATTGAAGATAAAATGAAGAAAGCACGCCTAACATGTTTCTTAAATGTGCCAAAAATACCTTACAATGTTCTTGTTTGGGGATAACTAGGATGTGACCCGTACTTCGTAGCGGCGGAAAATAATTTGATTTTTTGATGTAAATTTAAATACTAATTTGTATTGTTCTAACTAAATAAAAACGACTGACATGAAAAAAAGTGTAAGGAAAATAAATAGGATAATTGAACATAGGTCAAACTTTCAGTATAATTTTCATAAAAAAAACCACAGACATACCTATAATAAAGATGACATCCACAGACATACCTATAATAAAGATGGCATACTTATAATAAAGATCATGCCAAAGCACGGTTATATAAAAAGATGGATTTCATAGATATTAATCACATTGTGTATTCGATCAACGATATAATTCTTTATTATGAATTAAATGAACTATGTAGTGATTTTTCAAAATGTGGCTTCTAATTACTCTTTCAAATTATATGGCATGTATTCACATATATACACCAAAAGGTGTAAATTACAGATAGAAAATAATATTTAGACAAATATATGTTTAACCTCAAATACAAAATGTAAAATTAATGGGTTTTAAAAAAAATCTAAAGATAACAAGTGAAATTTGCAAATGCTATGGAAAGGAACTATCTCGATTCCTGAGATGTTGATATGTGTTTTTTTTAAATGAAAATTTCTACCATTTAGTTGGAATGAATTAATAATAAATTAAAAAACCTCACATCTGGAAATGAAGATATATTTTTTGATGGTTATTGACAAATAGAAATCTTATGTAGGAATCTAAAATAATATTAGGCTGACTCGATTTGTCATTCGAACAAATTATAATTAGATTATAAAGTTTAAATATGTAAAATAACAGACTGAACCATTGTCAAAGTATATATGACCATACGAACATTGCATTTACGTGTGATTGTTTTAAATGTGACATTTCATTTAATATATTCCTATGTGATATCTTGGATTAGTCTTTAAAAAAAAATGAAAGAGATAAAATACTAAAATTGATAACTCTTTTTCTTATTCTACCGTATACATTTTGTCCATGATCACTTTACTCATGCTTTTTATTGTTATTGTAAAATATAACACCTCATCATGAATGAAAAGAAAGATGAATTTAGCATAAAAATATAAAAAACACATCTATTTTAATAAATTTTCCTTTCCCCACATCTATCTCAACGATCAAGCTATAATATAAAACTGTGAAATCGATAATATGTAATTTATTTTAGAATATGTAAGTATCATAAATCTAATATATTCTAAAATGCAGTGAGATATGTGGAGATCAATTCAAATGTTTAACATATTTTCTTGAAAGATAATATCTGTTAAAATTGGATGGGGCACGATTAAGGCAAAATTTGATCCATTCCAATTATTATGAACTCATATTTATTATAATTTGCATAAACATCACATGTTATTACCGTCCGTTGTTCGAACATTGGTTAAATTTTTAAAAAACCATTCTCTCTAAACGGTGAAACGTGGAGGCCATCGAGGGCTCCTCTCGCGAGGTCATGATCCCCACTTCCTCAACTTATCAGCTTTAATTATAATGTTTTGTACATACACATGCAAATACATCCATGTATATATGCATATATATAGTAATAATACTTTGAGTTGATTTTTTTACTAAAATAGTGTAACATGCATACTTAAAATATCAGAAAGCACATGTGGTTATTATTATCGTTACAATGTATCTAAGAAATATTTACCAAAAATACAGTAGTTTTTGAATATTTACATTTTATATTACCAAAATATTAGTTCTATGAAGAAATATCTAAATATAATTTTCAAATTTTATAATTGATATTACTAAGGGTAAAATGGGGCTGCCCCCTGGGAGTAGCCAACTTGGTTACTCCCACCCTTATTTTCCCTCATTTTTTATTTCTTTGGAAAATAAAAATTTGTATATTCATCATTATATCCATCTAACATTCTATTAAAATTTCGTCAGAAACAGAGACTCCTAGGCCCTCCATCCAGACGTCATTTTTTAACGGTCGCAGGATTTTTTAAATCGACCCTGTTTGGATGGAGGCCGTAGGAGTCTCTATTTCTGACGAAATTTTAATAGAATGTTAGAGGGATATAATGATGAATTTACAAATTTTTATTTTCCAAAGAAATAAAAAAATGAGGGACAAAATAGGGGTGGGAGTAGCCAAGTTGGCTACTCCCAGGGGGCAGCCCCATGTAACCCTATTACTAATATATATTTGGGTTAAATGGGGCTGCCCCCTGGGAGTAGCCAACTTGGCTACTCCCACTCCTAATTTTCCCTCATTTTTTTATTTCTTTGAAAAATAAAAATTTGTAAATTCATCATTATATCCCTCTAACATTCTATTAAAATTTCGTCAGAAACAGAGACTCCTATGGCCTCCATCTAAACAGAGTCAATTTAAAAAATCCTGCGACCGTTAAAAAAATGGCGTTTGGATGGAGGGCCTAGGAGTCTCTGTTTCTGACAAAATTTTAATAGAATGTTAGAGGGATATAGTGATGAATATACAAATTTTTATTTTCCAAAAAAATAAAAAATGAGGAAAAAATAGGGGTGAGAGTAGCCAAGTTGGCTACTCCCAGTGGGCAGTCCCATTTTACCCTATATATTTTTGCCATTCATTAAAATTACCATGATTTTAAATAGAAATATAGAGAGGATAGTGGAAAGGGTGCATTAATTAAGAAGAAAGAGGATGTGGAATGCAGAGAATTTAATGAGAGAGAGAGAGTGGAGAGACCTATTACTTAATTAGATTTTAACTTTAGAAATACAGAGGGAATAGTGAAAAGGGACGTTAACTAAGAAGAGAGGATGGAGAATGCAAGGAATTTAATGGGAGAGAAGGAGAGTGTGGAGAAAGATAATTTAAAGATGGGAGAGAGGCACGTTGGGAGAAAGAGAGAAGTTGTTAGAGGAGAGAGAAACGTTAGGAGAGAGAGAAGCGGTTGGAGGAGATTCAAGGAGAAATGTTAGGAGAGAGAAGAGAGAGACTGCATAATCCGATAGATGGGGAATCCGAGAAATGTTAGGAGAGAGAGGCAAATAAATATAGCGCGGGAGAGGCCGCAGAGAGATGGGAAAGAAATGCCCACACATAGCCACATGTCAAAGAACATGAGAAAAAACCCACCTTTAAAGTATGTATATAGATGTGTGAACTTGAAAGAAGAGCAAATACTTTCTCTTCATATGGAAGCGCATTGTGAAAGTCTTGTAGCGAGCAATTGGTTTTGTTTGGAGGATCAAAACAATGGTGGGGATCTCTTCCATATATCTTCGAAGCGTGGAGATCACCAAACCTTTTGTTGAAGGAACAAAATCATCAACGCTATTAAGAATTTTCTCGACAATCAAAGTGAAGACCTGGTAGGACACCTCTTCAATTGAGACACAGCTTTCTACTCGTGCACTCTCTTTACTCCCTTTTTGGGTTCCTTTCCACTCTCCCCTCTTGCAGAACTCAACTTCTCTTATCACTATTTAACGTAAAACTATTTGCACAAGTTAAAGTTGATAAAGTACACACTAGGTTACTCCACTTTAAAGTATTAAATAAGAAGGGTGTTTATCACTTGTACCATTCTTAAAATATGCAATCTCAGTGATGCCCCCCATTTATTTATAGTATCAGCTGTGCCTCTGTTACAAATTCACAATTATGTCCTTTTATAATGTTAGTTATGCCCATCCTTTACCTTGACAGAAGGGCAGCATTGTGAATTTTGTAAGAATATAGAGGCACAACAGATATTACAAAAAAGGAAGGGGCATCTTTGATATTGCAAAAAAGGTACGAACATAATTGATATTGCAGATCTAAGAAGGGCACAAGCGATAAAAATCCAAATAAAAAACACACTAAGCTAAAAAAATGAGTGCAACAAAACAAAGAGGCTTGAATCACTAATTGCATTCTACTTTTTTCATATCGTAAATTATTTGATAAAAATCATCTCCAATATTTCATTTCATATGAAGAGATCTTATTTGATTTGAAGAGATATTAGTTGATTTAGGTAGATCTTATTAAAATTGAGAGGAACTTATATGTAGAGATCGTGTTTATCTATACCTAAAGCATATCTTATCATATCTAAGCATATCTTATCATATATGTATACAAAACATGTATTTATTCGAATCTAATCAGAGGTTGAGTTAGTACTGGATTGATCGACCAACAATAAAGTAGAGAGAGAGAATAATTTATAGAGAAATAAAAAAATAACTAATTTTACTTTTACGAACTCTAAATTGGACAAACTCAATTTCAAAGTCCAGGTTGTAAATTTTTTTAATATATATAAGGTAGTTCACTTAAAATAAAGCTAAGATACAAATGTCATTTTGAGACATATATGATATATGTACAACTGTACTTATATATATACATATTTATTATTATTTCTCATGTTTTGTACTTTTTCCTTATGATATGTATATTATATTCTGTAAATAAAATAAAATAAAAAATTAATATGTTTTGAAGATAGTTAATATAAAATTAATCAATAAATAAATCACATGTATAAGATATCTATAATTGACAAATGTGATAGAAATGCATGAATAGAATTGTCTCCATATGGTTCCTTAAATAAGTGGAGTCCTAGGGTTACGCTTATGTGGGAGAGACACTATTAAAAGAAAAGAGTCCCCCTAAGTAGGTGGAATATAAGTATCTCTCAATTCTCCCCCTTAAACTAGAGCTAATATATCTGTCATGCTCAGCTTGTTACAACATTTCTTAAACTCAGTGTGGAGAATATGCCTGGTGATTATGTTTGCAATATCATCATCTGAAGTTACATTGGATGTGTAGAGTAATCCTCTATGTATTAAGTCCCAAGTGTAATGTCAATCATTCTCAACATGTTTTATGCTTCCTCGAAACACGAGGTTGCTTGATATATGCGTAGCTGCATTATTGTTACATATGAGCTCCATTACTCCAGTAGGAGTTATGCATGTCTGTAGTACATATCAAGTCATTACTAACTCAGTCGATGCATAACCATTGCTATGTACTCACTTTCTGTATTGGAGCAAGAAATTATTGCTTGTTTCTTGCTTCTCCAAGTGATCAAGTTTTCTGCTAGGTAAGTAGAGAAGTTAGAGTTGGACTTTCTATCCAATAGATTTCTTCCATGGTTGGCATCATAATGGCTATAAGATCCATAGTGGCCTCTTTGGTAAATACCATTCCTTGGCCTGAAGAGGACTTGATGTACCTCAATATATCATCATGCATGCATCATAGCGATGAATTGCCATTCATCTGCTTTTATTCATCCAATTTGTATTTAAATCATTATCAAAACACATGTAAATACAATTAACTTGTACAAATTAACAATCTTTATTCACCTGTAAATACTATATAAATACCTGTATTTAAATCTAAAATAAAAGAATAAAGAAGAGAAAAGGAAATCAAATGAAGCATTAAAGATACTGAACATCCCTAAATCCCGAGACCAAGTCAATAATGACTTGATCGACAAGGAATAAAGTAGGAAGAGATAAGGGTCATTATACTGTACACAAAACCCTATTTAAACTCTAAAAATAGCCATTTTGCTCTAATTTATTCTTCATTTTATACCTTAAATAATAAAATGTTCAACATGAAACTTGTATACAAAAATACCTAGAAAATTATAAAAATAATTGCACATAAAATAATGCATTGTGCAACTAGAACTATTAGATGAAAAAGGCATAAATCAAACTTCATAAATCTATATATTCTCCATATGAACTCAAAACTAGGCCTAGTCGGCCATTAGTCGGTCAACCCGACTAGTCGGTCGACTAATCAACCGACTTTTACATCAAGTTTTTTTTTTATTTTTTTATTTTTTATTTTTTTAAAGCAAATTTATGCTAATATGCTTAATGTTATATTTGAAGTTAATTACTTCTTTTGTTTCGTTATGATAGTATAGAAAATATACAAATCTATGTTAATATACAAGAATATATGTAGAAAATATACAAGTCTATGTTAATATATAAGAATATAAGTATAAAAATGATCTATATATTTAAAATAATAAAAAATTTCAAAAAGACTAATGGTCAACTAAATCCGATTAATCGCCTGATAACCGATTAATCCTTAGCCAGTGACCTCACCGGCCTAGTATCGACTACCCCTTTCTGCAACCTTTATCTAATGAACATAGTTTCATTAAAAATTGAGTTAAGATACAAAAGTTATTTTTGGGGTCCCATTGTACTATGTATATGTATATTTTATTCATATAATTGGTTCTTTACATTTTTACTCTTTTTGTATTTTTAAATAATTATATATATTTGATGGCTAGACATTCTCAATCAAGTCTAAAATGCATCCTCGCGGAGTGCGAGGATGAATTGTCGCTGAGGCGACCTGCAAGGGAATCCCTATATATCCTTAGATCGATCAAGTACCCACAATATACTTACCAAAAAAAAAGTACCCACAATATACTAATAATCAATGAATAGCCAAAAATGTGAAGCACAATTTATTATACTCTACAAACAAAAATGTATAGCATGCAAGCATTTAGAGGTCGAGCCACAAAGAGCAAACGAGGAAGCCCATGGTTATTGCTAATCAATATGTATAATGTACATACTTGTCTTTGACTCTTTTTATGTGGATTTTTGATTATTCATATATACATTTTAAATTATTTAAATTAATAATAAATGTATGTATAGAGGTAATTTAATAATAAAAATAAGATAGATTATATATGATATATATATTATATGCATATAGGTAGATATATACACAGAAGGTGTATGTATACATATTTTTAAATTTGCTATTTTTATTTTTTTCGATTTTTTTTAAAAATAAAAATATATTAGTACACAACATAAGTACATAGATAATACACACATACGCACACACACATAGACATATAGATAGAATATGGTATATATATA
This sequence comes from Ottelia alismoides, assembly GCA_037367405.1. Lineage (NCBI taxonomy): Eukaryota > Viridiplantae > Streptophyta > Magnoliopsida > Alismatales > Hydrocharitaceae > Ottelia > Ottelia alismoides. The sequence continues at coordinate 131,897 of JAZKJV010002041.1, read as the reverse complement.
TATATCTATAAATAGTGGGAAAATATTTTTTTTGCTTTTTTATATTTTTCTCATATTTTAATGATTTTATGGGAATTTTGCTAATTTTTATATATTTTAAAATTTAAAATATCCCAAAATAGGGATTAAATAAATAGGCCAAAATGGATTGGAATTTAAAAATAATAAAAAGTGTTCAAAATTTTCCAAATCAATTTTATTTAATAATATATAATAAAAAGAAAATTCAGAAATAAAAATAATTATTTTGGAGTTTTTGGAGATTTTCTATATTTTTACTGGATTTTGGAGCATTTTAATTTTTATGTGTTTTCTTTTTCTATTTTTAGGGATTTTTGGTCTGGAGATAAACTATACTAAAAGAAATAAAATATTTTTTTTAGAAAATTTCAAGGCATTTTAATATTTTTTAGCATTTTTAAAGCTAAATAAGGAATCACTGCTCACTATTTGAATTTTAATAAATAGATAAATGCTAAAAAAATGCAAACTAAAAACCAAAGCATGAAAATATGTCATCCTAGGCATTTATGTGCATTTTTTAAATTAAATACAAATAGTGTATATTTTTAGTAAAAATAAACACGAAAGAACATTTAATGTTCTGGCAGGGACCTATTTATAATTAAAAGAAATATTTCCTTCATCCCCGAATCCTATTAATCTAGGAGCGTATATGCATTTTTTGTAAAATAAATAAATCAAAAATACCCTAGAAGGGCCTTTTTGCAAATATACAATAGTTCAGGGTCCCATTTACAAATTTTCCAAAAATATAACATTGAATATACAATTCTGTGTATTAAAAATAAATATACAAAGTCGGGAGGGTATGCCTACGAAATACCCAACTCTGGTGGCAAGCTACACGAGCTGAGCTGGCGTGGACACGTGGGCAAATACATGAAAGCACGAGGGGCTATATGCAATTTTTACACAAATATTTACACTCCAGACAAGAATTAAAATACTAAGAAGAAATAAAAAAAAGGTGGAGGGGGATAAGTGTAAATTATTCCTATTTGCGCGCGGATTGACAGTTGGTATCTCTTCACTTACACACGTGGCAGCTCCACAGCGCCCGATACCCCTTCGGTGATCGACGCTTGAGATTTGATTGTGAACCTCCATCAACGACCAAGGGCTGTAGATATTGGACGACTGAGATGAGAACTAGAGCCCCTCCTTCATTTAACGGCTACTACTATGCTAGAAGAACACGGAAGAAGGCCCCCTCCCCGAGCTTCGATCGTCAAATCCTACCTCCCTCGAGCTCGTTCTTCGATGCTGAGCCACTCAATAGGCTCTGGGAGGTCTTCCGCATCGAGTGGATGCTTCAAAAATGTTCGGGCCCCATCAGAGGGGGCATGGAGTCTCGATCTTCCTGGAGGTGCTCTCGAACCTCAACACACCTCAGATGGGGTCCTCCAGACCTGTATATGAGCTGGAAAGCATGGCGCGATGAGGGCAACACTATATGGGATGTTATTTGATGGAATCAATGTGAGATGAAGCGGGATGGTAGTGCTCCGTTGAAGGGCGACAGAGGGGCATCAGATTCTTCGATCCAGAAGGAGTCGAAGTTGAATGGATGGTTAGGGATGCAGATAAATGATGGGGGTAGATGATGGAGTGATTGTGGATTTCAGTTACAAGGTGTAACGATGGATCATAGTGGTCGGAGCTCTAGAGCTCCGAGACCTAAATCTAAACTTAGGCTAAAATAATAATTTAAACACAAAACAAAAGGCGTAAAATGAAATCTACGAAATAAAACTGCCTAGAAATAAGGAAATGGTGCAGCTCTAACCTGATGGTGGACCAGGGAGCAGAACGGTTTCCTGGGGTGCTCCGAACCTCGGGGAAAGAACCTCTGTTATCGGTGAACTCTCATACACATGATTGGGGGCACTACAGAACTTGGAGAGGAATCGAAGGTGAATGCAAGGAATTAGAGTTTTATTTGTAAACAAGTTTTTGGTGAATTTCGAGCTGGATTATGGAGATGCTCATGGCAGATCGATGAGATCTAATGAGGAGGTGAGGTTGGTGATTGCGATGTGAACGAAATCTATGAAGGACTCGAGGCGAGAGGCACAGAGTTGCCTGGAAAATTCGAGGAAGTGGAGGTGCTCGACTTTTTGAAAGGGGTCAGAGGCAAGGAAGGATAGTTGACCGAGGTCAACAATCCTTGCCTCCTGATTGGTCTACATCGGACACTACTGGACAAAAAAGCTGGCTTTATTTGAAAATAATTAATTAAAAATAGTAAACGATTTTATTAATTTTTGGATATAAAATAAAAAATGTTTATTATTTTATTTAGTATTTTAATATGATTTTTATTTATTTTTATGAGTCAATTTATTACAAGTCGCTTTTTACAAGTGTGTTTATAGGTATATTGACCTATGTTTTGCACATTTTATTTTTATTTTGTATTATTTTATTATTTCATTTTCATATTTTATGTATTTAAAACTTATTTTTACATGCACAAATATATTTTTGTTGTATTTTCTGATGTTATTTGTATACTTAAATAAATAGGGATATATATTATATAGGTCTAAGTATAGGTATTTCATCTATATACTTATATAGATTATTTTATCTTTGTGTTTTATTTATGATTTTATTCTATTCTAAATACGTAAATATGTTATACATAATATTTAAAAATTACAAAAATAAGAAATTATAAAAATACAACAACAACAATAACAAAGCCTTTTCCCACAATTAAGTAGGGTCGGCTACATGGATTCTTCGCCTCCATTCAGATCTATCTTGGGTCAATCTCGGACTTAAATCCAAAAAACTAGGATCCCTTCGTATAGTCTCTTTCCAACACTTCTTGGACCGTCCTCGCCCTCTCTTAGCTGGCTCAACATCCCAACACTCGCATCTCCTAACCGGTGCATCAGTTGACCTTCTTTGCAAATGACCAAACCATCTTAAGCGGTTTTCTCGCATCTTATCCTCGATCGGAGCTACACCAACTTTCTTTCTAATTGCATCATTCCGAATCTGATCTTTACGTGTATGTTCACACATCCATCTTAGCATTTTCATTTCTGCTACAGCCATTCTCTGCACATGTCTATGGTTCACAGGCCAACATTCAGAACCATAAAGCATAGCAGGTCTCACGGCTGCTTTGTAAAACTTTCCTTTAATTTTTAAAGGAATTTTCTTATCACAGAGAACAACGGAGGCTCCTCTCCACTTTAGCCAGCCTGCATTTATTCTATTAGTAACATCTCCATCAATTTCCCCGTCATGTTGCAAAATAGATCCCAGATATATAAAAGAATCTCTCTTCTGAATGTTGATAACACCCATCTTCACCTCGATTCCTTCACCATTGCTTCCATCAAAGGGCATTCCATATATTCTGTCTTAGCCCTACTTATACGAAAACCTTTAGTCTCCAATGCATGTCTCCAAACCTCAAGCTTCTCATTTACTCCATCTCTAGTCTCATCAATCAATACAATATCATCATCAAATAACATACACCAAGTAACTCATCCTGAATGTGACTTGTCAACTCGTCCATAATCAAAGTAAAAAGAAATGGACTCAAAGCTGAACCTTGATGTAAACCAATGATGATATCAAAATAGTCAGTCTTCCCCGTCGGGGTCCTTACACAATATAAAGCCCTATCATACATATCCTTTATGAGATTAATGTATAAGACGGGTACTTGTCTCTTCTCCAAAACTCTCCACAGTATCTCTCATGGGACGGAATCATAAGCCTTCTCCAAATCAATAAAGATCATATGGAGATTCTTCCTTTTAGCTCTATAAATCTCCATTGTTCTCCTCAACAAATGGATGGCTTCAATAGTTGAGCGGCCTGGCATGAATCCGAATTTGTTTTCTTTTATTTGGGAAACTTGCCTCAATCAATATTTTATTCAGTTATAAAAATAATTAGAAATAAATAAAATGAATATTTTATTCAGGTATACTATACAATATTGGTCCAAAATCTAACTTTTACACCTTAAATCCAAATTAAGTGAAACCACCTTCATTCAATATCTAATTAGAAGTTATATACAATTAAAGGTGATTTTGATGACTTTAAGTTTTTATTGAGAGATATGGTTCTGGGAAGTCTGGGTTTTGGCTTTTTATTCTGAGCATAGAATGCACACTGTATCTTATTTTTATGCAAACTCAATTTTTTTATCTTTCTATACATTTTTATCTACAACTTTTATGTACAAATTTTACCGATTTTAGGTATAAATAACAAAGAATAAAATGAGTCCCAAAAATGCTTTATTGATGCATGAACAAATAGAATTTTTAATGTATCTCTAGCCCTTATCTCCCCCTACTTTATTTCTTATCGACCAAATCAATTGTTGACTTGGTCTCGAGGTGTAGGGCCATAAAATACCTTTGGAATTTTATTTCTTTTTATTTTATTTCTTTATTCTTTTATTTAGCTGTAAATAATGTAATTTCTACAATAATTATACAATAAACAATGAATGCTAATTTGTATAAAATAATGATATTTACATGCATTTAGCTAGGGTTCAAATGCCAAAATGAAAAGAATAAAGATGATGAAATGGAGATTCATTACCCACTTATACTTGCCTTTGCTAGTCCCTAGCAAACACTTGTACAATGAGTGAAAAAATAAAAATAAAGAAAAAAAAGAAATAACTTGGAATAATTATTGACTTTTAAACTAGTATTTAATAAAGCCAAAGTGCGGAGCTCAGAGAAGGCCTTTGGATTATTGGTGTGTTCAGAACCACATGGAAGTCAGGAAGTATGACATAACAACCCTTAGATTCCTCACTCCTATCTTCCCGTCCAATTCATAGCCAAGTTCGAACCATCCTCTCAGTCACATACTCTTGCTACCTTGAAATGATGAAACCGTGTGTATGAATTTGTTCAGCTCTTTCCAGACAAGACCATTGAACCATCAAGGCATCTGCTCTTCTGGTAACTTGTCCTCGTGGAGTCAGATATTCCCTTCTAAGGTCAGGTACTCTTGATCTTTACAAACAAATGGGGGATAAGTTAGAAGAATGGGAAAAGAAGTGGGAATGTACCAGTGTAATCTTCATTCCCGTGTGAAGTCGGTCAGTGTAACCGATTCTTCACCAAGAAGCTAGCTTTTTATGAAGCTCAATTTTTTTGTGGAATTTTTGGTATAGGATTCTTCGGATATTTTCTTTGACTTTTATACAACTTCTGCATTCTTGCTTGCGCCTTGGTGGATATAGCATCTTTTTGTTCCACCCATGTTTTGGTTCTTGGAAAAAAGTTGTATGGGTAGACCATTCCTCACCGAAGCATTGTCTCAATCCATCTCTAATCTTTAGATATCATTGTTACAAAAGAAGCAGGTTAAAGTATCGGTGTCGGCAATACCCAAGAATGGTTCCTGAGCCACCCTTGACGAAGTGTCCTTGCATCGTCTTGACTTGGACTCCAAGATATTTCAACAGTCCATCTGGGATGAGATAAGTGCTAGGTGCGAGGTTTCCAGTCAAGTCACTGTCTCAAGAGCCTTACAGATGATATGAAGGGGTCCTAGTTAAGCGTGTTGAATTGACACATGAACTTAGGCTTATAGAACCTAAAGAATTAAGTCAAGGAGACCTGAAACATCTCTACTTCCAGTCCTCAATGGGTTCCTTTGAAATCAAGTGTCTTAAGGTCTATTTCAAGCTCTAATCTTCATACTGTATTTGGACTTGTTCAATTACCAAGTTATTCAAAAAATGCGAATGCTATGTACAATGAGAGAATTTTTTTGTGCTGCAGTTTTCTAGTTTTGAACTTTTTATGGGTTTTTGAAAAAAGTTTTGCAAATTTTTATGAAATTTTTGAAAAAGATTTTGCAAATATTTTTAGGATTTTTGATTTTGCATTTTTTTGGAAATTTCAAAACAAAAGTTTTTTGGAACAAAAAGGGAGTATGTGTAGATATTTACACGAGCGTGCATTTATTTACAGGGATTGGGTTGTAAAGGTTTACAAGGTTGTATATACAAGGTTGTAAAGAATCTTAATTTTTTTCGAGTTATGTACATAGTTCTCAAAATTAATTTGAAAAGATTTTTGCAAACATTTTGAACCTTTATTTTGCAAACTAATTTGACAAATAATTTTTACAAATATTTTACAAAATTTGAAAATGGTTTTGCAATGATTTTTCAAACAACATGTATAGATTTTTCAAACTATTTTTGTAGCCATTTTCCAAATAATTTGCAAAAAGATTTTCAAAATATTTTATTTTAAACAAAAAAAGAAATTTTCTACAAATAAAATATTTTTACAAAATATTTTCCAAACAGTTTTCAAAAGATTTTTCAAAGAATTTTTCCAAACCATTTTAAACATTTTACAAAACATTTTACCCGATTTATTAATCGGTTACAAAGAATTTTAATCAATTGTATATAAGTATGTTATTTTATGCTTAATTAATTGTATTTTAGCCATACTTATTGAAAATACAAAGTACGAGTTATGGCTAAAGTATATACACAGTATATATGACCCCCTATAATTAGCTTGAGCTATGCCCTCATATATCGAAGAGAAAAGAAAAGACATAACTCGTACTAAGTATAAAAGAAACTATACCACAACAACTAAAGAATAATGAACGAAAGAATGAGAACTCCACCGCCCCTATACTTAGGATCAAGTAGTCCTAAATATAACAAACTGTATCTACATGCAGTGATAGTCAAGGGCGGGGATGAACAACTCAACGATTTATCCTGTCTCCCCCTATTCTTAAGGTAAGATATCCCTAAGTATAGATAGGAGTATCAACAAAAGAGGAGATAGGTGATGGGACAAGGAATGGACATATGAAGTCACTCATCCCCCTATACTTAGGATGAAGCATAACCCTAAGTATAGAAGCAATGAACGGGGAAAAAAAATCAGAAAATAGAACAAATAACTGAGAAATAGAAAAGAAGAAAACTAAAGGAAGAATTTTTTAGGAACATTATTTGAATCTTTCGATGCTGCTGATATTATGGATGCTTCTTCATTGCATATCACTTGGACTGAATTGATAACGACCAAGAAAGTGTGATGCTCAAGGTACGACTTCAGTAGCTGACCATTGACGATGAATGGTTGTGTGTCAGGCAACAAATCAGATATCATAATGCTTCCATTGTCATGCACTTCTTGCACTATGAATGGCCCTGTCCATTTACTCTTTAATTTGCCTGGAAATATCTTCAACTTTGCGTCAAATAACCACACTTTCTGTCCTGTCTCGAAGGCCTTTCATTTGATGTTCCAGTCATGCCAGCGTTTAACCTTCTCATTGTACATCAAGGTGTTATCATACACATAGTCTCATAATTCCAGGAACATGTTCAGATCCTCTTTTCTTTTCTTTTCTGTTCTGAACACCTCTTCATGAGTCCTAGTTGTAGATGATTGATTGCCATAATGATTTTGTGGTTCAATTCCACGGGCATATGGCATGGTTTCCATACACAAGACGGTAGGGTGACATGCCCAAGGGAGACTTGTAAGTGGTTTTGTATACCCAAAGGACGGAGTCCAAGAGTTGGAACTAATTCTTTCTATCCGGCTTCACAATCTTTTGTAGGATTATCTTTATTACTCTGTTTGATAATTCTGCCATGCCATTGGTCTGGAGATGGTTAGGAGATGCGACTCGATGCTCGATGCTGTACTCCTTCATTAATTTACTAACCTCTCTATTAATGAAACGACTACATGTCTGATATCAGTATCTTCGGAATCTCGAACCACGATATGATGTTCTCTCTCAAAAACTGACAAACTGTACGACTGTCTGCGGTTCGGGTGAGGATATCTTCAAGCCAGCGACTCACATAGTCAACGACAAAAAGGATGTGCTCGTATCCCTAACTGTTTGGAAAGGGTCCCATGAAATCGATGCCCCAAGTATCGAATAATCTGAAATCTGAATGAACTTTAGGGGCATGGAATCTTTAGCTGTAAAGGTGCCTCCCAATTTTGATAGTCAGTGTAGTGCTTCACAAATGCTGCAACACCCTTAAATAGTATTAGCCACCAGAGGCCACATTGTAGTACTTTTGCTGCCGTTCTATCCCCAGAGTGATGTCCACCAGATTCGAGTGAATGACAATGCTCAAGGATGCTATGACGCTCCTCTTGAGGGATACACCGACACCAAATGTAGTCTGCTCCTTCCATGAATAGGAGTGGGTCTTACCATTGGTAGAATTGGGTGGTGGACAGGAATTTGTCCTTGAGTTTCGTCCAATCTTCTCGGACTACATCGGAAATGAGGCAGTTCACAATGTCGGCATACCAAGGGAGTGAATCCACGGCCAGAAATGACTTGTCAGGAAAGGTGTCTGTGATGTTTACATGATGAATCTGTGATTCGTCATCTTTATTCATTTATTTTAGCTTAAAATCCCTTACAAAACACCTGTATATAACACTAACTCCGTATTCTTACTAACTTGCATTTGTGTGTAGATATTGTACAATTCTGACCATTTTAACCTAAAATAAATAAATAAAGAAAGAAAGGAAAAAAAAGAAAAAAGGAAGACTATATATATGTAATAAATACATGCTGACCTGGACCCCGAGAGAAGGTCAAGACTTGACCTGATCGACCGAGAATAAAGTAGGGGGAGATAGGGTCCTTAATCAGAAAATCCAAAAAAATGTGTGCCATGTATATTTGTATAATACACTATTTTATTTGAACCTGAATTGATCTCAAATCAAATAACTTTCAAAACCAAAGTTATAAATAAAAATGTATTCTAAATAATAAAAATAATTGCATAATTAAATCATGTACAAAATAAAAGCAACCACACTTGGAAAAAGCTACTAAGCGATAATTAAATGACCAATTCCGGCTCCATATGAACTCAAATTGAACCAAACTCATTTACATTGTATTTTAAATTAAATTATCTTTAAAATGGCTATGATTTCATAATTTTTGGAGTTACGAGTTAAAAGTTGGTTTTCTGGGATGGTTCGTGCAATTTTCCCATGTATTTTATACATATTGTATTTTGTAAATATTTGTAAATATTTTTACTAATTATTTTAAATAAAAATAAAAATAAAAAAATAAATAAAAAATTTAAAACAAAAAAGCCAATTTCCTTATTTAACTATGTATATAATGTACCATATGTATATAGTATACGTATATAGTTGCTATTCTTAATTAACCACCATAAAAAAATAAAAAAAAACATTTTTTGTTCACATAAATAAAGTGACTAAAATTCAAAAAAATTAGTTAATTTTTGCAAATAATTTTTAACACTTATCTTGTTATTTTATCTCATTTCAATTTTATTCTCTCTCTTATCTCTTATCTTCATCCAAAAATTCAAGCTCCATTATCTTTTCTATTTATATGACTGACAGGTGCGTGATCCATTGCGTTAAGAAGTTGTTTTTATCTTGTTCGTGCCAAAAATATGGTTTGTCGTTCGTTGTAGGCGGCGATCGGAATCGGTCAAGAAATAACCACAAATATTATTCAATTTCAATCAAGTAGTTTTATGTTTATTTTACTTAGGCAAGTCCCAAGGTCGATCACAAGGAGGCAAAGGAACAACCTAGATTAATGTCTATCAAGATTCATGCATGGTTTTCGAGGCGGCTTTTTTTTGGAAATTTTAATGCAAATAAGGGATGTAGGATGCAATTTTGGCCTATTTTAGGGACTAAAATGCAAATTGCATTCAAATAATGTCCGAAAAATACGAAACTTGGCCACAATGCAAAATATGATGAAGTGAATGCACTGTATTTTTTTTTGGAATTTTTGAATGCAATATGAATTTTTTTATGAATTTTTAAATGCAAATAGAATGAATTTAAATATTTAATTATAATAAATACTAAACCTACTTATTTTCAAGAAATAAAATTATCTAAGATCTACCACTAGGTGATGGATCTCAAAAAAATCCTAAAACTCAAAAATGTAGGGTTTAATATCTATTAAAAATTAAATACTGAAATATGAAAAATGATTTTTACAGAGCAAATTATGTATGCAAATGCAAATCTTTTTGGGCACAATATCAATCACAATTAACTCTACAAAATTTGATTTTTCGGGAATTTTTAGAGCAATGATTAATCAAATAGAAAAATAAGAGAACAAATTGGGCAAAATATGCAAATTTCCATAAAACAATTATTTATTAATTAACCATCAATCGCAAAAATGACCACAATATGTCAAAGTTTAGAGAATTAATTGATCAACAAAATGCTATTTTTAGATTAATAAAATGATGTAAAGAAGAGTTTCAAAATCACATGGGAGCACAAGGGTCTGATTGCGATTTAAATAAACTAAATAAAAGAGCAGGGAAGGACCTAGGTATAATTACCAGCAATAAGGGGGCCTTTTCTGCAAAATTGCTAAGGTAGAACGTGCCCTGCACGTGCTCCTTGGGTGGCTTGGACTTCTGCGTAATTATGTGGGACTCCAGGGGGGCTTTGTAAATTCCCCAACGGGTCACGTGCTGCACACGTGACCCCTAGGGGCTGACAGAGGCTGACATCCCCCCACACGCACGTGCCTCGCACGTAGGGGGTCTCGGGCCCTTCCCGGTCTCTGGTGGCTGTGTTGAAGCGGAGGTAGCCGGCGAGTGTATGCCGTGGTCGATTAGCTCGAGGGGCTCTGGTGCTGAGAAGGAGGGTTGAGGGCGGAGCTCCGGTGTTGCGGATGGGCAGAGTCGAGGTCAGTGTTTATTGATAACGAAGCGCTGGAGGCGGTTGTCGATGGTTGAAGTCGTTCGGAGTTGGCAGCAGAGGTGGAGTCGTCGTTGTGTGCGGCCGACACACGACCGTGGGTCGTCGGTGGCGTTGATGGCGGAGGAGCTCCAGGCTCGAGGACGGTTGGCCGGAGCTGTGGTGAAGTCGGAGATGATGGATGGTATAGTTGGCGACGGTGCTTGCAGGAGGTGGAGCTCGACCGGTGGAGTTGGTCGGAGCAGTGGGACAAGGCGGAGAAGGCGAAGTCGAGCTTCGGCGGTGACCGGTGTAGTTGAGAAGAGAGAGAGAGAGAGAGTATACCTGGGAGGATAGGGCTCGACGGTGTGATGTGCCGGAGCAGAGCAGCTGCTCGGGGCAGAGCTGCGACGAGGACAAGAGCCTCGGATCACGTCGAGGCTTGGGTTGTCACCACCAGGAGGGAGAACGACGGATGAGCTATCGGGGGAGGGCCGAGGGTTTTAAATAGGAAAGAGGGTGAGGGACTGGCGATGGAGGCGAGGCTCGCGGAGGAGGTTGCGGAGGTTGTTAGGGTCACCATCGGGCGTTGGCGATGAAGGCGGGGTTCGTTGGCGGTGGAGGATTCGGAGGGCAGGTGCGGCGGTTGCGGAGGTTTCGGGGAAGAAGACGGGTCCCAGGCCGTTCGATCGACCGAGATCGAACGACTGTAACCGCGCCACATGGCGGGGGCGTGAGAGAGGGGGGCGAGGCACGTGCCTCGCACATGCGTCCTATTTTTTTAATAAAAACGATATAAAAAGGGGGAAAAACGCTGACACGTGGAGGCCTCTGGGACTGCCATGTGTCAGCACCAGAAAAATCAAAGATAAAATACATTGTAAAATAAAAAGAAATAGTAAATTACCTCGGATCAAAAAAGTTTCTTCAATAAAATGCTCGTCTCGATGCGATCTACAACTTTTATGAAGACATCAAAACCAAAATCGATCAAATGCACAAAGTGAATTTTTGGGGTATCCCATATACATAGAATACCTAGATTTTTGGGTTTTCTAATTTTTTTATCATTTTTAAGCTAGATAAAAAATTCGTAAAAATATGAAGAAATCAAAGATAAATAAAAGACATCTAAATCTAATTTTTTTGGATTTTTATTAATTAAGAAAATATGTACATAAAATACGGGTCGAAAACCGCTAAAATACAAAATGTACAAAAGAGGCCCAAAATCCAACTTTCACATACGAGCTCTGATTCACTTGAACGTGGTCTTGTTTTGAAGGTAATTGAATGTGCATTAGTTCAAAAGTTAGTAGGATCAAATCAGACACTGGATGGGGAAGATATGGGGCTTTTAGTCTGAAAGTCCTAAAACTAGGGTTTGGGTTTTTGGTCCACTTAACATGGTTAGTGATTTTTTTGTATTTTTCATTTATTCTTGTTAGTTATACGTACACAGTGGAGGTGGTTTTGTGTCATTCGGAGTTAGCATGAAGGAGTTAAAAATAGGGGAAGTTAGGCTAATTACATGTCATTTTTGGCTTGGATTTTTGGCTTCTTATTTTGTGCAAAAATGATGGATAAAATGCCAGTCTTATGCAAACATGCATGAATGCTAATTATGTAGAATAAATACAGAAATCCTGATGAATCTGAGATTCATCATCCCCCTATACTTAAACCATGCTTGTCCCTGAGCATAAAAAAGAAATGCTATGAGGTGAAATGAGATTGGGTTCCATACCAAGACCATGAGCTGAAGGTGAAAATAAACTAGACTCGACCTTTGGATTATTAGTGTGTCGGAATTTCTGTAAGACTTAGAATTTTAAAATCAACAACCCTCAAGTTCTACACATCATTGACACAGTTTCGGCTCAGAAGTCATCTTAGATCAATCCTCTTCCCAAAGTATACCCTATGAACATTGAACAACCGACTCATGTGTGTGAAGGGTTTTTAGCTCTTCCCATCCAGAATGTCGGACTACCATGCTCCTCTCCTCTCCAGTAACTCGTCCCCGGGGAGTCAGGTATTTCCTTCTAAGGTCTGTCGTGCTGTGTTCACAATCGAATTGGGGGAGAATATAGAAGAAGGGGAAAAGAACTGGAGGGTGACCAGTGTAGTCACCTCTCCTTGTGAAGATGGCCAGTGTAGCCGAGTCTCCACCAAGATCTGCAGGTTTCTTGAAGCTTGGACCTTTTTGGTCGGATTTTATTTGGTAGTTGCTTCTTTGTATTCGGAATTTTTTGGTGGTTCTGCTTGGATCTTGTTATGCCCCTATAGATATAGAATCTTTTTGTTCCGTACATTTTTTGGAGTCTTAGAAAAAATTGTGCCCAACCGTCCATCCCTTTTCCGAAGCTTTATTTCAACCCATACTCCGGTCTTTAGATTTCCACGCTACCAGAAAAGAGACTCATACGGTCTTCCAACATCCTGTCTGAGTTGAGCTAAGTGCATAGTGAGAGAGTACAAATTAATTCCCTATTCCAGAGTTGTACCCAGAATGAAGAGACCATGTTAGACACTAAGAGTCAAACGCTGCACATTGTCATGTGGAACTTAAAGAATTAAGTCAAAAGACCTGAAGCTCTTAAAATCCTATTTCTCGGTGAACTTCCTCTGAAAATTAGGTGGATTAAGGTCAAGTCCAGACCACTCTTGGTTTCAACTCATAACTCGGTTCAGAACCCAATGACTTTTCACAGATGCACATGAATGCGATGCTGGATGAAGTGCAGGTGTGTGAAATGCATGAACTTTTTTTTGTGTGATGCAAAAATGAAATACGAAGCCATTTTTTATTCAAAAATTTTGGGCAAGGTTAGTGTTAGTAAAAAAACTTTTCTTTTTCTTTTCTTTTGTTGTTTTTGTTTTTTTCAAGTTAGTAACCCACCTCTAAATACATATAGACTTACACGAAAGTACGAGATATGGGTAAAATATTATATACACAGACCCCCCTATACTTAGCGAGTGCCGTGTCCTCAGAGCACAAGAAGCGGAAAGAAGACAAAGCTCGGGCTAAGCGTAAGGGAGTGAAAGTGAAAAGAAAAATGAAGCGGTCGGGACATGGGAATGAGGAGAGTATAGACAGGTGGGTGTCGGCTCACCCTATACTTAGGCTTTAATCAGCCTAAGTACGGAAGGGGGGTGGAAATGGAGCGATCAGGAGATAGCAGAAGAATGGTATGTACAGATGGCATCGGTCCCCCCTATACTTAGGTCTTGGCCTAAGTAGAGGAAGAAGCTGTACAAGGAGACCGATGTGGTCGGGAGGGAGGGTGGGTAGCCAATGATTAAGGCGGTTTTCGGCTGATCTTCTTGTGAGCCTGCGGTGGGAGATTGTAATGATGAGTCGGAGATGAGGCATATGATTCCCAACTATGATCTGTGTCATCCTCAGAAAAATCATGATGGATAATAGATGAAGTGTTTGAGTCAGATGAAAGATATCCATCATCAGAGTTATCCTCAGAGGAATAGTATTTGAAGGTGGACATCCTCCAAGTATTCATGTCTTTTTGTTTCTTCAGTTGTTTTCTCAGAATTCGTTCCTTCTTGGGGTCAAGCAGTTTGTCCTCGGATGAATACTCAGAAGCACCGGTCTCAGTCAGCTCATACGAAATAATTCCAGTGTACTTGAAGAGGGCAGGAGCATCAGCTTTGGATGAATAGTAGTTAGGAACGGGAGTTGTCCAATGAGAATTGAATTTTGGATCCTTGCGAAGATATGACTTTAGAGCTGTCGAACAGACTTCACTCATGTAGACTACCTTTTCCGAACCTGATGAGGGATCATCAGCTGATTCCTCTTTCGAAAGGTCAAAGGTGACTTTCTTTTTCTTGTTTCGTGAAGGTGTCGGTTCACTTGAGTATCCGGATGAATAGCCATTAGAGTTCTTCTCCTTGGTCGGTTTTCGTTTGATATTGGTCTTCTGAATGTTGGTGCATTCTCTATTTGGGATGATTTGGTCCAGGTATTCAGAGAATGTTGCTCTAGGGTGTGACCATGCATATGTTTTAGGATCGTGGTAGAAGGATTTGTCTATTTTGAGATCTACAAGAATTGAAATACTGGGGAGAGTCTCTAAACCAATAGTCTTATCAACAACGGCTATCTCAGGTGTAGCTTCGGGGTAGGGCTCTTCTACCGCTTCATGGTTGCGGCTGTCGGGGACTTCGTGGGTTTCCTCAGAAGATCGTGGTTCCTCAAAGATAGGGTCAGATCTAAGTGCTTCCAATGCTGTGAAATTGATTTCCCGAGTCTCACAATCAATAATTGCCTTGGCCAATGCCAAGAATGGCTTTTCGAGAATAATTGGAGACTGGGTGAATTCTCCTTGATGCTCAATATCAATGATCGTGAATTCTACTTTGAGCGGAGCACCTTGGAATTTCATAATGTCAGAAATGATTTCTCTCGACCGTTTTATTGATTGGTCCGCCAATTGAACAATCTCTCGTATCTTCTGAATCGGTCCGAGTTTGAGTTCATGGAATACAGAGGTCGGGAGGATATTGATCGGTGAATCGTCATCAATCCGAGCATGGGTGAAAATTGTGTCTTTGATTATGCAGTCAAATCTGGGCAACCGCTTCACTATGCGGCTCTTGGTTTTTCTCCTTAACACCAAAGAAGAGGCCATCGACAAGATATGTCTTTCGGTCGTTGTTCTAATCCTGCCTGACTTTTTCATAGTTAATTTGTCCATTACAAATCTTTTAAAATCAGGGAAGTGTTCAATGGCCTGTAGAAAGGGAAGTTCAAAAATCAATTTCTTTCCTAGTGCTTCCCATACAGCAGGATCCAAATTCTTCAGATCCTCTTCGGTTTCAATTTTTATGTATTTTTCGAAGAAATATTTTCATTTTTTTTTTGTGATTTTCGAATATTCCCATTTTTTGGTATTTTCTATGTGACGTGGTGATGTGGTGTGTTCTTTAGATGATCAGGGGCTGTGATGTTCGAAATAGGAGTCAGAGGCATAGTCATTCCTAGGAGAGTAGTATGCAGAGGTGTCGATGTCAGAATCGTCCCTAGGTTTTTGAACATCCTTAAAATTGTCAAAATGAGATCCAATCATTTCCTCATTAATTTTTATGTCCGAACTCCCATGGAGTGAAATTAATTGGTCGGTAAATTTTTGAAATATATCCTCTATGGAATTGAATCTCTTATTTATCCTCTAAATATCATCCTCAAAATTCTTTTCATGATCAATCATGGGAGCAGTCAGTGTGTGTTCAATAATTTCATCTTCTATTTTTCTGTATGTGTTAAGAGGAGAGAAACTTGGAATATCCATTAGATGATCATTATTTTCTGAAAATTGCTCCTAAAAAATTATGGAAGGAGGCTGCTCATACGGTCCAGGCATGTGTAGTTGGTCTGAGTAGAGTTCAATCCTTTGATCATGATTGGTCAGTCCTTGACATTGTGGAGTCAGCATACAGGGTTTATATGTTTCTATGTGGTCAGTCCAGTCCTCTGTATGAATATCATGTCTGAAGAGGGGTTTGTCATGGTCAATCCAACGCTGATGATCATTGAGTGCGGGTCTTTGCATCCGGGTTTGGTTTCTCGGCCAGTTATGAGACTCAAATGTATTTTGATCTTGAAATGGCTCATTAGCGAGAATCCGATAATAAGACGGTTCAGTCCAAGATGGTAGATGGTTATGTGTGGTTTGATGATTCGAGCAGAAATTTAATGAGGAGGCCGAATTCATCTGCGGGTGAAAGTTTCCTGCAAATGTTGGAGGATTATTGAAAGAAGAAGATTTAATTGATTTGGGCCTAACCGAGACAAATTCATTTTCATAGTACAGCTATGATGCATTTTCAGATACATGTTCGGTCATTTTTGAAAGGAATGAGGGGTTGGGTCTGCAAGAGTTATTGGACAAGAGTTCCATGATGAGGTTTAAATCAAGAAAGGAGAGAGATGATTGCACGGGATAGTCAAGAGAAATTTTATCACATGTGCGGCTTATTGATCTTCGAAATCGGTTCATGCACACCAATGCAAACACAGATCAAACCCCAGGTTCACCTACTCAACTCAAAGTGAAGATCGTGAAGGTTCGGTCAATTATCATGTCAATTTTAGAGTTTGGTGATAATACAATATATCAGAGCGATTAAAGCGAGCTGTTAGGAACCCAAGGCTCTCAGGGAGACTGGCCTATCCCGAATTAGATCTTTCCCAGCCAGTATGAATTGCGGACCGTTTACCGGCTACCCGATCAACTCAATCTGTTAATCCTTGCAATCTCCATATGGGATGCTAGACAGAATTGAAAAATTAATCTAAATGAATGCAAGCCAATGAAAAACTGCACCTAGCAAAAAGTTCTATTAGCGGGGAAGAATTGAGTTAAATTTGGCTAAGTTGAACGATCTATGTGCGTCTTAGTTAATAGTGCAGTGTGGCTTAAGATCCTACGAGCGTAATCAAAATTAAAAATGCTCTGATAGCCGTATGTACAGGTCTATCCTAATCGCCACTCAAGTCGGGCTCCACCCTCACCGGAGAGTGAAACAGGCCACAACACACCACAAGGAGAGTTCAGAGTCTTTTTTACACACGCGAGAATCCAATCGGACACCGCTGTAAATGAGCAATTAATTACAGAACTAAAATTGCTAAAATTAAAATCTTAGACTCTACGCTCTCTCACGACTTGACTCGATCTTAAATTAATCGTGTCTTCTTCGGATGTCGGTGAAGATGCTTCATTTTTTTGCAAAACCGCTCCACGTGCGCCGGGTTCCTCGTAAGAAAAATAATAGAGATTTGTGTAAGAGAGAGACTCAGAAAATAATCAAAATAAAATAAGCGAAATAAATGCTGAAAAATAAATGCAGGAAATAAAATGGAATTTACAGTGAAAAATTCGGGGGTCAGACTACCCGATGCGGAAAACCGAATAAGAAATGTCAAAACACAAAACTAAGCCGTTTGCCTCCTCGGCAACGGTGCCATCTGACGGTTCCGTAAATCACACGTGTAAAAAGATGTTTTTATTCTGTTCGTGCCAAAAATATGGTTTGTCGTTCATAGTAGGCGGCGATCGGAATCGGTCAAGAAATAACCACAAATATTATTCAATTTCAATAAAGTGGTTTTATGTTTATTTTACTTGGGCAAGTCCTAAGGTCGATCACAAGGAGGCAAAGGAACAACCTAGAGTTATGTCTATCAATATTCGTGCACTGTTTTCGAGGCAGTCTATTTTTGGAATTTTTTTAATGCAAATAAGGGATGCGAGATGCAATTTCAGCCTATTTTAGGGATTAAAATGTAAATTGCATTCAAATGATGTCTGAAAAATACGAAACTTGGTCACAATGTAAATTATGTGGAATTTTTGGATGCAATATGATTTTTTTATGAATTTTTAAATACAAATAGAATGATTTTCAATATTTAATTATACTAAATATTAAACCTACTTATTTTCAAGAAATAAAATTATCTAAGATCTATCATTAAGTGATGGATCTCAGAAAAATCCTAAACCACGAAAATATAGGGTTTAATACCTATTAAAAATTAATTACTGAAATATGCAAAATGATTTTTACAGGGCAAATTATGCATGCAAATGCAAATCTTTTTGGGCACAATGTCAAGCAAAATTAACTCTATAATATGTGATTTTTGGGGAATTTTTGGAGCAATGATTAATCAATGGCAAATTTAATAGCAAGAAATGGGTAAAATTCACAATTTTCCACAGAAAAATTGATTATAATTAACCATCAATCATAAAAATATCCACAATATACCAAAATGTAGAGAATTAAGTGAGGAACATCATGCTATTTTTTGAATGATAAAATAATGACAAGAAGAGGTTCGAAACAGAGGGGAACACAAGGATATAAGTGCAATAAAATAAATGAAGTGAATAAAATGTAGGGGACCTAATTTGAATTTACTGATAATGGAGGGGGCAAACTGCAATATTTCCAGAGGGGCACGTGCTGCGCACGTGCCCTTGGAGTGCTGGACTTGGCGGCAATATTGTGTAATCTTTGGGTCTCCTCGTAATTTACCCAGGGTCACGTGCAAAGCATGTGACCTGGGTAATGACGTAAGCCTGACGTCCCCCCCCCCGGGCGCACGTGCCTCGCACGTGCGCGGGGGGTCTTGGGTCTAAGCCCCGAAGCGTGGTGGATGTGCGTTGGCGGGCGGGTCTCCGGCGCTGAGCTTCGAGTGCTGGCGAGGCGGGCAAAGGTGACGGTGGTGCAGCTAGAGCAGGTGGCATTGGCGATGGCTGTCGAAGTCGGAGATGACGGTGGTCGTTGGTGGGCTAGATGGAGGCGAGTTGTGGGCGGAGGCGGCGGTGATGTAGACATTTGAAGATGGAGTCGATGGATATCTTCGGGGAAGATAACGTGGCTGAAGGTGTTGATCGCGGCAGTCGTTGGTCGTCGTCGACGTGGCCGACACACGACCGGCGGACGTCGGGGCAGAGGATGGTCAGCGATGTGGTCGGCGCAGCAGCATGCGGTGATCGTAGTAGGCAGAGCGTTGGCGAAGATGCGTTGGCGGAGTCGAAGCTGGTGGTCGATGGTCGGAGCAGACGTGGGCGATGAAGTCATCGGAGAAGGCGGAGATATCGAAGGTCGTCGTAGGCTCGACAGCAACAGGATGGAGCTCGACAGCAATGGCACGACGGGGGGTGCGCGTCTACAACGAAGGTCGCGGAGATCTTTGGATCTCGCCGGAGGAGAGAGGGGCTCCGGGCTGTCACCACCGGGGCCCTTTTCTTGTGTGATCGGCGGATAAGGGGCCTCGGGTGCGGTGAGACCTTTAAGTAGGAGCGAGAGGGAGATGGTTGGCGAGACTCGCGGAGGTTGTTGGGAGGTCAACGACGATGCGAGAGAAGCGGAGGAGGCGATTGACGAGGAGTGCGACGGCAACAAAATTGGAGGAAGGGAGCGGGTGGAAGATGATGCACAGGAACCGTTCGATCAGAGAGAAATCGAACAGTTGTAAATGCGCCACGTGGTGGCAAGCGGAGAGAGAGATGGCGCGACACGTGCGGAGCACGTGCCTGGGGGCACGCGCGGCGCACGTGCTGAGGCTTTATTTTTATTATTATTATTTATTATTATTTTTATTTTTTTTATAAAAACGAAAATAAAAAGCCCAAAAAATGCTGACATGTGGCGGCCCCAGAGGCTGCCACGTGTCAGCTCCAAAAAAATCGAAAAAGAATTGTTTTGTAAAATCAAAAAGAAATAGTAAATGACCTCGGTTCGAAAAGTTTCTTCACGAAAAATGATCGTCTCGATGAGATCTACAACTTTCATGAAGAAATCAAAGCCAAAATCGATCAAATGCACAAAGTGAATTTTTGGGGTATCCCATATACATAGAATACCTAGATTTTTGGGTTTTCTAATTTATTTGTCATTTTTAAGCCAAATAAAAAATTCGGAAAAATATGGAGAAATCAAAGATAAATAAAATACATCTAAATCTATTTTATTGGATTTTTATTAATTAAGAAAATATGTACATAAAATATGGGTCGAAAACCGCTAAAATACACAATGTACAAAAGAGGCCCAAATTCCAACTTTCACATACGAGCTCCGGTTCACTTGAACTTGGTCTTGTTTGAAGGTAATGGAATGTGAATTAGTTAAAAAGTGAGTATGATCAAATCGGACACTGGATGGGGAAGATATGAGGCTTTTAGTCCAAAAGTCCTGAAAGTAGGGTTTGGATTTTTGGTCCACTTAACAGGGTTAGTGATTTTTTTGTATTTTTCATTTATTCTTGTTGGTGATACGTACACAGTGGAGGTGGTTTTGTATCATTCGAAGTTAGCATGAAGGAATTAAAAATAGAGGAAGTTAGGCTAATTACAGGTCATTTTTGGCTTGGATTTTTGGCTTCTTATTTTGTGCAAAAATGATGGATAAAATGCCAGTCTTATGCAAACATGCATGAATGCTAATTATGCAGAATAAATGCAGAAATGCTAATGATTTTGAGGGAATGAAGCTTAATTAATGAGAATTAGAGTGATGAATCTGAGATTCATCAATGGCTCTTTCTCCCTCATTCCAACTTGATCAATCTTTAGTGAGAGGAGCCCGATCTCCGAGAGTCTTCTTGTCGTAGAAGGGTGCCTAGCCTCCGAGCCATCCGGTGACAGCGCATCGGCCTTCGTCAAGGTGATCAAGGTCTTTTCCGCTCCTTAGGTGAGATCCGTCATTTTCTTCTTATTTTTATCTTAGATTAACCTTAGTTATTTTTTGCTCTTTATTTCGTTGTCATTTTTTTATCTAGTTCTTAGATTCTATCACGATTTTGATTCATCTTCGATCCCAATTTTCACCCCATTTTCTTGAACCTATCGCGTTCTTTTTTCTACCTTCCACGATCTTTCAACTCTGACCGCGTACGGTGGCGTGAGATCCGGATCCTTCCATTCATTTTTTCGCTGGATCCCCGCTCATGCATCCGTTTTGATTTGGGACCGAGTCATCATGCTCGTACCCTAATTTATCTATAAATAAAAACAATAAAAAATACAAAAAATATTCGTTTTCATTCTCTCTAACATTTGTTTTGTAGGTTCATTTAAAAAAATAAAAAAAGATAAAAAATAATAATTTTTTTCTCTACTCCTACTTACAGTCTTTACTATATATATATATATATAAATTTTTCCTCTATGTTTGCCGTTCTGTTTAAAAAAAGCTATTGTAAAAAAATTTTATTTTACAGTTTTTACAAAAAAAAATAAAAATAATAAAAAAATATTCAACAGAATCGGCGAACAGCGGCCCTACCACCCAGAGCCCTCGACGCCATCCGCAGCCCACTGCCGCTGGCCACCACCGTGCTACGCGGTGCTCTCGCTCGCGCCACCTGTCCCGATCAGCACCGCCCGACGACCCGACATCGCGGCCATGCCACGACCAACGCCAAATACTGTCAGAACGCGGTGACCTCCTCCATCCGTGTCGCCCCGCTGCCTTCACCCGCGGTGCCGGCATCCGCCTGCCGCCAGTATCGCCAGAGCCCCCGCCTCCACCCTGATCCGCCCTCATCTCCGCACTGTCATTGCATCCCTTCAGCCCAGCGGGCTGCGGCGCCGTCCTCAGTGCGGCCCACCAACTTTCCCCCTGGCGCGTCTCCGTGCCCCACCGTCGACAGTCCCCCCTCTTCCCACTCCTGCGTGGAACCCGACGCCGCTCGCCTTCTCAACCACGCTGGCATGGCCCACCATCACCGCCCGCCCAGGCGCTCCGCCCACGCCACATCAACCCGCGCCTGAATACCATCATGCACCGTTATTCTTCACCCCGTGCGGAGCTCCTCCACGGCCCAAACCAACGGCCGCCACGACTCGCGTCTCTGCACGACACAGCCCAGCGGCCCCGCTTGGGCGGCAACACCCTCTCCTTGCCCCCTTGCTGAAGAAAAGAAGAAGGCACCCAAAGCAGAACCCTAGGGTTCATTAGAAATTTTTATTGGAAATATTACAACTCTGTCCTTGAAGGTTTCAACAATTGCAAAGAAGACCCCAACTCCAGAAGTCACGTGCATCACACCATCCCTATTGGGTAATTTATGTTTTCCATCCATAATTTTATTTCTGTTATTTATTTGATTAACAAACAATAAATATTTACTTTTCAATCCCTGTGCATCCAGACTATTTATTGGTTCGTCTTTTCATTGAAATAAATGTGGTGTTTGTTCTGAAAATTCTACAAAAAATAGTATGTACTCCTGATATGTGCATGTTCATTGCATAAAATTTTGATTGCATTTTATCATAATCATTATTATTTAAAAATAAAAAACCGTGTCTTTTTCTCTTTCAGAAATTCAAAGATTCATAAAAATTTGAATATTACTCCAAAAATTCTAAAAAAATTAGGGTAATTTTATTTCATTGTCTTCTAATTATTTTCCAAATTTCGTGGATTAACTATTTTAAAAACCCCAAAAAATTGAAAAATACTAAAAATCTTATAAAAATCATAAAAAATCTACAAAAATCTAAAAATAATGATTTCCGTCTCTCTTTGTAGATAATTGTCCTTTTTTATCATAAAAATTATTGCCAGAAGTTTTGGGCACTTAATATATTTTTAAGTTGCAAATTATTCCAGGCTGTGCACTGTTTCTCATTTTGTCACTATTTAATTTTTAGAAAAAATACAAAAAATATCTAAAAATTCTACAAAAATTCTCAAAAATATTTCAAAATCTTTGAAACACAAAAATATTTTCTTTGGATTTTTTGAACATTTTTGATATAATAAAAAATACAAAAAGAGTTTGGTGTACGTAGTTATTATTTTATGCATATTATTCTTGATTTAAAAATAAAAAAATACAAAATTAAAATCACTAAAAATTTGAAAATCAGAAAATAAAAAATAGGATTTTTATAAAAAATGTAAATACAGAAATATTCCACACAAACCAAGGATAGTTTGCCTTTGAGATTTCTGTTTTCTTTTAATTGATTTTTTGTCGATTAATTGAATAACCCTCGGGAATTGTAGCCTCCCTGAGTTCGATCCTGTCCGCTATATAGGTAAATAAGTAGCAAAAATATTTCTCTTGCTTCATTATTTGCTTTTAGTTAATTTTGCAGCTTGAGAAGAAGAAAAAACTATTTGTTTGTCACGGGATTTTTGGAGATAGAAACAGACACCCATATCATTTTTTATCCTCGAAGGTCACGTAACAACAAAATGGCATCGTTGTCGGGGAGGCACGTCGAGGGTAGTTAGGTTTCTCTTTTGACATGCTATTCTTGGTTATACATATCTATTTATATTTTTCCACATTATTCGATTGTTCATATTCACTACATTTGTTTCATTTTTCTTTCTCTTATTTGATAATTGTATTTCTTACATTCTCTTTCCTTTTTCTTGCGAGGGCCTGTGGAGAGAAGGAGGTGATCCTCAAAGAGCCTAAACACCCAAGCAATGTGGAGGCGGCTTGATTCTTCACCAAGCCGCAGGATAGCGTGAGAAGAGAAGAAGAAGAAGAAGTAAAAGAGAGAGAGAGAGAGATTTCTTTTCTAGCATTAGAACTCTTATAAACAAACATTCATTTGTTGCGGGGTCTGTTTCACCAAGTGCCGGTGCACTTGGGGGACCTCACCGGTTTTGTTTTCATCGCCTTATTTTTCTTTGTTTTCTGCGGATTTCGTGAGCTACCTATTGATTGCTTTAACCAATTTGCTTAAGCCAGGTAATTAATTAGGTGCAAACACCCTAAATAAGAATTTCTGTACCTATAGAGTAGAGCGTAATTTGGACTTAGTTAAATTAACTTGTTCTTGCCCGTTAATAGAAGCTATCATCTAGGATGGTTCACTTGCATCATATAGGTTAGTTTATTTTTTTATTTCAATTCTACGTGGATCACTTGCATGTAGAGTGCTGACGATAAGGTACTCATATCTAACCTCTGCATGCATCATTATTTTTAATCGCGCATTGACATTTCCGATCTCCTTCCTTATTTTCACTCACATAAGTTAAAAAGGAAATTGGACACTCGGCATGCAATTATTTGAAAATATTTTAACCAAGTGACAACTGCCTAAAATACAAGACTGCTAGAGAAAACTCGACCCTAAAATAAACACAAGGAAAAATCATTGTTTTGGGGAGAGTAACCCCTCATTGTTTGGCTTGAATGTAGCAAGAGAGCGACCTACACATTAAGATAAAACCACACCTGAACTTTTTTCAGACTACTATCTTGGGTTAGTCGTTCTCCAGTGAGGATCTCTCCGGTAGCCGGTAAAGCGACCCACGATGTCCTTAACAGTTGAATTGACTGGGTAGCAGGTAAACAGTCCACAATTCATACTGGCTGGGAAAGATCTAACTTTAGGATTGGGTCAGTCTCTTGAGAGCATTGGGTTCCTAACAGCTCGCTTTAACCGCTCTAATATATTGTATTCTCGCCAACTTCTAAAATTGATAAGATACATGACTGAACCTTTACGATCTTCACATTGAGTTGAGTTGTTGAACTGAGGGTTTGTATTGTGTTTTCTTGCTAGTGATAAAGATCCTTCTATGCAATTTGCACCTTCATTCACTTTCACTCTTGCATTGACCTTCGTGTTCTTGCATCCTGCCTATTGATTTCAAAGATGTCGGACCGGAGTATTTCTCATTCGGACTCTTCGAACTCATTTTACACTCCGCGCCGTTCACCTTCTATTCAGGGAGACTCACTTTCCGAATATTCCTCTTTCTTTAGTTCACTCTTCACAACATCCAACAATCCATTATTTGAGATTGGCTTTAATCTCGAATTAATATCTGAGACTCCATCAATTCTAAGCACTAATCGAGTATCATGCACGTTTTCAGAGTCAGACACCGAACACTTGATGCCACCAAAGGGAAATGGGACCTTGTCGGAGCAGAGCGAGATCAACAACTCCCTGTTAGCCTCCATCCAGACAATCCAAGCCCAGATAGCAGAGCAGGCTAATTTTCAAACCTCATTGAGAGACATGATTCTCGAGTTGAGACATGAAAGAGAAGATAGGAGAGAGGGAGATGACAGAAAACATGGAAGTGGGAATGAGGGAAAAAACCTCACATAGAACCTGGGGCTAAGCCTACACTAAAAGTTGCTTATAATCCAGGGGCAGGACAAACAAATTATTGGATACAAATCCCTGCGGTTCATGGGCATTTTGAGCTTAAGCCTACTATTTTACCTCTTCTCCCAATATTCCATGGAAATATTAATGAAGAACCTTATATACACCTCCAGCAGTTCGATCACATTTGTGGAACAGTACACTACCCAAATGTCCCATTAGAGGTAGTGCAGATGACCGCCTTTCCATTCAGTCTCATGGGCAAAGCTTTGTATTGGTTAAATCACTTGGGGAAGGTTGTCACTACTTGGGAAGAGTTGAGGTCCGCATTTCTGAACAAGTATTATCCACTTGGATGACTCAAGAAAATGTGATCCTTGTTGCTAATTTCTCCCAGATGCCCCAAGAGCCTATTTACGAGGCATGGGAAAGATTCAAATATCTGACGGAGAAATGCCCCCATCATGATATTCCAAAGACCAGCCTTGTACAAAATTTCTTTAGGGGTTTAAGCATTGAGAATCAGAAGCTGGTAGATGTCGCTTGTGGGGGAAGCCACTTCAATAAGGATGAGGATGTCCTTTATCAAAATTTTGAGGAGATGGCGGAAAGTTCAGCAGCTCTTTCTTCTTCACGTGCTTTTCAGAAGCACCCCGTCACCACCCCTGCAGTACCCCACAAGGATGTCAATACGACAACAACACAAGAAGTGGATAACACGGATAGCACTGACCTGGCCATCATTGGAAACCATCTATCCAAAGTGGACATTATTGAAAAGCGATCTCAGGAACTTGATAAGCTTCATGTGATCGAGCAGAGGACAAAGAACCTGCATAAGCTGGATGAGATAACAAAGCACCTGGAGCTTCTTGTGAATACGATCAGTGCAGTCCACAGTACAAGTGCATCAACCAATACCTCTACTAAGGAGCCGACTTCTTCCACCAAGCAGAGTAGCAGAGGACCATCCACAGTTCATCATGTCTACTACGTGTAGACATCTGATCAGGATCATCATCATTCACATCAAATAGTTTCGTATCAACAGGAAGTAGCCTACATTCCTAAGCATCAATCTCCACCTCCACCTGGTATTCAGGAGGTGAACGGTATCTGGTTCGGCTGTGAGCGAAACCAGCCCCGTACGTCAGGGCAAGTCCAGATGGGTTCACAACAGGGTCAGAGACCCGCCCACCAGTTTCAGGGAGGTAGACATTAGCACTACCAGTACCAGCACCATCAGTTCCAACCTCAGTATCAGTCTCCACCTCAGTTCCAAAACTGGAGATAAGGCCAGCCAGAACAACAGTCCATGTATTTCCCTCATCCTAACCAGCAACCGAATGCATATTATGGACAATATTCTCCCCTCCTCCTCCTCATTATCAGAATCCGTACGGGTACCAACAACCTCTGTACTATCAGCCTCAGCGACAACCAGTCAATGAGCAACCTGAGGCCCCTTCAGTCAATCCAACACTAGACCAACTTACACTGCTTATGAAGAACATGAATGAACTGATCAGCGGATCGACGACCTGACCACCACCAAGACACTAATTCCAGCACAGGTTGAAGCCAACCCCAACAACTTCAGATGCAAGGAGCAGGTAGACAATAGCCCACCCACCCTCGAGACAGGTATGCCCCTTGATTTTACATGATTATCTGACGATATTCATCTCAGGAGCGGTAGGAGATTGCATCTACCTATGTAGCAGTTGGGGTTGGGAGATCGGTCCACTGAGAGAGCACCATCTTCTACATCATTTCCTTCACCAACAGTCGAGAGGCTCAGTGTAGCAGCAGCCACATCTGGAGTTTCACCACCTTCATCAGACAGATGTAGATCACCATCAACAATGGAGAATATACCAGTCGCAGATTCTTCCTCTTCATCAGCAACAACATCCTGTTCTGTTTTAGATTCTTTTTTTCCTTCACCTAGTTTGGACAACACTGTACAGACTAATTTTGGCTGTCTTCTTGTATACGAGGATTCTACT
The DNA here is from genome assembly GCA_037367405.1 of Ottelia alismoides. Lineage (NCBI taxonomy): Eukaryota > Viridiplantae > Streptophyta > Magnoliopsida > Alismatales > Hydrocharitaceae > Ottelia > Ottelia alismoides. Next base: position 104,486 of record JAZKJV010002041.1, on the reverse strand, counting down.
TTGAATAAAGGAAATGAATGTTTGCATGTTTATTCTGATTCTGTGCCATTTCCTTCTTCTCTCAAAGCTAAAAAAAATCAAAAATTAAAAACAACACTATCTGATCCTGGAGTGGTTGAGATCTTACAGAATATTTTTTTAAAAATGCCACTCCTCAAGGCTATGGAATACATGCCTACAGTAAAAAAGGGAATGAAAGAGGCATGTACCCAAAAGGGTCAATCAAGGAAGAATAGATGAAAGGAAATAGAGAAACACATCTTGACCATGGCCACAGTTCATGCCATCAGTAACCTTCCGGCTAAAAAGAAAAACAAGGGAGCACCTCACATCCATTGCCATATCTTTGATCAAGAAATTGATCGTACTCCTCTCGATAGCGGTTCCTCCATTAATCTCATGCCTTCCTCTTTATTACCTGAATTCCACTTAGGGCCTCTTAAAACAATCGGAATGATCCTTCAGTTTGCTGATATATCGATTAAGAGGCCAAGAGGCATTTTAAAGGATGCTATTATAACGGTACAGGGAATGAAATTCCCTATTGATTTTGTTGTCATGGATATGGGCACACCTGCACCGTTACTCCATACCCCGATCATACTAGGTCGACCATTCCTCCGAATGACTGAAGCAGCAGTTGATTATGGTACTGGAGAGATCATCTTTCACTCTCTTAGTGATAAGGTGAAAATTGAGACGATCTCTGATCCTAGACCATCACTACCACCTGCAACAGATGAGACTGAGAAAGCAATATCAGAGCCAGATGACCGTGATTTTCTTGCTAAATTCAAAGAGACAGATCTTTTCACTTATTTTATACATACCCAGGAGTTCCGTTCTCAAAAGGACCCTCTGGAAAGCACAGTCGACATGAGTTCCCTTGGTGGTCCAATTGATATGGTTGCCGATGAGCAGTTCGAGCTGAGTTCTGAGATCCAGATATCTGAGGTATTCATTGAATTTCCTGATTTATGCACAGATGAGAGACATCTTTCTGAGATTATTGCTGAGATATCTGAGCCATTAATTGATAAGAACATTGAACATCCTGATGAGCCCTTCCTTTTTGAGCAGAGATCATTCATTACAGATCTATCAGATATTCTATTTGCTGAGCCTCCAATAGCCAAGATGGATAGTCTACAGAGTACAGATCACATACCGTCTACCAGTACAGTAGTAGAGGTTATTGCAGAGCCGATTCAGACCCCACCTGAGCTCAAGGTTTTACCATCATTGTTGAAATATGCCTTCCTTGCGGGTCCGCCCAAATGTTCCCGATCATCCTCAACTCGCAGCTGACCGCTGAACAAGAATCTCACATGCTAGAGGTTCTTGAGAGAAACCGCAAGACCATTGGATGGAATATCTCGGATCTCCGTGGGATTAATCCAACGTTGTGCTCACATCATATCTATCTAGAGGATGACTATAAACCCTCCCGTGAATGTCAGCGCCATCTAAATCCAAATCTAAGGGTGGTTGTCATGAAGGAGATCAAGAAATGGTGTGATGCTGGCTTTATATATCCCATTTCAGATTCCAAGTGGATCATCCCTTTACATGTGGTCCTGAAGAAATCCAGGATTACTATTGTAAAGAATGACCGTGGTGAGGAGATTCCAACCCGGGTACCTACTTCATGGCATGTCTACGTAGATTACCGACACCTGAACTCAGCTACCAAGAAGGATCACTTTCCACTGCCCTTTAGTGATCAGATTATTGAGAGGTTGGTAGGGAAAGAGTTCTTTTGCTTCTTGGATGGGTACTTGGGATACAACCAAGTTGTTATCGCTCAAGAGGATCTGGAGAAAACTATTTTCACTTGTCCGTTTGGCACCTACGCCTTTAGACAAATGCCCTTTGGATTGTGTAACACCCTCGCTATATTTCAAAGGTGTATGTTGGCTATTTTTGCCGACATGGTGGGTAATTTTCTTGAAGTTTTCATGGACGATTTCTCGGTCTACGGGGATAGTTTTGACACTTGTCTTGCTCATTTAGACTGATTTCTTCAACGTTGCTGTGAGGTAAACCTAGTGCTCTCGTGGGAGAAGAGTCACTTTACGGTGACTAATGGGATTGTATTGAGCCATGTCATCTCCAAACATGGTATGGAGGTTGACCCTGCTAAGATTGATGTGATTTCCATGTTACAACCACTACAGAATTTAAAGCAGTTGAGGTCTTTTTGGGATACATAGGATTCTATAGGAGATTCATAAAGGACTTCAGCAAAATCGCCAGACCTTTGACTAAGCTTCTGTGTAAGGAGACTGATTTTATTGTCGATGAGAAAGTACTCCTTGCATTCAATCAGATGAAAGAAATGGTTACTAGTGCTCCTGTCTTACAACCACCTGATTGGTCTCTTCCTTTTGAGATCATGACGGATGCCTCAGATTTCACAGTTGGAGTTGTTTTAGGATAGAGAAGGGATAAAATACCATTTGCTATACACTATGCTAGCAAGACTTTGGATAAAGCACATCATAATTATACAATCACATAGAAGGAGATGTTAGCAGTTGTTTTAGGCTAGAAAAGTTCAGATCTTACCTCATCAGTTCAAACGTTATTGTGTACACGGATCACAGTGCCATACGATACTCGCAGGCAAAGAAGGATACCAAACCACATCTTATCAGGTGGATCCTTCTTCTCCAGGAATTTGATTTAGAGATTAGAGATAAACCTGGAGTGAAAAACATTGTGGCAGATCACCTTTCTTGTATCACAGATACAGAGACATCTGAGCAGAACATGATTCCTATTTCCGAAACCTTTCCAGATGAGGCCATTTTGTCTATGGACTCACTCCCATGGTATGCTGATATTGTGAACTATCTTGTCTCCAAGAAAGTTCCACAAGATTGGTCGAAGTACAAGGTAGACATATTTCTGTCAGAGATTCATTATTACCAATGGGAGGATCCGTACCTATTTCATGAGGGTGCAAATTGTATCTGGAGAAGGTGCATTCCTCAGGAGGAACACACCAGTGTACTTGAGCATTGTCACAAACTAGAATATGATGGGCATCATTTAGGGAAACGCACAGCATCAAAGGTTTTATTGAGTGGCCTATGGTGGCCCACATTGTTTAAGGATGCTACAGAGTATGTTCGAGGTTGTACTGACTGTCAGAAAATGGGAGGAACTATTGGTTCCAAAGATACCATGCCCCTAAGATATATACAGATTTTTGATATTTTTGATGCTTGGAGCATAGACTTCATGGGTCCATTTCCTATCAGTAAGGGTTTCAGTACATCCTGCTCGTCGTGGATTATATTAGTCGATGGGTGGAGGCTATCCCCACCCGAGCCACAGATAGTCATACAGTGTGTTCCTTTCTCAAGGACCATATTATTACGCGGTTCGATCTTCCCAAAATACTGATTTCAGATCGGGGGAGCCATTTTATTAATAGAGAAGTAAAAAAGCTTGTGAAGGAGTATGCCATTGAGCACATAGTTGCGTCTCCTTACCACCCTCAGACTAATGGCTTGGCAGAAATTTCAAATAGGGAGATCAAAATGATATTGCAAAAACTTGTACGTCCAGATAGGAAGAACTGGTCTCAGATGCTTGATTTGGTTCTATGGACTTATCGGACGGTGTACAAGTCTCCTCTGGGTATGTCTCCTTACAGATTAGTGTATGGAAAGCCTTGCCACCTGCCATTAGAATTAATTCACAAATCTTTATGGGCACTCAGTGTATGCAATCTAGATTATGAGAAGACATGAAAGAACATGAAGTTGGATTTGAATAAATTACTGGAATTTCGAGACTTTGCATATGATAACTCACTCATGTATAAGGAGAAAGTCAAGCGCTGACATGATAAACACATTCGAAGGAAGACTTTCTCCCCTAATCAAAAAGTTTGGTTATTTGATGGAAAGTTAAAGCTGTTTCTAAGAAAATTGAAAAGCAGGTGGTCAGGATCGTTCATCGTGAGAGTTGTGCGTGACAATGGAAGTATTGTCATATCTGGGTTATCATCTGACGCAAAACCATTTATTGTGAACGGACAGTTGCTGAAGCCATATGTAGATCATGATACATTCCTGTCCGTCATTGATTTGGTATATGTGGTATCAGACGATGATCTTTTTATTCCATCTTCTGCGTCAGATACTTGAGCATCCACTCCTCTTGTATATCCTTTCGTTTCACTCTTTCTTCTTTCGTTTTATCATTCACCCCTTTTTCGTGTGTGTATATATGCTATACTTAGTATGTGCTTTATCCTAAGTACGAGGGGGGAGGGGGGGTGAATGATTTCTATTGTTCATATTCATCTTGATCATCACTCTTGTTGTTGCCTATACTTAGGGATACTCTACCCTATGTATGTGTGTGTGTGTGGGGGGGGGGTGATGTTGTTCATATCATCTTTTTATTTTTGAGTCTGTACATTCTCTTCATCGGTGTTCCCCTTTTGTACACTGTACTATACTTAGGATTACTTGATCCTAAGTATATGGGGGACCACCAAGTTCTCTTCTTTTTATCTTTTCTTTGAGTCGTTGTAACATATGAGTCTTTTCCCTTTTCTATACTTAGAACGAGTTATGTCTTCCTTTATCGCTCTCTGATCACTATGAGGACATAATTCGAGCTAAGTATAAGGGGTGTCATATATATTGTATATATACTTTAGACATAACTCGTACTTTTTAAGATAATTATTTTGGGAGATATGCATATAATTGTGTAAAATCCACGTGTGTAGAAAAACAAAAAAAAACCAACAAAAAAAACAAAAAAAAGCAAAAAAACAAAACAAAACAAAAATAAACAAAAAAACAAACAAAAAAAATAAAAAACAAACAAAAAAAATAAAAAACAAACAAAAAAAATAAAAAACAAACAAAAAAATTCTTGTATATACTTGTATATATTTTACTAAACCTTTTTCCTTTTTGAAGAAAACTACAAAACCAAAAGTCTATAAAAACTTGCATAATTAAAAAAAACCTTTCTTTTACATCTACATTTTTCTCCAAAAAAATCCATAAAAGTTCAAAATTAGAAAACTGTTAAAATGTGTTCTTTTCACATGCACGCCATTTTTTTTCAAAAAAATGCTTTATTTGCATTGTTCATATTTTCTTGCATTTGCATGTGCATTTTTCAGGATAGTATTGACATTTAAACTATGTCTGGAATAAAATTGAAGAATGGAGCTTAGTTGAGCCTTAATCCACTTAATTTTAGAGGAACCTTATAAGAAATGGAGTTAAGACTTTTCAGGTCCCAGTGACTTAATTCTTTGAGTCCACAAGACTATGTTCACATGTCATCTTGATTAGTCTAAGTAGAACATCTAACAACACACGCATGATTCTTTTAGACTGTGTCTTATCTTGGACAAGCACTCTACATGTAGCTCTTCATGGATAAGGTAGTGAGGAGGCAGAATCTGTTGTCTTGGGGTAGCATACGAGGGTAGTACATCTAGGAGAAACCTCCCATCTTCCTCTAGGGAAGGAAGTGCGTCTCAACCTGGTCTAGCGATGTTGAGGTCTAAAGACAAGATGCTGTGGGGTTGCAATAATGCTTCAAAAGAGGGATAGTCTACTGGCTCAAGAGGAAAAACTCCTTATGTACATGCTGCACCTTGTATATGCTTTCAAAAAAAAGTATGGGAAACTGCAAAATCTCCAAAAATGGACATGCCTGATTGAAAAGTAAAATGCATGTTGGAGTGTATATACAAGGATTAAAAAAATTATTACAATAAGAGCTTCAAAGACAAAATTTTTTAAGTTTGCAACGGATGACTTGGCTACACTGGTCATGCATCCAAGGATAGGTAGCTACAGTGGTTACCGTCCATTCTTTTCTCCATTCCCTCTTCTTGAGCTGCTTGTACTTGAACTTAGAAGGGAATATCTCCGTTCCTCGAGGAAAGAGTTGCTAGACCGGGGAATTAGAGTTACCTTGTTGAGGGAGGCTGTTTCTTTGCTACTTTTGAGATGGGGAGCTATATCTCACTTACATCGTACAAGTAAAGATTCATAGTCATAAGAATTGGTGTATGTAGACTTGTTTTGACCTGACTATTGAGGAGACCTGAATAGGAGTCTTATGGAACTTAGAGACTGTTAGATTTTAAATCCATTTCCCATTAAGGTTCCGACACACTAATAATCGAAAGGTCCGACAGAGCTCCAAACTACAATTTTATGAAGAAAATTTTAATACTCAATATTGTCCTAATTTCTTTATTTTCCCTTTCTTTTTCTTTTTCTTCACCTATTCTTTCAAATAAGTGTTTGCTAAGGGGCTAGCAAAGGTAAAGCATAGGGGGATGATGAATCTACGATTCGTCATCTTTATTCATTTATTTTGGCTTAAAATCCCTTACAAAACACCTGTATATAACACTAACTCCATATTCTTACTAACTTGCATTTGTGTGTAAATAATGTACACTTCTTACAATTTTAACCTAAAATAAATAAATAAAGAAAGAAAGGAAAAATAAAGAAAAAAAGGAAGACTGTATATATGTAATAAATACAGGATGACCCGAACCCCGAGAGAAGGTCAAGACTTGACCTGATCGACCAGGAATAAAGTAAGGGGAGATAGGGTCCTTAATCAGAAAATCCAAAAAAATGTGTGCTGTGTATATTTGTATACTACACTATTTTATTTGTACCTAAATTGACCTCAAATCAAATAACTTTCAAAACCAAAGTTGTAAATAAAAATGTGTTCTAAATAATATAAATAATTGTACAATTAAATCATGTACAGAATAAAAGCAACCACACTTGGAAAAAGCCACTAAGCGATAATTGAATGACCAATTCCGACTCCATATGAAATTAAATTGAACCAAACTTACTTCCATTATATTCTAAATCAAATTATCTTTAAAATGGTTGTGAATTCATAATTTTTGGAATTACGGATGAAAAGTTGGTTTTCGAGGGTGGTTTGTGCAATTTTCCCATGTATTTTGTACATATTGTATTTTGTGAATATTTGTAAATATTTTTACTAATTATTTTAAATAAAAATAAAAATAAACAAAATAAATAAAAAATTTAAAATACAAAAGCTAATTTCCTTATTTAACTATGTATATAATGTACCATATGTATATAGTATATGCATATAGTTGCTATTCTTAATTAACCACCATAAAAAATAAAAAAATAACATTTTTATTCACATAAATAAAGTAATGAAAATTCAAAAAAAATAGTTAATTTTTGTAAATATTTTAACACTTATCTTGTTATTTTATCTCATTTCAATTTTGTTCTCTCTCTTATCATTTATCTTCATCCAAAAATTCAAACTCCATTATCTTTTTTATTTATATGGCTCTTTCTCCCTCATTCCAACTTGATCAATCTTTGGTGAGAGGAGCCCGATCTCCGAGAATCTTCTTTGTCATAGAAGGGTGACTTGCCTCCGAGCCGTCCGGTGACAGCGTGTCAGCCTTCGTCGAGGTGATCAAGGTCTTTTCCGCTCCTAAGGTGAGATCCGTCATTTTCTTCTTATTTTTATCTTAGATTAACCTTAGTAAAAAAATTTTGCTTTTTATTTTGTCGTCATTTTTTATCAAGTTCTTAGATTCCATTATGATTTTAGTTCATCTTCGATCTCGATTTTCACCCCATTTCCTTGATCCTATCACGTTCTTTTCTATCTTCCACGATCTTTCAACTCCGACCGCGTACGGTAGCCGGAGATCAAGATCCTTCCATTCATTTTTTCACCGGATCCTGCTCATGCATCCGTTTTGATTTGGGACCGAGTCATCATGTTCGTGCCCTAATTTGTTTATAAATAAAAGAAATAAAAAATACAAAAAAATATTTGTTTTCTTTCTCTCTAACATTTGTTTTACAGGTTCATTTAAAAAAATAAAAAAAGAGATAAAAATAATAAATTTTTTCTCTACTCCTGCTTACAATCTTTACAATATATATATATATATATATATATATATATATATATATATATATATATATATATATAATTTTTTCCTCTGTGTTTGCTGTTCTGTTTAAAAAAACTATTATAAAAATATTTTCGTTTACAGTTTTAAAAAAACAAAAAAAAACAAAAAATATTCAGTAGAACCGTCCAACGACCGTCCTACCACCCGAAGCCCTCGACGCCATCCGCGGCCCACTGCGCTAGCCACCACAGCTCTACGTGGCGCTCTCGCTCACGCCACCTGTCCCGATCAGCATCGCCCGACAGCCCAGCATCGTGGCCGTGCCACGACCAATGTCAAATACTGCCAAAACGCGGTGACCTCCTCCATCTACGCTGCCCTGCCGCCTCCGCCCGCGGTGCCGGCATCCGCCCAATGTCAGAACTGCCAGAGCCCGTGCCTCCAGCCCGATCCGCCCTCATCTCCATGCTGTCGATGCGTCCCTTCAGCCCAGCGGGCGGTGACGCCGTCCTCAATGTGGCCCACCAACTTTCCCTCTGGCGCGTCTCCGCGCCCCACTGTCGACAGTCCCCCTCCGCCCGCTCCTGCGCAGAACCCGACGCCGCCCGCCTTCTCAGCGACACCGGCCTGTCCCACCATTACCGCCCGCCCAAGCGCTCCACCCACACCGCGTCAACCCGCGCCTGAAGAGCACCGTGCGCCGCCGTACTCCGCCCCGTGCGGAGCTCCTCCACGGCCCAAACCAACGGTCGTTGCGACTCGTGTCTCCGCACGCCATAGCCCAGCGACCCCGCTTGGGCGACGGCACCCTCCCCTTGCCCCCTTGCTGAAGAAACGAAGACAGCACCCAAAGCAGAACCCAACTCTATCCCTGATGGTTTCAATAATTGGAAAGAAGACCCCAATTCTAGAAGTCACGCACATCATGCCATCCCTATTGGGTAATTTACGTTTTCTTCATCCATAATTTTAATTCTGCTATTTATTTGATGAACAAACAATAAATATTTACTTTTCAGTCCCTGTACATCCATACTATTTATTGGTTCGTCTTTTTATTGAAATAATCGTGGCATTTGTTCTAAAAATTCTACAAAAAATTGTATATATTCTTGATATGTGCATGTTCATTACATAAAATTTTGATTGCATTTTATCATCATATTATTATTTAAAAATAAAAAATAGTGTCTTTTTCTCTTTCAAGAATTAAAAAATTCATAAAAATTTGAATATTACTCCAAAAATTCTAAAAAATTAAGGCAATTGTATTTCATTGTCTTTTAATTTCTTTCCAAATTTCATGCATTAACTATTTAAAAAACCCAAAAAATTGAAAATACTAAAAATCTTATAAAAATCATAAAAAATCTACAAAAATCCAAAAAAAGTGATTTCAGTCTCTATTTGTAGATAATTGTCCTTTTTATCATAAAAACAATTGCTAGTTGGGCACTTAAAATATTTTTAAGTTGCAAATTACTCCAAGCTGTGCATTGTTTCTCATTTTTGTCACTATTTAATTTTTAGAAAAATATAAAAATATCTCAAATTCTACAAAAATTTCCAAAAACATTTCAAAATCTTTAAAACACAAAAATATTTTTTCACTGGATTTTTCTGAGTATTTTTGATATAATAAAAAATACAAAAAGAGTTTGGTGTGCGTAGTTATTATTTTATGCATATTATTCTTGATTTAAAAATAAAAAATTGCAAAATTAAAATCACTAAAAATTTGAAAATCTGAAAATAAAAAATAGGAAAAAAAGTTTAAAGAAAATTTAAAAAGAGAAAAATTCCATAAAAACCAAGGATAGTTTGCCTTTGAGATTTCCTTTTTCTTTTAATTGATTTTTTGTCGATTAATTGAATAACCATCGGGAATTGTAGCCTCCCTGAGTTAAATCCTGTCTGCTATACATGTAAATAAGTAGCAAGAATATTTCTCTTACTTCATTATTCACTTTTAATTAATTTTGCAGCTTGAGAAGAAGAAAAAAATTGTTTGTTTGTCACGGGATTTTTGGGGATAGCAAAGACCACTCATATCATTTTTTTTTCGATCCTCGAAAGTCACGTAGCAACAGTATACTGCTCAAGGGAGGCTCTCGTTGTTTAATTCTGGAGAGGAGATCTGCTACCACATTCTGAAACCCATGCTTGTCTTTGATTTCCAAGTCGAACTCCTGGAGGAGAAGGATCCATTTCATCAATCTAGGCTTGGAATCCTTCTTCTGCTGTAGGTACCAGATAGCAGAGTGATCAGTATAGATGGTGACTTTAGATCCTAGAAGATAGGATCTGAATTTCTCAAGGGTGAATACCACTGCCAGCAATTCTTTTTCTATGACAGTTTAATTTCTCTGAGTTCATCTAGCATTTTGCTGGCATAGTGAATGGCATAGAGTACCTTGTCTTTTCTTTATCCTAGAACAACCCCAACTGCAAAGTCTGATGCATCCATCATGATCTCAAAGGGAAAAGACCAATATGATGAATGTAGGATTGGGGCTTGAGTGATGATCTCCTTTAGTTGACTAAATGAAAGGAGAACCTACTGATCAACATTAAATTCAGTCTCCTTGCACAACAATTCTGTAAGTGGTCAAGCGATGCGACTGAAGTCTCTAATGAATCTCCTATAGAAACCCACATACCCTAGGAATGACCTCACAAGTCTGACATTCTGAGGCGACTCAAGATTGCTGATAACATCCACCTTTGTCAGGTCAAATTCCATGCCACGCTTGGAAATGACGTGACCCGACACAATTCATTCTGTGGTCATGAAGTGACTCTTTTCCCAAGATAGCACGATATTGACTTCATCATATTTCTGAACTAGTCTGTCTAGGTGCTCAAGACATGCATCGAAACTGTCACCATAGATCGAGAAGTCGTCCATGAACACCCCGAGAAAACTGGAAACCATCTCAGCACAAGCATGCATCTTTGGAATGTGGCAGGTGCATTACACAGACCAAAGGGCATTCTCCTGAAGGCGTAGGTGCTTAACGGAAAAGTGAAGGTAGCCTTCTCTTAGTCCTCTGAGGCAATTGCCACTTGGTTGTACCCAGAGTTCCCATCCAGAAAGTAGAACAACTCATTGCCTGCTAATCTCTCCAGAACTTGATCGATGAATGGCAAGGGGAAGTGGTCCTTCATTGTTGCTGCATTGAGTCAGCGGTAGTCAACACATACCCACCAGGATGTCGTTACTCGAGTGGAACTCCTCTCCTCTGTCATTTGTAACAACGGTGAGCCCAACTTTCTTCGAAACTACATGCAGAGGACTCACCCATTTTGAATTGAAGATGGGATAAATGAAGCCCACGTCACAACATTGCGTGATTTCTTTCATGATTACGTCTCACAAATTTGGGTTCAATCTTCTTTGAAACTCTCGAGATGGCTTGGCATCTTCTTCCAAATAGATATGATGTGAACGCAAGGCAGAATTTATCCCATGGAGATCTGAGACGTGCCAACCAAGTGCCTTGCGGATTTTCTTTAGAAGCTCGAGAAGTCGAGATTCTTGATCCGAGGTCAACCTGCTGATGATGATGACTGGATACATCTTCTCTGCACCCGTAAGGAAGGCATATTTAAGACCTGCTGAAAGTGGCTTTAATTCAGGCTCTAATCTGGCCTGCTTCTCGATCACTTCAGAAACTATGCTGGTAGGTGGATGATCAGCCATGACTTTGGAGGTGCTGCTCACCTCAGTGGCTTGTTGTTCAAATGACAACGTGTCAAATAGATTTGCAATGAGTTCATCATATCCAGACTGGCATGAATCTTCTGAATCAAACAGATGTATCCTCCAATTAGATCAGGTAATATCGGAGCTTGAGTCACCTACACTTTTGTGGTCCTCCTTAGGAAAGAGGATGTCCAGTGTCCATGTGTCATTCAAAGAGAGTTTTGCATCTATGATTTCTGCAATAAAGTCACATTCCAGGCAGTGCTGCATGACTTTCATCAGATATGACTTTTGGCTCACTGATCATGTCTATGGTAACTCTGTTATTGCTCGAGCTGAACGTGATCTTCCTGGACCCATAGTCAACCGCAACCTCTACAGTGCGCAAGAATGGGCGTCCGAGGATAATTAGGGTCTGAAGTAATGGTGCAGGAGAGTCCATATCAAGGACTGCAAAATCAACTGGAAACTACATGCCCCACACCTTTACGACAATGTCATCCAACAAACCTCTGGGTCGTTTGATGGATCGATCAATGAACAGGAAGATCATGCATGTCTGCTTCAAGGGACAGAGCTTGAATTCTTGCAATAATGATGAGGGCAAGAGGTTGATGGAAGAGCTGATGTCAAGCAAGGTTCACTCGAAAACTTGGTTAAAAATATTGCATCTGATCAAAGGTGCTCCTTTATCTTGCTTCTTTTGAGGGAGATTGCTGATGACCGCAACCGTAGCCATGGTAAGGATGCGCTTCTCAACTTGCTGGTATATGTTATTACGATTCAATTGAAGCCTGTTTGTACATGCTTCCTTCAAGCCTTTCTTCACAATGTGCATGTATTCCATGGCTTGCATTAGTGGTATTTCAACAGTCAAAATTTTCAGAATATCCACAACACATGGATCAGATAATGCACTTTTCTTTGCAGACTTTTTGGATTTTTTTATTGCATCAGGAAAAGGAATATTTACAGAATTGAAATCAAAGGTAGTATTCTAATTTACAATAGAATTCTGGTCCACAATATTCTATACATCCGGCTATTGTTTATGGTTATTTTGTCGATTGCACACTTCCATGTAGATAGGTTTAAAAATATATTTTGCATATCACATGGAGTGAGCTAGGAAGCACTGTATGTCCTCTAACTCTGCATGCATCATTAGGTTCAATGATGAGATTTCCATCATCAAATCAACTTGTATGGCTTTTTTACTATCTCCCTATGACTTTGAGCATCTAGGACTTAAATGAAAATCTATAAAATCATTAGGTGCTTGTATGCAAAATATCCAAAAAAAGTGAAAACCGAAAAAATCTAAAATAAAGGGACTACTAAATAAACTTTGACCTTAATTAAAATTTATAATGGACTTCATTGTCTTGGGTTCATAAATCTCTCAATGTTTTCAGGTACCTTAAGAGGGGACCAAACCCCTCCCATGAGAGAGGCATGACCTGCTAAGGATTAAAGCCCAAAACTTAGTCTGTAACTGCCTTGTGTATCGTCTGGATTTCCAAAGTATTGGCACTTTTATCGTATGTGATCGAGTAGGGCCCTATCATCGATGATGTTCCCATCTTGTGTGGAACAACAACTTGGGCTGAAGTATTGAGCTTAGGCCACGCCCTCACGGGTGTGTCTGTCTCATCAGTTTATGTCCTAGAAGGTCCTTGCATGCTCACAGGTAATTCCATTACGAACGAGGCCCGAAATAGTGGTTTTGGCTATAAGCTTCCTCCTTCTATCTCTTTGGCTGAGTAGGGATCCAGGAAGGGTTACAAGGACCTCAAAAAGTGCAGACTACAGGTTACAAAGGAGGAGGACAAGTACGTAGGGATAGTGTACTAAGTACTTGTTATAAGATATGCTTGAAATAACAATTCTAAAAATGAAAAGATAAAAATACCCAACCCTTTATGGCTTCACACCGTGTTGAGTTGGTGAACCCATTTTTGTATTGTGTTTGCATGATCTATATTAAGGTTCAAAGATCAAGTCTCGCACAACTGCGCAAAATTTGGCATTTGTGTCTTCTCTTTGACCCCCTGCTTGTTTCAAGCCTTTCAATTGTTTTACAGTCCTTTTTATTTCTCGTTGACCACCGTATCCTTCTTCCCGCATCGATCTTCTCTTGCTTCACGATGTCAATCCATGGATGGTTTAGTCAAGACTGTTCTGACATATACATCAATTCCATGGACTCAGTATCGTTAATAATTCGGGGTCGATTCCCGAGAACCCGGTTCGGACCTTGTGAACTGATGATCTCCGTACTACTCATTTTCTTTGCACTTTCCTTTATCTCCTAATAAACCAGGGCCACTCTTGTCCCAATTCCACCCGTTGCGAATGGAGGTCGATTTCAGTCTACATCTTTTATTCCATTCACAACCATCTAGGATTGACCCTAATCTCATATTCGTCATGACAACTGGTATTCAATTTCAAGTAGTTTGATTGGGATTCTCTTGCATTACAGATAGAAGCCAGTCCCGGTCCTAGATCCTAATATAAAGTTCATCTCCTCAGATTCAAATCTAGAAACAGCTCCTCAGGGAAAGGGTAAGGGGCAGTAACCGCCCCAGTCAGAGCAGGGCCAAGCGCCCGACCAGAATTAGGTGAACGCTCAGCTACTGGCTTCCATCCAAGCCATCCAGCAACAACTAACAAAACAAGCCCTCATGCATACTGTCTTTCAAGATATACTAAATGACATGAGGAACATACCAGCATGAGGTGGAGGTGGAGAAAGACCCTGTGATGATCCATATTAGGAAGAAGAGGAACTAAGGAATGGAAACCTAAAATCGATGCTAAAGGAGACATATAATCTTGGAGACATCCAGATGACCGAGTGGATTCGCATCCATCCGGTCCATGCTCACTTCAAGCTAAAACCCCAGTTCCTTGCGCTCCTACCCTCATTTCACGTGAATACTAGTGAGGAATCCTACATTCACTTGTAGCAGTTCTCTTGCGTCTGTAGAACCACCCACTACCCTAACATTCGATTAGGTGTATCCAAGATGATTGTGTTACCCTTCAGCTTACAAGACAAGGTCTTGTACTGGGTCAATCATTTGGAAAAGGTCGTAACGACTTGGGAGGAACTTAAATCTTCGTTCCTTCACAAGTATTACCCTCTCGATCATCTCAACTAGATGCGAGCCAGGATCAACACCTTCACTCAAGCTACTTACTAGTCGATTCATGAAGCATGGGAGCGATTTACTAGGATGCAGGAGAAGTTCCCCCACCATGAGATACCGAAAACCAGTTTGGTCCAACACTTCTTCGGGGGCTTGAACGTAGAGAGCCAAAGACTAGTCAACACTACTTGTGGAGGATCCCACTTTAACAAAGATGAAGATGTGATATGGCAGATCTTTGAAGAAATTGTCGAGGGAGAGGCTACCTGATCTTCATCACGTGCTTATTAGAGACAGCCTCAAGTCCTCCACAAGCCAGTCCACATGGCAACGTCCTGCAAGGTAGAGAGAGATGAGAGCTCCAACCTCACCATCATTAGGGGCCATCTCTCAAAGATTGGCATTATCGAGAAACGGTCATAGGATCTTGAGAAGCTCACTGTGATCGAACAGAGGATGCAAAACTTGGATAAGCTAGACCAAATCACCAAGTAGTTGGAGCTGTTGGTGAGCACCATCAGTTCATGCCAGTCGACGACACCATCGTTAGAGACTCTTGTTGAATAAGGACGAACCATCACTGCCAAATCAACCTCAGCTAATCAGCCGCAACCGGTGATCTAGCATGCGTACTACATGCAGGAACACGAGCAGTCCCTGTAGTCTACCAGCCAGACTACCTACCATCTTCTGATCCAGCATTCCCACCACCACCAATGATACAGGAAGTCAACGGTGTCTGGAGAAACGGTGCGCAGTTGGCTCATCCTGCTAGACAACCCCAGTGCCAGCCACCAGCCAACCGACCTTACTACCATACTCATGGTGGTCATTTTGCACAGTCCTTTCAACCTCAGCCTCGGTATCATCATCATTAGTCTCTACAATACCATAATAATTAGAGACAATTGCAGTAGTACCCACAACCATCGTACCATCATCAATAGTCGTACCATAAGTATGCGGCTAGACCTCAGCAGCAATACCCTCCTCCATACTAGCAGTATCAACTTCCTCCTGCTCAGCAGCAACATCAGCAATCCCAGACGCATCCTCCACCACAACAGCCCTAGTGTGGTCAGCATGTTGAATCTTCCGAGGCAGTTCTAGTGAACCCCAACCTTGATTGCTTGGCCCAACTTGTAAAGTGTCTCGCAAAGATAAACAGAAAGCTAGACGATCTAACGGCCACCAAAACTTCTATCCGACTCCAAGTTGAAGCTAATCCCAATAATTTCAAGAGGAATGAGTAGGTGGAGTGTGATGTCTCGTCTGTGCATGTAGAGTCAGATGATTGTAATTCGGTTTTGTCTAATATTGTTACTCTCAGGAGCGGAGACCAAAAGTCCGATCTTCGATGCCACTCGGTGGCTGCCTCAACAAGTCCTGCAAGCGCTGTATGCGACCTCTCTCGGCACGTGGTCTCAAGTCCAAATAATTGAAGGATATGGTTAGATCCTCAAGCGCATCACGGAAGCGTGAGCATCGTATCGAATATGATGAGGAGCGACTAGTCGCACTAGTTGCTCGATGCAGCGGAATTTAAAAAATTTTTCTTACGACGAAACCACATGATCCAAGAACACTTCTCGGATCGTTTCGTCTAGACCACAAACAAGTAATAGGATTACCTCTTGAAGCGTGGTTGCGATCGAGTCTCTAAACGAAGAGACCTCCTGTCTCAAGTCCGATCCGACGGAGGAAACGCTTGCGAGCGCGGGGATGAACCGCGTGCTTCTCGCAATCCATGTTGATGTTCCAAGCGGCGGATCTCCTGATCTCGACACACGAGATCCGACGTCTTCATCATGAGCGAGGCGCACCGAAGGAGACGGAGATCCACGAGCAGAAGAACGGGCAGCATAACGACGATGCCGCGGCGATGGAGACTCTCTCCATGGCATCCATGGTGGACGGCCATGAGAGGGAGAGAGAGGGCTGGCGTCTAGAGAGAAAAAGAGAGAGAGAGATGCTTCTCAAGCATTATGTGTAAAGAGAGAGCATGGGTATGCCTCTCTATTTATAGGGTTTTGGGATCCATGGATCTCAATCCATATGACATATAAAATCAATGGATGAGATTGATTTATGTCAATCCAATGGTCAAGATTGTTGTTGGTAAAAACCAACAACTTGTGATTTAATTTTGATAAAATATATTTGATAAATCAAATATATATTAATACCAAATTAAATCAATCAAATAAAGAGAGAGAATACAAAAGAGAGATCTTTCCCCATAAAGAAGAGGGGACGGCCACCAATTCCCCAAGGGAATTGGGTGCCGCCCCTTCTATTCCTAATGGGGAGTGCAATCTCATGGATTCCATGAGATTGCACATCTCCTTGATTTTCTCTCTACTTATTTCCAACAACTATTTGTTGAGATTTTATTCTTCAAAAATAATTCACAATTATATTTGAGAATATTGCAATCTTGCCATGGAAAAATTGTGAATCATATTCACAACCCAAAACAACATATAATTTACATTGTTAATTAATTACACAATCTATATCCAATACACATAGTAATTAATCAACACATATAAATTATAATTAGCTCTCTCTAATACATTATAAATCACATTTATAATATATTATGAATAATTGGATATTACTATCCACATTATTCTTATCCATAATAATTAAATCACATTTAATTATATTGGATAACTTATTCTCATGTGCTCAAATAATATGAATCACATTCATATTATTTACATCTTTGATAATCAAATCACATTTAATTATCTAAGATAACTCTCCTTATAATATGAATCAAATTCATATTATTCATGATAATTAAATCACATTTAATTATCCATTTTCTCAATGCTCAGATACATATATCAACAATAGAATTATCCATGAACTCTTTCAAGGACAATGCGCTTTCTCCGCGAATACATGGAGATAAGGACATGACGATTGTATTGTTCCACGTATAGTGACATGGATACTGAGATCATATCTTAAATCCAGATCGCGGTCCTCCCATAGATGCTTGATTAAATCAAGACCGCAAATCTAATCTTCTCATTGCATCTGAATCATATTCAGATCAATGTCCAATATTTGGACTAAGATAAGATTACTTCTCTACTGAGAGGAGTCACTAAAATCCAGACCCGTTTCATAACTCCCTAGGAATGGAAGCGTCATGGTTATACAATCGTTTATGATCACATCACCCTCAGGTATTCCTAATACCTATACATCCTGCATACTGGAAGACTCAGATTAAACCCGAAGTATTGGATCAACTTTATACTGTCTACTAATGGTTTTATCAGTAAGTTTCTCATTCGATCATTGGGAGTCGGTATTGATCATATACTTTCGAAAAGCATATATCATACCTAGGTCTTGATCATATACTTTCCAAAAGTATATATCAAACCTACAAAATTCAGTCAAGGTTCCAAAGCGAGACGACCGTGCGCACAGAATTTGATTCTTCCCAATATCTCATGAGTGAGCTCATGTCTTCTGGTTCAGTAGTGAACATGTATGATCACTTTGAGAGATCGTATTACTCATATGCCCTTATATGCACACCAGCGCGCCGGTGTATAGACCTTGATTAGGTCATCAACCTATTGGTCTGCCAAATGTACATACTCAGACATATAGTAACACATCTGTCTCCGGTCAGAGGATGTGTGCCTATATCATGACAGCATATGATATAGGACTTTGGTTATCTCGATCTCGTTAAGTCAACTCTTTGACCTAACTAATATGACACCTCCGAATCTCTATTCCTATGCAGAGGACCTGCATCAAGAAGTCGGTCAGATATCAGCCTAACTGAGAAAGGATTGCCATCTCCTACTCAGGCTGGAGATCATCTCTTAATAATCATTTGATGGTGCTTGATGAGTCCTCAATCTAACTCATTAGATATTCATCTAAGCACCAGCCTCTATGATTCAATAATTGAATCAACAGCTGTATGATCATTAAGATGGCCATGGTACATAACCCTAATGGTACTAAGGGACCTATTATGCAAACTATGTATTCTTCATTTCAGATTAAGGAGTGAATTTGCAATAACATTTATTGCATAATGGCTCGCCGTGGGCTCGCATGTCCAACAATCTCCCACTAGCCCAAAGAGCCATTAATGGGCTAATCATTTAAACCCACACTCATGTGACAATCATAGGCTATTTAGAAAATAGCTAGGTAAGCTGATCAATCACTCTGTTCCCAAGAGACTACGCCAAGTCCTTTTACGACACTTGCATATCTCCTAGTAACAGTGCTCGCATCCAATGCGAATGTTGCATCTCATGCATCCGATACTCAATTTTGTTGGTTATAGTGTCCTTGACACTACATCTTATCATAACCAGTATTCCCATAATCCTAATTAGAATACCTTCATTCTTGGAGATCTCTATCTCCTAACGTATCTACAGTTAAGATCCTTATAGATCACTATCTACAAGGTCTTAAACCTTTGAAGATAAGACTTTGAGATCACTATCTCTAAGTTTCATCATCTTTGAAGATATTGTTATTACTACAATCAAGTGTTTTATCTCCATAGTAGGATTAGTAACAGTTTACTACTCCCACTGCATGGTAGACATCTGGTTCTTGTACACATCTAGCATACATTCAGCTTCTCATAACTGATGCACAAGTGCAAGCAGTTCTAGCATTCTCTTCCTCAACTCTTTGAGGTGCTATCCCTTTAGATAGGTCAGTACTATATCTTAAGGGAAAGAAGCCTTTCTTGGAATTTTCCAGGAAATGGAATAAGTCCAAGGTGTACTACTAATGTGACAGTTTCAATACTCTCTTTTCCTTGATTCTGATCAACTTCAGAATTAAGATCTAAGAGGTATCTTTTGAGATCGTATCTCTAGGTATGAAACAACCAAATTTTAAAACACTTATTATTATCCTTATATCATTCCAAATGATTAGAATAATATCTACATTTAGCACGATGAACACAATGGCACTCCCACTAAGCTTCACATGGTTCATCAAGATTCTGTCTGAAATCATAACATTTATAATTTCATCAAATCTTATGTTCCAACTATAGGAATCTTATTGGAGTCCAAAGATGGAGTTCTTCAGCTAGCACACCTTGCTTTCCTCAACCATGAAGCCATAGGGCTACTTCATATGAATATCCTCAGGGAGGTATTCATAGAGGAATGCAAACTCACATCATGAAGATATCATAGATAAGTTGTGTAGCTATAGTTAGCAATATTCTGATGGGTTAAAGCAAGGTCGCTAGAGAGGAAGTCTCATCGCAAGCGATGTCTTCTCTTCGATGTGTAGCTCAAGGCTACGAACCGTGCTATTGAAGGTCTATACCTTCTCATCAGGTTCCCTCTTTCTCTTGAAGATCCATTTACACCTTACTAGGTCTGACCCATATAGGTGGATCCTCGAGGGTCCATATACAACACTTGTATATGAAGTCTACATTAGACTTTTATTGCTAATATCCATCTTTCCATGTCATGATCCTCAGGAGCTTCAATACATGAAGTCCGATCATTTTCAGACTCAACTGACACATGGAATCCATCCTCAAACTTATTTGAAGAGGTATTAATGTTTCATCTTTAATTGTCTATTTAGTTTCCGATTTCAGGAGCCTCATTATCTTCTCAAGATTAAATGAGTTCCTTTTCTTCATTTTCATCTTGATTCTCAAGAGAGTCATCCTATAAGAATCATATTCTCAAAGATGAGATCTTTTAAGAATCTCAAGGTCATAAAGTAGGTATACAATACCATCCTTTATTTCCCTAATGAAGTAGCACTTTCTAGTGCTAGATTCCAGCTTACATGCATGGAACCTTATTAAGTATATAATGTAGTCTCTACTACATATATACCTTGGAAACTTAAGAGATAATTATGCTAGGATTAATCATTGATTAAATCATGTCACACATGATCAATTGTATCTCCCTACAACTCCATTGAGTTAAGGTTCATTAGGAGGATTGAGATAGGAATGATATTCATATCTCCATAAGATATTTCTTGAATTCATCTAATAGGTACATGCTACCTTGGTTAGATCAAATTCAATTCATCTTCCTTCAAACTTTGGTTCTAAACCAAAATTGCGAAATCTTTGAACATTTCAAAGGTTTCTTAGGTGAAGAGAAGAAATCTCATATCATACATAATCATTAACAGATATCACATATCCATAATGTTTACTATGATATAGTTGATCTGCATACATCAATATGTATGAGATCCTTAATACCTTGACATCTTACACCTTTCCCAAGGAAGGGTGTATTGGACATTTTACTTTGAATACAATATTCACAAGTATGTGAGATTTGAATCTTTAGACAATCTAAAGTTTCATGTCTTATTAGTCCATTGATCTCATCAACAGACATATGTCCAAAATTTGATGTCAGATCATTATCAAATGATCTTTATCCTCCTATTGATCTTTTTAATTCTCAGTATTAAAAAAAAATGAACCATTAATTAATTTTCTAATTTAATAGAGTCCACTAGATTTTAGATTACTATCTGAAATATCTCCATCATAACTCTTTATGATAGATTTATTACAGAATTCATGTTTATATCCAACAATTAGAAATAAACAATGAGTGTATTCTAATATCTAGGTCATAGAGACATTCTCTAAGACTAAGGGCTCCCACTGAAAATATGAAGTCTATTGATCTCATGGAAATTGTTGCAACACTTGCATCACTTTCAACATGGATGGCCAATAAACCTTAAGATTGAATTTCTAATACATATGCAACCAATTGCAAGTGTCATTAGAAAATTGAGATACAATTATTAGACTTTATCTTATCAAATAAGTAAGTCAATATCAATGATTATATGTAGATTAATCTGATGCACTATCTGATTCCTTCTCTAAGGATTCTAGATAGATTTGATAGTCATACTATCAACACATCAACTTATTGCAGTATTGGCATTCATTCAACTCTTTGAATGTCATATGGAAGTTACAGAAATACAATCAACCTTTTTGGGTCCAACCCATGCTTCCACTGCGCTCCCTTTATCTATAAGCAACCATTACTCAAGATTAAAGATCTCTTATTTTAAATTCAAAAGAATTTAAAGTAAGAGTATCTCAACATTTATACATGCTTCACCCAATTCATATAATATGAATATTATGAAGCTTCATGAATGACTAGAGTATAGACAGTAGAATGATGACACTCATCATCTACATCCATCTAAACTCTTAAAACATAGGTTCAGGTAGGTACTCAAATAATTTGAATACATCATCTGTTATAGAGCTACCATTCTACATGATGTAGAGAACCATGTCATTCATGATTAAATGTCAAGAGCACATATGTATGCCAGAATATCTTTATTGATTTTATAAGGATTATTTGATAATTACGATCATTATCGACATGTCACTTCAAAAGTACATTCGACAAGATCAAGACTTATAGAGACATACAAACCCTAGGGTTTTAACCCTATTGTCTATTTAATTATCACTTCTCATTATTATGAGGAAACTTGCATATTGCAACCACATACATTATGTGTCCAACTGCAATTACAATATCTGGATTAAGGGTCCAATCCATGATATTTTACTGGTTATTATTGAGTATAGAATTGAGTGGGTTTAATGAAGGATTATCTGAAATAAGAAATTTGCATGAGTGTATATATATATATATACATATTATACTTTGATTTAGGAGTTTTTATATCAAAGTTATCTTGCCATGTCAACAATGAAAGTTCATTCCCTTAATCACTTTCAATGTAAGAGATATACTTACCATTATATCTCAGCAAGATCTGGGATCTCCTCTTTATCTTTGTTACATCCCAATAATATGAGAAACTGCAACTCCAATAAAGAGAAGCGGGAACACATTCCGCCTTGCAAGTCCAACTTGCATTTCCCAATTCGGTCTTTAACACCCGGGCCCACCACCCCTAAGGTGATGTTGATCCGTCGTTAATTGAACCAACCGTCAACAGGAATAGAACTCGCTATGCGCAATCCAATATCGCCCCAATAATATGAGGATCCGATATTGGGGTCACTACGCATACGGCCTTACTCTTTCGAGAAGCAAAGAGTCCGATCCAGATGCGCTTGTATATAGGAGCTGTCACTACGTACAGGCGTCTCTTATATACAATCCCTGGCGACGGAAACCCTTCGCCTTGACGGGAGACCATGGATGTCACTTATGTGATCCTCCACCTCTTATTCAAATTTAATTAATTACTATGAATCACATTCATATAATTAATTCTTCCAAGGGAATTATTAACTCTAATCATATCAGAGTATTTTTATTGGACATAATTAACTTAATCATATTAAATTAATTATCAATCCACATCAATCAATCAAACTTGATTGTCTTACTTGAATATATATGGTATTATTCTCAAAGTACGTATTAATTTATATTTTAATAATTAGAAAAATACATCTTAATCCCTCAAACATTATTCCGGCCCTACCCGCTGTCATGGCCAGTATCGGCGGGAGTGGGACGGACCGCATACGTTGCAACCCGCTACCCCAGCGATCCCCGACTAGACATCATATCCGCCTCGGGAAAGGATAATGCCAAATTGATTAATTTGTACTTGAGATGATCATCGGTTCTTCAACCGAAATTATACCATATATTAATCAAAACAATTTTGATTATAAGGAAATTTGCTAGACAAATTCCCAATCCTATTCAAGCAAGGAGTTTGATGATTGTGTTTCCAATTATGATCTAGATCAAATCTAATCAATTAATTGGTTGAGGTCAAGTCAATTAAGAAAATAATCATATTCCAATATTTCTCAAATATTTTCCATAATTATTTCACGAAATTAACAATTAATTTCACTAATTGACAATCACATGGTTCTTGATTAGGAAAGTAATTTCAGCAGTGACCCCTACTTACTAAAATTAGCATATCTCAATCAATTTAAATCCAAATTAAGCAAAGTAAGTTTCCATAGTTTGCTAACTTGATTTACAACAGAACCTATGTAATTTGAACGTATTTCGAGGCGTCTCTAAACAGTAATTAACTCTTTAATTACGTTAAGATTCGCAGTTCCCGTAACAGTGGATACATGTTTATTAAAACAACCATATATAGAGCAAACGAAATCCGATATGGTTTCCTTATTTAATGGGGAACAAAATCCAGGTATTAAATTCGTGTTTAAATAATTTAAACAGTGCCGAATTTATTTACTAAACAGATCTGCGAAATCAAATGCGATGTAAACTTTCGCGACCTTAACGAACCCAAGTCGTCCTCGGTTTGCGAATCATATTCGAAACCGTCAACCTGGCTCTGATACCACTTGAAGGATATGGTTAGATCCTCAAGCGCATCACAGAAACGTGAGCGTCGTATCGAATACGACGAGGAGCGACTAGTCGCACTAGTAGCTCGATGCAGCGGAATTTAAAAAATTTTTCTTACGACGAAACCACATGATCCAAGAACACTTCTCGGATCGTTTCGTCTAGACCACAAACAAGTAATAGGATTACCTCTTGAAGCGTGGTTGCGATCGAGTCTCTAAATGAAGAGACCTCCTGTCTGAAGTCTGATCCGACGGAGGAAACGCTTGCGAGCGCGGGGATGAACCGCGTGCTTCTCGCAATCCATGTTGATGATCCAAGCGGCGGATCTCCTGATCTCGACACACGAGATCCGACGTCTTCTTCACGAGCGAGGCACACCAAAGGAGACGGAGAGCCACGAGCAGAAGAACGGGCAGCATAACGACGATGCCGCGGCGATGGAGACTCTCTCCATGGCATCCATGGTGGACGGCCATGAGAGGGAGAGAGAGAGATGACGTCTAGAGAGAATAAGAGAAAGAGAGAGATGCTTCTCAAGCATTATGTGTAAAGAGAGAGCATGGGTATGCCTCTCTATTTATAGGGTTTTGGGATCCATGGATCTCAATCCATGTGACATATAAAATCAATGGATGAGATTGATTTATGTCAATCCAATGGTCAAGATTGTTGTTGGTAAAAACCAACAACTTGTGATTTAATTTTGATAAAATATATTTGATAAATCAAATATATATTAATACCAAATTAAATCAATCAAATAAAGAGAGAGAATACAAAAGAGAGATCTTTCCCCATAAAGAAGAGGGGACGGCCACCAATTCCCCAAGGGAATTGGGTGCCGCCCCTTCTATTCCTAATGGGGAGTGCAATCTCATGGATTCCACGAGATTGCACATCTCCTTGATTTTCTCTCTACTTATTTCCAACAACTATTTGTTGAGATTTTATTCTTCAAAAATAATTCACAATTATATTTGAGAATATTGCAATCTTGCCATGGAAAAATTGTGAATCATATTCACAACCCAAAACAACATATAATTTACATTGTTAATTAATTACACAATCTATATCCAATACACATAGTAATTAATCAACACATATAAATTATAATTAGCTCTCTCTAATACATTATAAATCACATTTATAATATATTATGAATAATTGGATTATACTATCCATATTATTCTTATCCATATCAATTAAATCACATTTAATTATATTGGATAACTTATTCTCATGTGCTCAAATAATATGAATCACATTCATATTATTTACATCTTTGATAATCAAATCACATTTAATTATCTAAGATAACTCTCCTTATAATATGAATCAAATTCATATTATTCATGATAATTAAATCACATTTAATTATCCATTTTCTCAATGCTCGGATACATATATCAACAATAGAATTATCCATGAACTCTTTCAAGGACAATGCGCTTTCTCCGCGAATACTTGGAGATAAGGACATGGCGATTGTATTGTTCCACGTATAGTGACATGAATATTGAGATCATATCTCAAATCCAGATCGCGGTCCTCCCATAGATGCTTGATTAAATCAAGACCGCAAATCTAATCTTCTCATTGCATCTGAATCATATTCAGATCAAAGTCCAATATTTGGACTAAGATAAGATTACTTCTCTACTGAGAGGAGTCGCTAAAATCTAGACCCGTTTCATCACTCCCTAGGAATGGAAGCGTCATGGTTATACAATCGTTTATGATCACATCACTCTCAGGTATTCCTAATACCTGTACATCCTGCATATTGGAAGACTCAGATTAAACCCGAAGTATTGGATCAACTTTATACTGTCTACTTCATGGTTTTATCAGTAAGTTTCTCATTCGATCATTGGGAGTCGGTATTGATCATATACTTTCCAAAAGCATATATCATACCTAGGTCTTGATCATATACTTTCGAAAAGTATATATCAAACCTACAAAATTTAGTCAAGCTTCCAAAGCGAGACGACCGTACGCATGGAATTTGATTCTTCCCAATATCTCATGAGTGAGCTCATGTCTTCTGGTTCAGTAGTGAACATGTATGATCCCTTTGAGAGATCGTATTACTCATATGCCCTTATATGCACACCAGCGCGCCAGTGTATATACCTTGATTAGGTCATCAACCTATTGGTCTGCCAAATGTACATACTCAGACATATAGTAACACATCTGTCTCAGGTCAGAGGATGTGTGCCTATATCATGACAGCATATGATATAGGACTTTGGTTATCTCGATCTCGCTAAGTCAACTCTTTGACCTAACTAATCTGACACCTCCGAATCTCTATTCCTATGCAGAGGACCTGCATCAAGAAGTCGGTCAGATATCAGCCTAATTGAGAAAGGATTGCCATCTCCTACTCAGGCTGGAGATCATCTCTTAATAATCATTTGACGGTGCTTGATGAGTCCTCAATCTAACTCATTAGATATTCATCTAAGCACCAGCCTCTATGATTCAATAATTGAATCAACAGCTGTATGATCATTAAGATGGCCATGGTACATAACCCTAATGGTACTAAGGGACCTATTATGCAAACTATGTATTCTTCATTTCAGACTAAGGAGTGAATTTGCAATAACATTTATTGCATAATGGCTCGCCGTGGGCTCGCATGTCCAACAATAATTAACAATTATTAATTTGACTAGATCCAAACATAAGAAACTACATGTACATAATTCTTATTAGGGTTTGGACTTAATTACCGATTCAAGCAACCTAAAATCTTGCTCTATGCACATAAAACAAATAGAAAAAAGGCATAAAAAACCCAAAACATCGAGAAACAAATCAAACAAAGCGATGAAAATGCAAGAAAATCATTATGAGGCCCTCAGATGAACAATCGCCTGGGCAGTGGACCTCGTAGAGTAGAGTAGTGTCCAAGTCCATAATTATTATAAATAATGAATAAATTAACTACTCTATCTCACCAAAATAAAAATCTAAATTAATAATCTAGTTTAATTATCCTCCTTGGTATGCCTGCTGCCTCTCCAACTGGTCATAATAGAAGGACCAATCTCCACCTGGCTTGGCTGTATCGTCCTCCTAAGAGGCCGTACTTGCATAGCGGGCCCTCGCAACAAACACAACAAAAGAGATGTATTAGCACAATGAATCAAAGAGTGTATTTAAACAAATGTAAAATGAGGCATATACAAGAAGGAGATAGAAAATAAATGAATCGATAAATATGTACAAGGGAATGAATGAATCAATAAATAAAAGATAAATAATTACAAAGTATGATACACTACATTTCTGCCCGACAACGGTGCCATTTGATGGCTAGGTAGTCTCAAGCAGGTTTAAAATGTATCCTCATGGAGTGCGAGGATGAGTTATCGCTAAGGTGACCCGCAAGGGAATCCCTAGATCGACCAACAAGAACCCACAATATGATAATAAGCAATGAATAGACAAAAATGTGAGGCATAATTTATTATACTTTACAAACAAAAATGTATAGCATGTAAGCATGTAGAGGTCGAACCAGAGAGAGCAAACTAGGAAGCCTATGATTATTGCTAATCAATGTGTATTATGTACATACTTGTCTTTGAGTTTTTTTATGTGGGTTTTGATTATTTATATTTATACATATATAAATTAATAATAAATGTATGTATAGAGGTAATTTAATAATAAAAATAAGATAGATTACATATGATATATATATTATATACATATAGGTAGAGATACACACAAAAGGTGTATATATAATAAAAATTTTTAGGTTTTTTTAAATTTGCTTTTTTATTTCTTTTTGATTTTTTTAAAAAATAAAAATATATTGATATAAAATATATTATTACATAATATAAGTATATAGATAATATATATATATAGACATATGATAGCATGTATATATATATGTATAATTAGTCCAAAAATATAGCAGAAAAAATATTTTTTTAAGCTTTTTTATAATTTTCTCATGTTTATTTTTGATTTTTCTAAGAATTTTGCTACTTGTGTATATATTTTTAAAGCAAAAAATCCTAAAATAAGGATTAAATAAATATACCGAATTGGGTTAGAATTTAAAAATAATAAAAAGTATCCAAAATTTTTCAAACCAATTTTAATTAATAATATATAATAAAAAGAAAATTCAGAAACAAAAATAATTATTTTTGACTATTTTTACTATATTTTGGAGCCTTTTAATTTTATGTGTTTTCTTTTTCTATTTTTAGGGATTTTTGGTTTAGAGAGACAATATACTAAAAGAAACAAAATGTATCTGGAATTTTCAAGGCCTTTTAGTATTTTTTGGCATTTTTAAAGCTAAACATATAATTAACGCTCACTTTTTGAATTTTAATAAATAGATAAATGCAAAAAATTGCAAACTAAAAATCAAATATGAAAATATGTCGTCTCAAGCATTTACGTGCATTTTTACAAAATTAAATACAACCAATAATTATTTTTAGCAAAAAAAATATGAAATAACATTTAATGTTCTGATAGGGATCTAGTTGCAATTAAAAGAAATATTTCCTTCATTCCCAAACCCTATTACAATATCCAGGGGCATACATGCAATTTTCTACAAAATAAATAAATTAAAAATGCCCTAGATGGACCTTTTTTGCAAATATACAATAGTTCATGGTCCCATTTACAATTTTCCATAAATATAACACTAAAATACAATTCTGTGTATTAAAAATAAATATACAAAATCGGGAGGGTATGCATGCAAAATACCCAACTCATGTGGCAAGACACGTAAGCTGAGCTAGTGTGGACACGTGGGCAAATACATGAAACCACAAGGCACTGTATGCAATTTTTACACAAATATTTACACTCCAGACAAGAATTAAAATACTAAAAAGAAATAAAAAAGGTGGTGAGGGATAAATGCTACCCCTATTTGCACGCAAATCGATGGCTAGGATCTCTTTACTTACACACGTGGCAACACCACAACGCCCGATAACCCTTCGGCGATTGACGCCTGAGATTTAATTATGAACCTCCATCAACAGTCGACTGCTGCAGATACTGGACGGCTGAGATGAGAATTGGAGCCCCTCCTTCATCCAACGGCTACTACTACGCTCGAAGAACAGGGAAGAAGGCCCCTGTCTCTGAGCTTTGATCATCAAATCCTCCTTCCCCCGAGCTCATTCTTCGATGCTGAGCCGCTCCACAGGCTTGGGGAGGTCTTCCGCAACGAGTGGATGCTTTAAAAATGTCTGGGCCCCATCGGAGGGGGCCTGGAGTCTCGATCTTCTTAGAGGCGCTCTCAAACCTCAACATCCCTCAGACGAGGTCCTCCAGACCTGAATATGAACTGGAAAGCATGTCGAGACAAGGGCGACATGATCTGGGCTATTATTTGATGGAATCGATGCGAGATGAAGAAGGATGGTGATGCTTCGATGAAGGCGGTGGAGGAGCATCAGATTCTTCGATCCAGAAGGAGTCGAAGTTGAATTGATGGTCAGGGACGTAGAGAAATGATGGGGGTAGATGATGGAGTGGTCGTGGATGTCGGATACAAGGTGTAACGATGAATCACAATGACCAGAGCTCTAGAGCTCTGATGAGACCTAAATATAAACCTATGCTAAAACAATAATTAAAACACAAAACAAAAGGCAAAAAATGAAATATACGAACTAAAACTACCTAGAAATAAGAAAACGATGCAATTCTAACCTGATGGTGGACCATGGAGCAGGACGGTCGTCGGAGCGTCGCTTGGGCCTTCTCTCCTCCCACGGTGCTCCAAACCTCAAGGAAAGGACCTCTGTCACTGGTGAACTCTCTTACACACGATTGGGGGTACTACAGAGCTTGGAGAGGGATCAAAGGTGAATGGGAGGAATTGGAGTTTTATTTATAGATAAGTTTTTGGCGAATTTCGAGCTGGATTATTGAGAGTCTCAGGGCATATCGATGAGATCTAATGAGTGAGGTTGGTAATTGTGATGGGAACGAGATCTATGAAGGACTCAAGGTGAATGGAGGCACGTAGTGGCTGAGGAATATGCATTTCATCATCTTTATTCATTTATTTTAGCTTAAAATCTCTTATAAAACACATGTAAATATCTTAATCCCATTCTTTTACCAACTTTAGTTATTGTGTAAAAATTGTATGTTTATCACTATTTTAGCTTAAAATAAATAAATAAAGAAATAAAGGAAATACAAGACTGTATATATGTAATAGATACATGCTGAATCAAACCCTGAGAGAAGGTCAAGACTTGACCTGATCGACAAGGAATAAAGTAGGGGGAGAAAAGGCCAAAAACACCAAAAATCCCAGAAATACAATGGTCACTTGTAATTATTCATCGCATGTACATTATTGTCTATAATACACAATTCCTCCAATATTTTATTCATTAACAAATTCATTGTAAATAAAAATTATTTCTTCTTGAAAATTGTGCCTAAAATTCTTTTGTAAATAATAAAAATAATTCTAAATAAAATATGTATATTGTGTAAATAACACCAGTTTCCAAAAGCCATAAAAGTTCAAACTTTCAAGATCAATATTTTCTCCAACTAAACTCCAAATTCATCAAACTCACTTTCATTATACTTCAGATTAAATTATCTTTAAAATGGAAGTGATGTCATAAAATTCAGAGTTAAGGTGTGAAATGTGGCCAATTGGGGTATTATTGTATATTATACCTATATATATAGTATATATATTTTATTCATTTAATTTCTTTTACACAAATGTGAATTTATATTTTTAATTACTTTTAAATATTAAATTTAACTCAAATAAAATAAAATAAAAATCATAATATCAAAAAACAATAAAAATAAAGTCATGTCGATATTGTAACTGTATCACCATGTATATACTATGCTTATACCTATTTAATTAACCTAACAAATTACTTCTTAAAATCAAATAAAAATATCTTTAAAACCCTTGTAAAATATTGTAAATACATAAAATATTAAATTATGTATATATGTATATAATTAATTAATTAATAATCCAAATACTGTATATATAGGTATACATATCTGTAAATAACAACTTGTATTTATTTTAACCGTTGTTATATTATTTAAATAATTAAAAATCACCAAAATTAACTTTAATTTAATATTAACATTTTTTATTTACATTATCTATTAAATAAATTCATTTTTGATTTTTTATTTAATTATTTAACTTTTATTTACTGTTTGTCATGTAGCTTATTTTGGACTCATTCCATGTGTGATTTGATTGGTCGACCTGGGTTTGTTGACCCAGGTGAACTACTCAGCCAGCGCCTCCTCTTCCACTAACTTCTCTCCAGCATTAGTTCACCTCATTTTCCCATCCGCTCTAATTCATAACGTCTCCCGCATCCTTCGTTAACATTCAAGCTCATTCAAACCTCTTCTACGTCAGCCTAACCATTCCATCAATAACACCTCGATCGTTGACCATTTTGAATTTCAAAACCTCACCTAAGCCAGCCCTATAAATATCCACCCTTCAACTTCGGAGAGGATTTAATCCGTCCTTGACCCATATTTTTGCCCGCGATCGGTTCATGGAGATAGCCGTGGTGATAGAGCAGTTGCTCTTCAATTTTGAGTGCGAAAGATCGAGTGAAGGCTGTAATTCATCCACATCGGCGACGAGCTCCGCCGCACATCTCCTCCTCTCTGCCACATCACAGATTGAGGTGATTTCTACCCTTGTTCTTATCCGTTGGTAACCTAGATAGATTGTCTTTGATTTATTCTTTATTTTTTGCTTTGATTTTACTTGAATCTCTAAGATCAGACCTACATCTTCCACCTCTGATCTGCATGATTGGAGGAGATACGATCGTCGTTGAACCTATCCGACTACACCCGCACACTCACACTGTCTTTCTCCAGCCCGTTCACCTGCTGATCACCTCTAGTCATTCATAGAGCTAGAGTTCGACTTCCTCTCCGACCACCTCCCTCGGAAGTCCCCGCTCATCCCCATTTCACAAGCTTCTGACCTAACTTCTTAGTCAGAGGAACCCTCCAAGCTTCAGATTTAACTTGCAGGGTCAAAGCACACGGATCTAGCACTGTAGCGAGACCTCGAGGTCGACCTGCAACTATTCCTATCTTTCCCCCAGATCCATGCTTGAAGACCTTTGAGCTCCTTTTCTTGCTCTAACCGACAGAGGAGGATCCCAGGAAGCTGTAGTGCCAGCCAGCAATTGACTCAGGCGAAGGACGACCGAGAATCTATTGATTAAAGTTTGCTGGAGATCGCATTCTTCCCAGTTCTTCCAAATGTACTTGCAGCCACACGATCAAGAACACGACGCCATATTTGATCTCAGTTGTTCAAAAACCCCCAATTCTCTGTCGAGAGATCCACCTTCTAGATCTGATCGATGCCATTCACCTAAGATTTGACATCAACCATCCGATTAGATTGGGAGCGCATCAAAACCATCAAAGGCACCATGTCAATAAAGGGTACAATTGCACCCCTATTCCTGTCTTTTATTTTATTTGCAAACAAGTCCTTGCATGGAGACGTGTTAGCATGCAATAGATTGAACAATTGCATTTTAAAACCTCTCATTTCATTTGCATTTTAGTTCAGTTTGAACCGCAGTGCGTGCTCAACACACGATTTTTATGGTAAATTGCAATAAAGATACCACATGTTTGTGTGACTGTACGGACCCTCCATTTAATCTATTTACATAAAGGTCCAGTCCAGAGGGGCACACGTGCCCAAGCATGTGAGTTTTGGACATTTTCATCATTAGCCTCGCTATTTTATCATTTGTTATCATTCAACCTGTATATTTAAAATAATTGCATATTAGTACCTGTGAGTCTCTTTTATTTTTGTATGTTTGAACTTTAATAAAAATTAGCAAAACCCATTTAAAAATTCTACAAAAATTCACATTAGCTTCTGTCACCTTCATCTTGCATCTCCAATTTGCATTTCACATTTTATTTATTTATACTATTTATTAAAATTCAAAAACCTTGTAAAAATGTCCTATTTGCATTAAAAAGTTAATAAAAATTATAAAACTTTATCTTAAAGTTCTAAAAAAATTCCATTTATCTATTTGATCCTTTTTTATTTCTATCCATTTTTTACATGTTTTTCTTTATGAAAACAATAAAAATCATAAAACTCTTAAAAACATTAAAAACTATTAAAAATTCAATTAAAATAAAAAAATCACAAAATGGCTCTCTGGAAAACATAAAATATCTTTTATTCTGCATATACTTCAACTATTTTTGACATTAATTATTATTTTAAAATGCAAAAAATATTTATTTTATTTTTTATTTAATTCCCTATTTTTAATTTATTTAAACGCTTTAAAATTTTGTGGAAATTTGAAAAAACTATAAAACATTAAAAATTTATCTAAAACCCAAAAATAATTTTTCTTTGTTATGATTATTTTTGACACAATTGTAAAATACAAAAAGAGTTGTATGTGTGCTTTAAATTCTCCTTATTTTTCTTATTACTTTTTGAAAAATAAATAAATATATATATAAATTAAAAATCTGAAAATGAAATAAAATCTATAAACCTAAAATTCCTTAAAAAATCCAAAATCCAAAAAGAAAATACAACATCTAACCATAGTGTGAATAAAAATTCCTTTATTCTTTCATTGAATTCTCATTGCATAGAATAACCATCGGGATTTTGGTAGCCTCCTTGAGTTCGATCCTGTTAGCTATAAATATAAATTAAATAGCAAAGTCTCTTGCTACATTTTCTGTATTTATTTCTTCTTGAAAATCAATAAAATTTTTATTTAATGCTTCTTTGGGTTGCAACGACCACATTTTCATTTGTGATTAATTCATTGAAATAAAAACCCAAAGATTAGTGCTTAATAGTGGCCTGGAAAATTCAACGAAGGACAGAGGTGGGGAAGGACAGTTGACCGAGGTCAACATTCCTTGCCTCCTAATTGGTCCACATCGGACACTACAGGATAAAAGCGTTGTATTTATTTGAAAATAATTAATTAAAAATAGTAAATGATTTTATTGATTTTTGGGTATAAAAAATATTTATTATTTTATTTAGTATTTTAATATGATTTCTATTTATTTTTATGAGTTAATTTATCTCAAGTTACTTTTTGTAAGTGTGTTTATAGGCATATTGGCCTAAGTTTTGCACATTTTAATTTAATTTTGTATTTTTGATTTTATTATTTTATTTTCATATTTTATGTATTTACAACTTATTTATACATGCATAAACATAGTTTTCTTGTATTTCTCTAATGTTATTTGCACACTTAAATAAATAGGGATATACATTATACAGGTATAAGTATATCTATATCAACTATATACTTATATAAACTATTTTGTTTTTGTGTTTTCTTTATGATTTTATTATATTCTAAATATGTATTTACAAAATTTAAAAATAATAAATTATAAAAATAATACGAAATAAATAAAATGAATACATTATTTAAGTATACCATACAATAGCTGTTCGGAACCTAACTTTCACACCTTAACTCCAAATTAAGTGAAACCACCATCATTAAATAGATAATCAAAAGTTATATACAATTAAAGGCGATTTTGATGCATTTTGAGTTTTTATTGAGGAGATATGGGTATGGGAGTTTGGATTTTGGCTTTTTATTCTAAGCATAGAATGTACATTGCATCTTATTTTTGTGCAAACTCATTTTTATATTTTTCTGTACATTTTTATCTACAACTTTTATGTACAAAATTTATTGATTTGAGGTAACAAAGAATAAAATGAGTCCCAAAAATGCTTTGTTGACGAATGAATAAATGGAATTTTTAGTGTATATTTGACCTTTATCTCCCCTACTTTATTTCTTATCGACCAAATCAATTATTGACTTGGTCTCGGGGTTTAGGGTCATAAAATACCTTTGGAATTTTATTTATTTTTCTCTTTCTTCTTTTATTTTGACTTTAAACAATGTAATATCTAGAATAATTATACAATAAATAATGAATGCTAATTTGTCCAAAATAATGGTATTTACATGCATTTAGCTAGGGTTTAAAGGCTAAAATGAAAGAATAAGGGTGATGAAATGGAGATTCATCAATATTATATAGACATATTTAAAATATAAGCGTAAATAATGACATGTAAAAAGACACAAAAATCAATATTAAATACTAATATACATGTAGAATATACCTATGATATATTATATATGTCTTTATTTAAGTACATAAAGAAATTTATAAAAATATTTAAAAATAGATTGGAACAAGATTTTTTATTTAAAAATAGTATTATGTATACAAATAAGAAAATATAGATAATAAAATATATATAGATAAACACTTATAAAATATATAAATTATTATACCTATAAAATTAAGTTGTAAAAATAAATAAAAATCATAGTAAATTAGTTTATAAAATAATGATTTTTAATGTTTTATTTAATTAATTCATTTGTTATTTTTTTCATTTATTTATTCTTTTCATTGCTATTTTGTCCTCATTAGGTCCGAAGTGGGCCAATGAAGATCTTTCATATGTTAACCCTTATTCAACTGTATATTCTTCAGCCGCCTACGTGCCAGACCCATGACCCTCTGACCTTCACCTAATTTCCATGCATGATCCATGGCTATACGCACCTCAATTTCTTCATAAAAAATCATTAGGGCACATTTCTCAATTACGCCATGTGTTGATATTTGCTGTACATACAATCCATCACCTGCAAACTCGTGACCTTTGAACCCCTTTGGCCTTGCCTACAAATAACCTCCTCCTCCATTTTTTAAAGTTTTGATCCCTCTTAGAGCGTTGTAACCCCTATATGCACTCGAGATGCATTGATCTTGGTGACAGGAAGGTCTGCATAGGATTTAGCGTGGACAAAGCATCAATGACCGACCCATCATCGGTGGAGGTCCCCCTCTAGGTGGTCTTTTGCTCCTTGGCATATCAGTCAGTTTGAGCTATTTTTATCGCATTTTAGTGTAGATTTCCTTTCTCGCATCTCATTTCCATTTTGATTATAATCATTTTCATGCTATGTAGATTAAATTTCATTAGTTTAGAGTTCACTAGAGCTTAGATCTCCGACCACTATTCTATATGGAGTCAACCCCTGTTTCGACTTACTTTCACCTCCATCTCACTCCCCAACATCTTCTACATCGCTACGACCCCCCCATCACCTCAGATTTTGCAAAAACCAGAGACATCAATTCTTCATCTTTGCCCATCATCGGAGCACCTTTGCCACTTCCATTCCCTTTGCTTTGCAGCTTCAGAAAGGGATGGGGAGCTTTTCCTCCGTGCCCTTAACTCTTTTGTGTAGGAAACATACCCTGTGGAAGCTATTGAAGCCCACAACGAAGAAGTAAGAAGCTCCCTAGGTTGCATGAGCATACTGACCTCCAGACCTCTCCCCGACAAGGTTTGGACTCCATTGAGAAATCCTGTAGACGCGGAAGGTTCCTAGAAAGGGGTAGAGATGATCAACATCATGGGAAATGGCCTTAGCATGGAGATTCACCCAATCGAAGCAGCTCCTGGCAGAGTTCTTCGGGCAATCTTCATGACACCCTCACCTTGGATAAAGAACGAGGCCCAGATATAATCTTGGCTGTCCACTCAAGGCAAAGCGTTACGTTCCCCTAGACTCCCGATCGCGTTAAGTGAATCAACTAGATCCGTTGGATGGCACACCTTAGGTGGTAAATTTCGGCCATACCCCTCCACCTTTTTATATTTCTAAATGGTTATGTAAATATTTAAGTTAGTATAATATTTTATGTAAAACTTACATTTTAACCCTGGAACTTTTGATATTTACACTTAGGTCTAGTCCACATAACCTCACGTGAGGTGCTTTTTTTAGAAAAATTATGTAATGTACTATGCTTTCTAGACATGTTATGGAAAACATTTAAAGTTTTTATATATTGCAAATAGGTCTTTGTTAATTTAGCGATTTTATTTTGTGTAAATTATTTAGATTAAATACTTATTACTTCAAAAATTATACTAAACTAATCTAAGTGACTATTATTGTTCTTAACCATGCCAACTTTTTTAATAGCATTAGAAGTAATTTTCATAATTATTAAAAATACAAAAGCAAGCATTTTCTCCTTGTCTAAATATTAAAACCCATAAAAATTAGAAAAACAACTCCAAAAATTCCAAAAAAATACATTATCTATATTGGTATATTATCTACCACATATCCAAAAATCACAAAAATACAAATTAAATCCTAAAAACTACAAAACCATAAACGCCTTATAAAAATTATCAATAAATATTGAAAAATTCAAATATATATATAATTTTCCATTTGTGAATTTTCTATATTATATATATATGCTATAATAAAAATAGTTTTATGTTAATTTTAGACTTAGTTGTATATAAAACCTAAAACATGTTCAGATAATTATTTTATATACTATTTTGATATATTTAATACTTTAGAAATACATAAAAATCAGCAAAAATTCTATAAATTTACAAAATAGAGGAAAACATAAAAAACACAAAAATATTTTGTTTCATATATTTTAACTATATTTATGTATATTTAAAAATATAAAACCTTATATATACTATATATCCCACATATCACTTATTATACATATAATATATTTATTATCATATATAAAATTTATATTCTATTGTAAAAATTAAAAAGAAACTAAAAATTTGCAAAAATTAAAAAGAAAATAAAATTTAAAAATATAAAAAACAATTAAAAATCCATAAAAATCTAATATGATTAAAAACCCACTTAAAACAAGAAAAAGTAGAAAATAAAATACAAAAATAATTATTATTAATTAGAAATAATTAATTAATAACTATGTACAAATCATTTGCTCCCTGAGTTCGACCTCTACACTGCATGCCACTACGGTTTTGTAGAGTTATAATAAATTTAGCTCACACTTTAAATTTATTGGTTAAGTTGTGGAAGTAAATAGTCTGACCTTCATTTGCTTTTCTGAGTGAGTGCTAGAGCACGCTCCCCGAGGCTTGCAAGCAAGCTCTTTGGGCAGGTGCACATAGCAGATAAAATAGCTGCTACGCAGACAAGGGGCATGGAATTCACTTCCACATTGGTGATAACCCATAAAAATGATGTAGAAAAGAATATTGAGTATAAAAAAAGTTTAAATAGTAGGCTCAAAATAGATGTGTATATATGTTATCTCTACCAGGCTTCATGGTTATCCTCTCCGTTGTTTAATTAAGTAGATATCTCTCATTCTAAGCCTTTCCTTGTAAATTATGCTCTACTGTTGCAATAGTCAACCAACTAGGCCGACTATGAGGTCTGACTATGAGGTGCGAGGGGGGGTCCCCGACTGAATAACCTTTAGTCGGCCAATAGTCGGCCTAATCGAATAACGGTCCAATTATTCGACTGACCGGCCAACTGGTAGTTAAATGCTGGAATTTTTATTTATTATTATTTTTAAATTCTTAAGAGTACCATTTGTCATGATATTGCCAAAAATGTCAAAGCTTTGTATATGTATGTTGTTAATGGATACTTTTATGTTGGATTCTTGTTGATTGATTATAATATATGTATAAATATATATGAATATATGTATTAAAAATCATTTTTATATTAAAAATAATTTAAAAATACAAAACCAAATAATTGAATAGTTGCCAAAATACCGAGTATTCTCTATTCAGTGACCCCTCAGACCGAATACTGAATACCGACTTCTACAACACTGCTACGCTCTATTTTTTCAGATTGCTTAACACTTCGTGGCATTTTTCAGACATGTGCAGAGAATGGTTGTAGCAGAAATGAAAATGCTAAGGTGGATGTGTAGACACACACATAGAGATCAGATTCATAATGAGGAAATTAGAAAGAAAGTTGGTGTAGCTCTGATAGAGGATAAGATGCGAGAAAACTGCTTAAGATGGTTGGTCATTTGCAAAGAAGTTTAGCCAATGCATCGGTTAGGAGATGTGAGTGTTGGGATATTGAGCCAGCTAAGAGAGGGCGAGGACAACCTAGGAAGGGTTGGAAAGAGACTATAAAAAGGGATCTTAGTTTTTTAAATATAAGCCCGAGATTTGTCCCAAGAGAGATCTGAATGGAGGCGAAGAATCCATGTAGCCGACCCTACTTAATTGTGGGAAAATGCTTTGTTGTTGTTGTATTTGCGGGTCAACTGTTGTTGATCCGCCTGGGATTGGGTGCCGTGTGCTATGAGAGCGGTCGATACAATGATTGCCGTATCCTATTTATCAAACACTGTAGGTCCTCCAAGACTAGACCTTGGTACCCCGATATCCAGCGATATCAACAAATGATGTCGTTGTCAGGGAGTAACAGATAGCTTGTATATAGTTCATCTTATTTCTTGCTTTATTTCTTTTTGTACATGTTTATATGTTCTAAACACATCTTCTGTTTGCCTTTGTGGATTGAGGGTAGACTTCCTAGGAGGACCGGTGGACCCAAGAGAAGCGGAGATCAACTTTCTTCTTCAGACATGATAGGAGAGAGCCCAAAGAAGATCGAGGAGAAGAGAGGAGCAGATTATCATTAGTCTAGTTTTTTTAATTATTAATTTTTTATTTTGTTAAGAGAGATACATTATTATTATTTTAATATTACATGACATGTACTTGAACAATCAGACTTATTGAGCTTATTTTACCAAGTGTTTGTTCACTTGGGGGCCCACGTGAGTTTCTCGTGTTTTATTTGCTTTCAACACTTTATTCCTCCCTATTTTTCTACTTGTTTATTTTTGTTTCTCATGATTTGTGCTTTTCGTCTTTTTTCTAGTTTACGTCTTCACTGATTGAGACCTTAGACACTTATGGTTGGTTGCTCGGTGATGAGCGTGGAATTCCCTACATTTATTTTGTGAAATTAACGATGATTTTGTCGAAGTTGTTATAGTCAGGAAATTTAGTAATTCGTAAAAAATGATCATACCGAGAAATGATATGGAGAATCAACTCTCAATGCGATCGAATTTATTTATTTTACTTGGGTAAGTCCCAAGGTTGAACTCAGGAAGGTAATATAAGGGTTCAGAATTAATTTCTAAATAATCTAAGAGATTTAAGTTTTTAAAAGGAGAAAGAAGAATATTTTTGATGTTTTTTAATCTTTTCCAATTTCATGGGTTTTTAAGTAAAAAATGTAATTAATTCAATAAAGAGAAACATGATGCATGTGTTTTCAAAAATGGTTTTAATGCAGAAAAAATATGATGCTATGTTGTGTGGGATAATAAATAAATGCAAAATTTTTTATGGTTTTTAAATGATATGCAAAATAATGCAAACTTGTGAATGCAATGATAGATGCCAATAAGTTCTAAGCAAGCCGAGCCAAGTAACAAGCAAATCAATTAATTAGTTAATGCTCCCTTCCCTCTATCAATCTCTGCAAATAATTAGTTAATTATCCTTTGATTATTTTCCAAAATAGATCCCTCGATTTAATGCACAATTTATTGAACAATAAAGAATCAATATCAAAGAAAATATGCTCAATGTAATTCAATAACCTCTTAAATGATTTCAGTCAGACAATGTCTCAAAAAAAATCTCGATGTTTAATATGAAAGACAATGAATCAGGGACGAATGACACCAAGAATATCAAAATCCGATAAAAGATGCTCGAGATATGATCAAATGAAGTCTAGAGGCTATATTGCAAAAAATAAATAAAAGTCTTATATATATACCCTTGTAGAGGAACCTTCTAGTAATTATGTAGTGCTGACTGGACACCCTTGTAATTTACCTTGGTGGGGGTAGATCTAGAATTCTGGAAATTTCTAGGGGTCACGATGTAAATTTCCCAAAGTCATACATGCTTCGTACGTGACCGGGATCTTCTGGCAAATCAAGAAAACTACGGGGTACGTGTGTAAATTCCCCCAATCGTGCGTGCGATGCACGTGGGGTTTGGTCTATAAGTCAGCTTAGTGTGCATAGCTCCGGCTAGTGGACGAACCTCCATGTGTCAGGCGAAGACTACTTCAAAAATGCCTGAGGCACAAGGTTCGATGTCTGGTCTGTAAGTGATCTCGACCGCCGATGAGTGCTTGATTTATGGCCAAGAATTGGGCATGATCTTGCAGTTGAGATCTCCCCAGTTCGTGATCCAAGGCTTGTTGAAGCTTCGTCCTGGGGTAGAGAGTTCGAGGTCGGCGGAGCAGAGGCGAAGGGAGGAGTGACGCTTTGGTCGACCCACAACCATCGTGGCAAACTACGGTGGGGGCATATGACGTCGATGAATACGAAAGGGCATAGGTGCTCGATCGATGAAAGGGAAGTCGGTGGTGGCATGATGCTCCAGCGAGGTGATGAAAGGAGCGTGGTCGGGGTTGTACGAGGGATGAGGTGATTGGTGATATCGAAGAAGAGTTGGTGGGCATGAAGCGGGAAGAGACACGGGGAAGAATGAAGAAAGAAGAGAAGGCACAATGGGTAATCTCTGATAGGTGGAGTCGGTTGTGAATGTTGTCTCCTGTCTTCTCCAGCATAGGAGCGACAATTCTCTTTGAGGCTCGGCTGCATTGAGGGTAACAAAAACAACACGTGGGTGGATGATGAATCGCTAAATGCACGTACTAAGAGAGATCCGTTGTAGCATGGGCACTTAGCTTCTCATACAGAACTGAGATAAATCTCAGTGAAAAGGTTCTCGGCTTAATTTTTAACCTAGGAAGTCCAGGGTCAAACACTTGGATGCGGGCATATTATGAGTAAATTTGGAGATCAAATATCTTGGATAGTAATCTTTAGATTAATTTATATCAGGCAGATGCACAAATCACAATAATACAGATAGATATATTTTCTAATACATTTGTATGCACCAAAATTAAATGCAAATAAGGATGCATAAACAATATGAATAGAGCAACCACACTTAACAACACATGATAAATAACTTCGATCAATTATGACAATACCCTGAATTAACTACAATATAGGTGAATTAAGAGCACTTAAATTTAGTCTCAAGACTTTATTCAATATTAGTTAAGATTTTTACTTGTGAGTTTCAATATAGGCTCAGTAAAGAAATCTATTAATGACCTAAGAATAATGATTAAAAATATCTAGCAATAGATCATTATAGATTAAAAGATTTGACAAGGTCAAATAATTATTCACAATGCAAGTTTAATGAATTTTAAGGGATGTAAACAATCACTCTAAATAAAGAACTGAAAAGGCAAGACTTGTAAATCCAATTTATCCATTAAATTCATCACAAGATAGAGTGTTGAACAATCTTCGAAATGGGACCAAAATCACATTAATTGGACTTCAGGATAAAAAGTTATCCATCAATGAATCCAAGGGCATAAATGTAAGAAAACTTCCAAGTTTTATTACAAATACGACATACATGGACTAAATGTAAATAAGAAAATCCACAGGGGGTAATATGCAATTTATACGCAAGCGGGAGGACTTATCTGCAATATTAGGAAATGACATGAAGGGTGCTGCAATTCACCTATTCACGTGTGGAAAACATGTGACCTGGCTAGGTTCGGTCGGGGAGGCTCGGGACACGCACTAGCATCTTATGCTCCAGGCTACGCTCGGGTCCAGGCTCAACACACGAGCCTGAGGCTTGAAGCGATGCTTCAGATTGTCTACGTGGATAAGTCCTCATCATCAGATCTCGCCCAATTAAGCGAGATCAATGGTAACCGCTACACATCTATTCTTCCTCCCCCTCTGCGGACAGTGGTGCTAGGGCTGCACTTCAACGAAAGTGTAAGGGCTCCGCCTTGCTTTTTCTTGCTCTTTAAAGGTCCAAGAACTTCATCAAACGCCCGCAATGACGTCTGATGCTTGGAGGAGACACGAGGCTGATTACAAAGCTTTGTCGATAAAGCTCCATCGGAGAGGAATTTGGATACAGGGGCTATGCTTTAGTTTCCGACCAATGAACTCTTTTGATATCCTGCATGGTTAGTTAATAGATGGAGCACCTCATGGAATCTATCTAGATGTTAATGATTGCGGAATGGAGGCTCAATGAATGGTGGAAGATCTGATCCCTACTGAGTTGCCTTTTTCATGCAGAAAAAAGACAATGGCATAAAGTGATTACAATGATGGAGAAGTTGATTCGAAACTAGAGGTATCACATGTGAATGATGCATGAGTGGTGAGAGTGTATGAACATTCAGATTAGTAAATGATTGTGTAGCAACTAAAGAAGAAATCCTACAAACTACAACTATCAGAAGATTGAATACTGACCTGAAACTGAAGGTTGAAGATGACTTGAATTCAATTGAATCTTGAGCCAAATGATAAATCTAAGAGCTTTAAAGACTTCGCTTGAAGTTCCTGGCTATGGAATCAAGCTCAAACAACCATGGATCTGGGATGTAACTTGGTCAAAAAGCCAAGGTTCTCACCAGAGCTCCACACCCGTCTTCGCTTGATCTCAATCTCTTTCTCTGTCATAGAAGAGACAAGAAAGCTAGGGACAAACTCTCTCAAGTGTGGACAACCATAGCAAAGAGTGGTGATGGTCTTTTTAAGGATGAAATGGCAGAGGTTGCAAGAAGTTTTGATGGAAGTTTCAACCTCTTCCATTGATTGGTTGGTTAAGGTTAGGATAA
This sequence comes from Ottelia alismoides, assembly GCA_037367405.1. Classification (NCBI taxonomy): domain Eukaryota; kingdom Viridiplantae; phylum Streptophyta; class Magnoliopsida; order Alismatales; family Hydrocharitaceae; genus Ottelia; species Ottelia alismoides. The sequence continues at coordinate 60,618 of JAZKJV010002041.1, read as the reverse complement.
AAGGGAGGTTGGCGGAAGGTAGGAATGATTGGAGAATGTAATGACGGTGGCAGTTGCTCGAGAGCTAGTTGGGAATTGCCGGGAAAATGGGGAGAAGATTTCCATGGAATGAAAGGTTGCAATGCTTGAGTTAAATGGCTAGAGGTTGACGACGTACAATAGACGTTGGATCAAGTGATCCAACGGCTACCAATGAGGCGCTAATGAACAGATTAGATTACTTTGTTCAAAAGGATCAGGCAGTTCACAACGAGGTGCCAACAAATGACTACGATCGCAACTAATCATATGGATCCAAAGGTCGAAAATGAAGGCAGGTGGCGACACAGGAGCGGGCCACATGGCCAAAGCAGATGGTGTCACGTGGCCCAATCAAAATTAAGATAAATGAATGAATCAAAGAAAATTAGATAAAAAATAATTACGAGTCGAATCAAGAAAAGCCATGAACATGAAAGTTGTAAATCTTGATGAGATCTACAACTTTCATGTAGAAGTTAAAGAGATCAGAGGTCATCTATATATAGATAAAAATTAAATACTATTAAAAACATATAAAACAATTTTCTTTGATTTTTTCTTTTGCTTATTTTTTTGGGTTTTTAATTTGTTTTATGTTATTTTATTTATACACAATTTTACTCTAATTTTTATTTGATTTTTATTAAGAAATAAAAACATAAAATATTACACCATAATAGAATTATATTAATATATAGTATTTAGTGTTAATTATATATAACACAATAATTAGTAATTAGGGTTAATTAGTCAAAGAATCTCATGATCAACTTAAGCAAGAGAGATAATAATGAAGATTAATGATGATAAATCTGGGATTTATCACCCCCTATACTTTAGTTAAGCTCATCCTCGAGCTAATAAAGAAAGAATTTGTTAGGCAGTTAGTTTAATTAGTAAGATCCCTGACATGTGCAAGTGGGTATAAAAGCTTGATTTGACCTAAAATACTAGGTTTTGGGAATCCTAAAACTCTAAGTTCATCCAAGTATTAATCAATAGGAATTCAACTCTTCTAATTGTCAGACTCTCAATTATACACACACACGCACACACGCACACACACACACACACAAGAAGTGTAGCTTAGTGTTGACTGCACACATGAGAGTAAAGTCAAGACATCACCAAAAATTCCAATATTAGAAGCTCTCCTAAGGACCCAACCCTCAACCCTCGGGAATAAATCTAATCTTGCTTCAATCCGCCTTCTCTTTAGTTTGTCAGACTTTAAAGGGATAAATGGAAGGCCATATAATGGAGGTTGTAGCATTGTGTTATTTTCTCTTCCTCTCATTGGAACATGATTCTCTCAAATGCCAGTACACAACACATTTTCATTTTGATTTTTGCCAGTAAGTGTGTCCGTCAAGAGAAGTTGGAGTCGTCTGCACTTGTTTTCCTGGGAATACACAGGGGTGTGCCTTTTTTGAGTATCTAATATACCTTCTACACCTAGATTTGTAGCATTTACGATGCAGAGCCCTTTTTGGGTACTAACCCAACTCCTGGTCTTAATAGTGGTGGTCCAAATGGACACTTGAAAAATGGTTGGGAGCGCTGATGAATCACGGATTCTACCCTTTTAATAACATCGAATTAACGATTTCGTTGCAGTCGGATAAATATGGATCGATAAAAAATAACTGCACAAATCGATGAATCGTCGAATGAACTAACACACGGTTTTTTGTTTATTTAGCCTGGGCAAGCCCCAAGATCGACTCAAGGAGGTAAAGGAACAACTCGGGATCAAGCTAGAGGGATTAGATTGTGATTCTCCAAGTGAGATTTTTTTTTTAATTTTTTAATGCAATAAAAATGCCAAATGCAATGATGCGAATGAACCATGTTATTAAGAAAACTTAGCCAAAATTAATTTTAATGTGAAATTAGTCCAAATTGACCAAATTATATTTTTCTTGTAAACCTAATCCAATGATTAATGCAAAATGATTTTGTTTTGGAATTTTTGGGTTTAAAATGCACAAATGAAAAATGCGAACTTTTTTAGGATTTTTATGCAATTTTTCGTGCAAATGATATGCAAAAATTATGAAAAATTCACTGGAAGATAAACATAATGAAATTAAGCTAGGCTATTTTTTTGGATTTTTCTGACACTTTTTTGTTTTTTTTATGATTTTTTATTGAAAACAGAGCGAATGTCAGTCTTTAATTCCTAATTAATCCACGAAGTTAAATTATCCAGAGAATGAATTATCTCAAATAGATGTTTTAATAAGGAATCTAGAAGAGTTGAAATTTCTCAAAAATACTCTTTGTGGATTTATTTAAAAATCAATTAAAGAAATCGCCCTAGAATTTATTTTATGCAAACGATAACTCCACTTGTGGATAGTAATTAAAGCATAAATAAAAGCATCATCTATAATTTTTTTCACAAATTTTAGAGCAATAAATAAGTCTCTACGAACTTCAGAGGCCTTAAATGGGTAAAATATCTTTGATTTTTAATCTCTGATTTTTAATAAATAATCTAATGCTCACAAAAATGTAAATATTTAGCCAGAAGATAAAGATTTAGTTGCTCATCAAAGTGCTATTTTTGATTGAATAAAAAGATGCTATTTTGAGGTCTAAATAATCATGCGAAGTCAGGGATATCAATACAATACAGGAATGAAACTAACAAACTCAAACTATGCACAGGGACTCATTTGCAAATATATAAACATGCAGGGGTGAAACTGCAATTTTCACACACAAAAAAATAAAAAATAAAATGGACCTTGGTAATTTCTCCCGCAAGTAATGCACGGGGGAATGGGCGGCTAGGGCTTCGCGAGGAGGCAGGGAGGCAGGGGGCACGAGGGGTGGCGGCTCTTTCGAGGGCGACAACAGCGCTATGCCGCACATGACTGTGAGGGCGGTGCGGGGATGGTGAAGCACCATGCGGGGCAGCTAGCGGAGGTGTGTGGGCGGCGCGCACGGTTGGCGGCGATCGCGGGTCGGCTACACCGACGGAGAGGGCGGCACGACCTGGAGCGAGCTGGGGCGCGGATGGGCGTCGCGCCTGGAGGCGCAAGGGGGGCGGAGCTCGTGCGTGAGGAGGGCGGAGGGACCTGATGCAAGGGATATGGCGGGCTGGCGGGCGGAGGCCGTGCTGTGCACGGAGGGATAGCTGGGTCGGCTGGGCTCCGAGGGCGTCATGGGCGGCGAGGGCACTACACCACCTGCTGGGAGGACGGGGCGATGAGAGGAGGCCTGGCGGCGCGCTAGAGGGCGGTTGCCATGGGTGGTTGTGGCAACGGGTGGAGGAAGGCAGCGCGAGGGCCGGAGCGGGCGCGGAGGTGCGGGCCTGCCTGGAGGGGCGGCGGCCGGCCGTTGACAGAAGATGTGGAGCCTGGCGGTCGCTTGCTGTTGGGGCGGCGGCCTTGCTGGCGTCGAGAGGCGGGGAGGGGGGGGAGCTGCTTCCTCCCTGTTCTTTTTTTTTTATTTTTTGTTGTAATTTCTTTGTAAACAGGAAACAGAAAATGCAATGAGGAGTGGTATTTGTGTGTGATTTTTGTGATTTGGATGTGGTAAAAACAATGAAGATGGTGATTGTGATACGAATCAACAAGAGAAAAAAATGTTAGTTAAAAAATGAAATGAAAAGGAAAGGAGAGGGATTACTTACCTACGATTCGCCGAAAGTAGAGCCGCGGTGTGTGGCTTCCGTCGTGGCCTCGAAAAGGATGGCGGAGTCCTTCAAAGCTGAGCGAGTCCGATTGGAATCTCACGACACGGCAATGGTGATGCTGCGGATCTCGCCTGAAAGGTTGTCATCGCTCAACTTGTCTCCTCGGCTGTCACCTGTAGGTTGAAGGGGCTCGACCTCTCTTCTCTCGAATCGACGGATGAAGGAAAAATGAAGGAGGAGATGAGAATATAAAGAGGAGGAGGAAGTTGGAAAAGAGATGGAGAGTGTGGAGAAGATGGTGGAGGAAGTGGTGACTTGGAGTGGGAAATAAGAAAAGAAGAAGTAAAAGGGAGAGAAAAAATAATAAAAATATAATATAATATAAGTAAAATAAGTAGGCTACTAAAAATAACAATAATTAAAGTAGTAATAATAACAAAAATAATAAAATCTGAAAATAATTAAATAAATCCGAAAATAATAATAAAAATTAATGGGGTGACATGTGGCGGCTCCAGGAACTGCCACATGTCACTCCTAGAAAATTCAAAAATTAAATGTAAAGAAAAATAAAAAAGAAATAACAAAGTGGTCAAATCAAAAAGTAGTCAACATGAAAGTTGCTCGTCTCGACGAGATCTACAACTTTTGTGAAGGGTCAAAAATGAAAAGAAGTCATATGTACAAAATATATTTTTGGGTGGTACCTTATAGATATAAAATACTACATTTTATCTTTTTTTATTTTTTTGTCATTTTTAGTTAAGAGAAAATTCAAAATAAAGTTAGGAAAAATATGAAAGGAATATTTACAACTTAATCTATTTTTTTGGATTTTTAATAATTAAGAAAATAAAAGGATAAAATAAAGGGCAAACATGTTAATATGTACAATATACAAAAGGGGCCCAAAACCAAAATTTGCATACGAGCTCCGGTTTTAATGAAATTAGTCTTGTTTTGAAGGTCTCTGAATGTATATTACTTTAAAATTGAGTAGACCTAATTCAGAGGTTGTATGAGAGAGATATGTGCATTCTAAGGTCTAAGGTCTCCAACTGGGTTTGGGGTTTTATTGGGTAATTTTACAGGTTAGTAATTTTTTTGATATTTTTCTTTAATTAGTGTTAGTAATATATACACTATAGAGTTGGTTTTATTGGATCTAGAGTTAGTATAAAATAGTCCTTTCATACCTCTCAGTAGAGGTGGTTGGAGGTTGAGGATAACTCCCAAATCATCGTATTGCGATCGGACAGAGGAAAAAGGGCACCAAGCAATGGACCTAATGTGCTTGATTAGAAGATCGAGCGGTTGGAAATCGGACACAAATGAATGGATAATGTCCTTCTGATCAAGGTGATCAGACGACCAGGAGAGGAGGCAAGAGAAATAAAAGGGCTGGGTCACGTGGTATGATCTGACATCACCACGTAGCCCAATCAAAATTAAAAAATGCAAAATGATAAGTAAAATAAAAACAAAATAATTAGGATTATAATTAGCAAAGTCTTCAACATGAAAGTTGTAGATTTGGGTAAGATCTACAACTTTCATATATAACTTAAAGAGAAATAAAATCATCTATATACATAAAATATTTTGCAAGCAATTTAAAGTATTAAATTACTTATTTTCATTTCTTTTCTTCTTTTTTGGATTTTTATTTTATAAATTAGATTAAATTAATTACATACAATATTATTCTAATTTTTGGATTTTTAATAAATAATAAACACATAAAATAAAGGCACAATAATTAAATGATTAATATATAATAATTATAGCTAATTATTCACAACACATAATTAGTTAATTATTGTTAATTGTTAAGGAATTTTATTGGTTTTCCTAAGCTAGAGAGATAACGTAAAGAAATAATGTAGATGAATATGGGATTCATCATCCCCTAAGCTCGTCTTCGAGCTGATAAATAAAGAATTAATTAGAGAGGTATATTAATTAGTGAATTCCCTGACATGTGCATGTGAAAAGAAAAAGGCTTAAGAAAATTAGAACACTTGGTTTTAGAGATCCTAAGACTCTAAGATGAACCTAGTCTTAAACAAAAGGAATTCAACTCCTCTAACCATCAACACACAATGTATACATAAATATAAGAGATATGATATTAATGTGTTGACTGCATTCACAAGTGTGGAGTCGAGATGTCACCTAAAGTTCCAATTTAAGAGATTCTCTTAAGAACCCAATCCTCAACACCAAGGATTAAATCTAGTCTTGCTCCAATCCACAGTCTCTTTAGTTTGTCAGACTTCAAAATGTAGATGATAGGTCAAATGATGGAGGAAATAGGATGGTGTCATTTCTTTTCTTCCTCTAATTGGAACAAGGAATCTCTCATGTGCCTTATTAACTCAACACAATATATTTATGTTGTTAATCATTGTGTCCATCGAAAGAAGTTGAGTCGTCTATACTTGTTTTCCTAGGAATGCATCAGGGTGTGTCTCTTTTGACTATCTAAGATACCTTCTACACCAAGACTTGTATCTCTTATGACACATAACCCTTTTTGAGGTACTATCCTGACTCATAAAAGCCTGGTACTTTGGCCCAAAGTGGACGTTTAAAAGATTGGGAGTGCTCTCCTTTGATGTAAACTCATATGAAGTAACTTTGAGCTTTTCTTTTCATAATTCAATTTTTTCCTTTTTGGCTAGCTCTGCTACTTTTACCTAGGATTGACGCACACAGATCAACAATTTAATTTAATGTCATCACCCCATGACACTTAGGTTTTGATCAAGAGATTAGTAAGAGAACCATGTTCCATACTGGCTAAGATGTTGGCATTCAGGTTTCATGAATCCTTCATTAATCTTATCCCATCTTCAAATATCATAAAATCAGGTCCAAACTTAACTTAAATCTCAAATCCCAGTTCCTCAAATGAAACCTCAACTCATCTCAATCACGAATGCAGTCGTGCATGTGAGTGGTGGTCATATTCTTTAAGGAAGAGAGTGAGCATGCAATATAGCACACAATCTTTATAACTAGAGAAGTTTGAATTATTAAGTCTGAGACGCTAATGACTAAGACATGTTAACTCTAAGTCTCTGAACCTCATAAATCAAGAGCTAAGGATCTCAACAAGCTTTGAGTGAAAAGTGAAATTGTTAGGAAAGAGCACCAAATTAATAAGATAATTTTTACAGAATTTTATTTTATATTTAGCTTCTTTAGAGGGATAATGCTTTCATCCAGTATGGGTGTAAGTACAGACCGTCAGACAACTACCAGTATTACTTCAAGACGGTGCCATATGCATTGTCTTTTAACCACCCACTCTGCTAAAGGGGATTATAGTTCCCTTACTAAAAACTAGCTAATTAATTTTAAGTTTAGTAGTCAGAATTGATACTAAAGATTTTTTAATTTTTATTTTATTGATTTTTGAACAAGGTTGGAAAGTTAAGTTTATTTACAAAAAAATTTAATCTCAATTTACACCTTTAAAGTTGAAAATAATTTGATTTTTTTACAAAATTTATCACATAGTTATAAATTTTCCAAATATTTTCCAAAGATTTTCAGAACAAGTAAAACCCCATTTTTCAATCCTAAGTAAAACATTTTTTAAGACAATGTCACATAGATGTAGGTTTTCCAAAATATTTTACAAATGATTTTTCAAAGTAAACCTGTATTTTTACAAACCATGTAAAACATTTTTGAAAACCATATCAAATATATACATAATTTTTTTCAAATCATTTTCAAATCAGTTTTTTTTACAAAAATTAGTTCCAAATAATTTGATACTTGTAGCCTAAAAACTTTTGACTTTTTTAAAATATGAGCTATGGTTAAAGTATATATGAAATATATATGGTACATCCCCCTATACTTAGTTGGTGCTATGTCCTCATAGCACAAAGCGATATGAAGCCACAACTCATACTAAATATGAGGAGATATATAAGAACTGAATCAAGAAGATTGGATGTATGAATGAATAGAAAAAGATTAAATTAGTAGAATACATGGACTCAGATCCCCTATACTTATGCCAAGAATTAGCTTAAGTAAAAAGATATGATATAAAAATAAGGAACCCGAGGTGAACAATCGGAGACAACTTGGCTTCCCCCTATACTTAGGCTGAAAAGTAGCCTAAGTAATCAAAGAATCAAGCTAAGGATGGGGAAATTGGGACACATTAGGATTAAATGAATAATATCAGGAGATGTGATTGGAGTTCGAGGGACTTTGGGAGAGGTAAAAAGAATCACAATCAAGTACAAGCAAACCCAATTGATTTTCCAACACAAACATGAAGACCAAAATGTATGGTCAAGTTATCTTGTCTCTTTTATTGGTGGTAATGCATACATTTAAGTCCATTACGAGTAGGTTCAAGTAGGATTTGGGCTCTATCCTATGGATACATTGTCACCTCTCATTAAGCAAGATATACCTGCAAATAATGAGGGGTTTGCTCTCCCAAAGTAAGATGAGTTTTAATTCCATCTTAATTAAGTTAACTTGCATTAAAAGTCCTAATTTTAGAGCTTAGGTTATCACTGATTAATTATATGAGCACATCAATCATTGTCTACTAGTCAGTCCCAATTCCTTTAAATCCTAAGTTATAAAACATGCGGTAAGAGTACAGGAAAAGCCATGCATACGTAGAAATCATGACGCATGCTTATGTTCAGAGATACGTACAGTCATCCCAGCTCTCTTCATGCACATGTGAGATTGAATAAAAAATAATATCTAAATGTATGCAAGTTGATGAAAAACCACACCTAATCATGAATTCTATTAACATGATAATATTCAGTTTATTTTAGGCTAGATTGAATGTAGATTAAGTGTGTATCATGAATCTTAAGTATGAGAGAATTTCTTAAGATAAGTTAGTGTATCCGACATTATGAAAAAAACACACAAAAGATAAACAAAGGAAGTTGTAAGAGCTGTGTGCCTAAACCCTAAAGTCGGGCACTCAACTTGAGTTCCACCCAAACAAGGGTGAAACAACCTCAACACACAATAAATGTCCAAGTCCAAAAAATTATAATAATATACAACATAAGAAATAAAGAAATAATCTTGAAAATCGCTAAATTCTTGAATCATCTTTTGTGGCTTGTCTTAGCTTGAACTTCGATATTAAGAGCTCCAGTCTCCATGTATCTCCAAGTCTTCTTGAATCCACAGGCCCTTCCATAGAATAAACACGGTTAAATATATCAACGATTACCAAGAAGAAAATAAGATAAACACATCAAGTCATCACAACACAACATGACCTAGATTATATATTAATCATCTTAACAAAAAATATTAAATCTTAATAATTATATTCATGAAGTTGTGTCCACGACAATGACGCCATCTGATAAATTGTCAATTGGCTAAAATAACATGCACTTGTTGTAGCACGGGCCAATCAACATTCATTCAGAATCGAGAGAATATCTCCGTGAAGAGTTCTCGGCTTAAATTTATACTTGGGTAAGTCCAAGGTCAGAATACGGACATGGATTACTAATATGATTCTTCAGACTCTAATATCAATGCTAAGTTATTGATAAATTATCTAAGCCACACAAACACAATGTGATGCAATACTAAACAATATGAATGTGCATGCATTTTTTAGTTGGTTTTTATATAAGTTAATTTATAAATAAAATGAACATAATGATAATAAATAAATACATGCATGAGAGTGAATAATTTATGCCCTTCAATTTACATCAAAACTTAAGCAACAAATAACATAAAGATCACGATCAACTTTTGTGCATTAATCAAAAGTCATGCTACATTTAATATAAAGGAGAACACTTATGTGATAAATGATAAATAAATAATTAACTAAATATCAAATAAAAAAACCACACATTCTATATTGAAGACAATTAAACTAGCTTCGCAATGTAACTGAAATCAAATCAATTAGATTTTACATGCTCAAGTTATTCAACATTGAACCAGGGCATAACTGCAATAAAGACATAAATAAATCCTCACAAATAGATCTTTATAGGTATAAAAATGTAATTAATAAAAATCGACCACTTATTTTATTCAAAACCCCCTAACGGGTTTTTTTGCAATTCTGAGCATTTGACGTCATGGTGCTACAATTTGCCCAAGCCCGTACATGTAGTGCACACGCAACCTAGGCTCGGGTGGAAGACTTGTGGCTTGGGCCATGTGTAGCATTCTGGTGCTTCGACTAGTGGTTCAGTGCATCTAAGGCTGTAGGTTTGGGTGTGTCTACATGGCTGAAATAGAATCGTTGTATTATCCCCAATTGAGTCTAAACCAAGGGTACATGTACATGGTTGCTCTGTTACCTCCTTCGCCTCACGACGGCAAAATTGGGCTCCAAAGAGCCACTACATATTCCTCCAATATGTTGTGCCTCGCCTGAGAGTTGAGGAAGACGCCTGAGAGGTTCCCAATGAAGGATATGGTGAGATCCTTAAGCGCATCGCGAAACCGTGAGGATCGCATCTTATGCAATCGGGAGCAACTATTTGCACTAGTTGCTCGAGGCAGCGAAAATTAAAATTTTTTCTTGCGATAAAACCACATGATCCAAGAACACTTCTCAGACCGTTTTATCTAAACCACAAACAAGTATTAGGGTTACCTCTTGAAGCGTGGTTGTGATCGAGTCTCTAAACGAAGAGACCTCCTGTCTCAAGTCCCGATAGAGGAGACGCCTGCGAGCGCGTTGATGAAACACGTGTTCCTCGCAATCCATGTTGATGATCCAAGAAACGAATCTCCTGATCTCGTCACATGAGATATGACGTCTTCTTCACGAGCAAGGAGCATCGAAGGAGACGTATCACGAGCAAACGATCGGGCGGCATAACAACAACACTGCGGCGATGGAGACTCTCTCTAGGGCTTCCATGGCAGCGACCATATGAGAGAGAGAGGGCATGTAAATAGAGAGAGAGAGAGCTTTATGTTCTCATGTTGTTTAACATGAAGAGCAAGGGATGCCCTTCTATTTATAATATTTTGGGGTCCATGGATCTCAACCATGGGCAACACACATCCAATGGCTCACATTGATTTGTGTTTCTTTCAATGGCTATGATCTTGTTGCTAAAAACACAACAATAATTAATTTAATTAATTCAAATATTTGTTGAATATAATTTGATTTATATTAAATCAATCTCTATTGGAGAAATAGGAAGGACACAAGCCTCCTTCCATAAGAACAAAGGGGGACAGCCGCACATTCCGTAAGGAGAGGGTGGTCGTCCCACCCTCTTCATATGGTAAGGTGGCCTCCTTCCAATTACATGAGAATTCATATCTCATGTGAATCTCCAATATTCTGCAACAACTTTTATTGCAAATTTATTTCACAAAAATAATCCAAAATTTTTTGTGAACATTGTAATCATGTCATTGGAAATTTGTGAATCATATTCACAATCCTAAATAAAGTGTGAATTACATTTTCAATTAATTGTCCAATATGAATCCAATTCACATCAACATTTAATTAACAAATATAAATTACAAATAGCTCTCTTGTATATTATAAATCACATTTATAATATCAGTGATTAATATAGACAGTGCTATCCATATTTATCATATCCATGATAATGAAATCACATTTAATCCTCTTGGATCTCTATTCTCATGTTCCCAAATAATATGAATCACATTCACATTATTTATATATTTGATAATTAAATCACACTTAATTATCTAAGACAACTCTCTTTATAATATGAATCAAATTCATATTATTCATGATAACTAAATCATATTTAATTATCAATTTTCTCAATGCTCCGATATATTTATCAGCACTAAAATTATCCTGAACTCTTTCAAGGATAATGCACTTTCTCCGAAGATACTTGGAGATAAGGACATGACGATTGTATTATTCCACGTATAGTGACTTGGATATTGAGATCACATCTCAAATCCAGATCTTGCGGACCTCCCATAGATGCTTGATTAAATCAAGACTGCGTATCATCTGAATCACACTCAGATCAATGTCCAACATTTGGATCAATATCAGATCACTTCTCTATTGAGAGGAATCACTAAAATCCAGACCTGTTTCATCACTCCCTAGGAATGGAAGCGTCATGGTTATACAATCGTTTATGATCACATCACCCTCAGGTATTTCTAATACCTGTACATCCTGCATATTGGAAGACCCAGAATAAACAAGAAGTATAAGATCACTTTTACATTGTCTACTTCAAGGATTTATCAATAAGTTTCTCATTCGATCATTGGGAGTCAGTATCGATCATATAATTTCCAAAAGCATATATCATACCTAGGTGTTGATCATATAATTTCCAAAAGCATATATCAAACCTTACAAATTAAGTCAAGCTTCCAAAGAGAGATGACCGTGCGCAGAATTTGATTCTTCCCAATATCTCACGAGTGAGCTCATGTCTTCCGGTTCAACAATGAACCTGTATGATCCCATTGAGAGATCGTATTACTCATATACCCTTATATACACACCAACGCGCCGGTGTATAGACCTTGATTAGGTCATCAACCTATTGGCCTGCCAAATGTACATACTCAGGCATATAACAACACATCTGCTTCCGGTCAGAGAATGCATGCCTATATCGTGACAACATACGACATAGGACTTTGGTTATCTCAATCTCATCAATTCAACTCTTTGACCTAACTTATCTAACACCTTCGAATCTCTATTCTTATGTAGAGGACCTGCATCAAGAGGTCAGTTAGATATCAACCTTTAGAGAAAGGATTGCCATTTCCTTCTCAGGTAGGAGATTCTCTCTTAATAATCATTTGACGATGTTTGATGAGTCCTCAATTTAACGCTTTAGATATTCATCCACGCACCAACCTCTATGATTCAATAATTGGATCAACAGTTGTATGATCATTAAGATGGCCATGGTACATAACCCTAATTGTACTAAGGGACCTATTATATAAATTAGTTATTCTTCATTTCAGATTAGGGAATGATATTTGCAATAACATTTATTTCATAGTGTCTCGCCGTGGGCTCGCACACCCAACAATCTCCCACTAGCCCAAAGAGTTATTAATGTGCTAATCATTAAACCCACACTCATGTGACAATCATAGGCTATTTAGTAAATAGCTTGGTAAGCTGATCAGACACTCTGTTCCGAAGTGACTATGCCAAGTCCTTTTACGACACTTGCATATCCCCAGTAACAGTACTTGCTTGCAATGCGAATGTTGCATCTTATGCAACCAATACTCAATTTTGTTAAAGAACTTATAGTGTCACTGACACTACTGCTTAATAATTATCATAATTATTATAATCAGTATTTCCATTATCCTTATAAGAATAACCTTATTCCTGGAGATCTCTATCTCCTAAGGTATCCACAGTTAAGACCCTTTTAGATCTCTATCTATAAAGTCTTAAGCTCTTGAAGATAAGACTTTGAGATCACTATCTCTAAGTCTTGTAATCTTTTGAAGATATTGTTATTACTGCAATCAAGTATTTTATCTCCATAGTTGGATTAGAAATGGTTTACTACTCCTGCTGCATGGCAGACATCTGGCTTTTGTACACATCTAGCATGCACTCAGCTTCTCGTAACTGATGTACACGGGCAAGTAGTTCTATCATCCACTTCCTCAACTCTTTAAGGTCATGTCTCTTCAAATAGGTTAGTACCATATCTTGGGAAAAGAAGTCTTTCTTGAAATTTTCCATAAAATGGAACATGTCCAAGGTGTACCACTAATTTAACGGTCCCAATACCCTCTTTTCTTTGCTACTGAACAACTTCAGAACTAAGACCTAATAGGTATCCTTGAGATTATATCTCAAGATATGAAACAACTAGATTATAAAGCACTTATTATTGCCGTTTTATCATTTCAAATGATTAGGATATCACCTACATTTAGCATGATGAACAAAATGACACTCCCACTAAGCTTCACATGGTTCATCAAGATTCTATCTGAAATCATAACATTTATAATTTCATTAAATCTTATGTTCCAACTACAAGAAGCCTATTTGAGTCCATAGATGGAGTTCTTTACCTTGCACACCTTGCTTTCCTCATTCACGAAGCTATGGGGCTACTTCATATGAATATCCTCGGAGAGGTATTCATAGAGGAATGCAATGTTGACTTCCATCTTGTAGATGTCAAAGTCAAGTTGTGTAGCTATAGTTAGCAGTATTCTAATGGGTTTAAGCATGGTCACTAGAAAGCAATTCTCATTGCAAGCGATGTCTTCTTTCTGTGTGTAGCTTGAGGATATGAACCGTGCTTTGAAGGTCTCTACCTTCTCATCAGGTTCCCTCTTTGTACTGAAGATCCATTTACACCTAATAGGTTTTACCCCTATAAATGGATCCTCAAGGATCCATATACAACACTTGTATATGAAGTCTACTTTAGACTTTATTGCTAACATCCATCTTTCCATGTCATGATATTCAGAAGCTTCATCACATGAAGTAAGATCATCATCAGATTTCTCTGACACATGGAAACCATCCTCAAACTCATTTGAAGAGGTATTAGTGGTTCATCTCTAATTGTCCTTTTAGTTTCCGATTTCAGGAGCCTCATTATCTTCTCATGATTAAATGAGTTCCTTCACTTCATTTTCATCTTGATTCTCAAGAGTCTCATCATCTAAGAATCACATTTTCAGAGATGAGATCTTTTAAGAATCTCAAGGTCATAAAGTAGGTATCCAATACCATCTTTTATTTTCCTAATAAAGTAGCACTCTCAGGTGCTAAATTCCAACTTACTTGCTTGGAACCTTATTGAGGATATATATTGTAATCTTTACTACATATATACCTTGGAAACTAAGAGGTAATTATGTTAAGATTCATCATTGATCAAATCATGTAACACATGATACAATTGTATCTCCCTACAACTCTCTTGAGTTTAGGTGCATTAGGAGGATTGAGATATGAATGATATTCATATCTCCATAAGGTATTTCTTTGAATTCATCTAATATGTGCAAGCTACCTAGGTTAGATCAAATTCATTTCATCTTCCTTCAAACTTTGGTTCTAAACCAAAATTATGAAATCTTTGAACATTTCAAAGCTTTCTAAAATAAAGGGAAGAAATCTCATATCAAAAAATAATTATCAAATGATATCACATATCATCAATGTTATAATGATACAAATGATCCACATACATCAATATGTATGAGATCTTGAATACCTCGGCATATAACACCATTCCCAGAGAAGGGTACATTGGACATTTTCTACTTTTGAATACAATATTCACAAGTATGTAAGATTTGAAATTTTGGACACTCTAAAGTTTCTTTTCTTACTTATCTATTGATCTCAATAATAGACTTATATCCAAGACTCGATGCCATGTCATTATCAAATGATCTTCATCCTCCTATTGATATTATAAGGTTTAATTTTCACTATTAGAAATGTCAGTGAACCATTCATTAATTTTCAAATTGAGTAGAGTCCACTAGATGTTAGAATACTATCTGAAATATATCCATCACAACTCTTTATGATAGGTCTATTCCAGAATTCATGTTTACTTCCAAAATTTAGAAATAAACAATGAGTGTATTCTAATATATAGGTCATAGAGACATTCTCTAAGACTAAGGGCTCTCCCACTGAAAATAACAAGTTTATCTATCCAATAGAGATTGTTGCAACAATTGCATAAATATCCATCTGGATGACTATTAAGCCTTAAGATCAAATTTTCTAGTCTTCTAAAATATATGCAACCAATTGCAAGTGTAACTAGAAGAATGAGATACAATTATAAGACTTTGATCTTATCAAATAAGAAAGTCAATTTCAATGATTAAATGTAGATGTAGATTATTCCGATGCACTATTCGGGTCCTTCTCTCAAGATCGTAGATAGATTAGATAGCCACATTATCAATACATCGGCATATGTGGTATTGACATTTATCCAACTCTTTGGATGTCATATGGAAGTCACAGAAGTATAATCAACTCTTTGACTTTCCTTCTTACTTGGATCCCACCCCTTCCACTATGCTCCTTTTATCTATAAACAACCATTGCTCAAGACAAAGGATCTCTTATGTTGAAATCAAAAGATTTCTATAAAAGAGTATTTCAACATTTATACATGGTTCATTCAATTCATACAATATGAATATTATTAAGCTTCATGAATGACTCGAGTATAGACAGTAGGATGATGACATTCATCATATCTACATACATCTTAACTCTTAAAGACTTAGGTTTAGGTAGGTACTCAAATATTTTATATACGTCATCTCTTATAGAGTCACCATTCTGCATGATGCAGTGAACCATGTCATTCATGATTAAATGTCGAGAGCACATATGCATGCCAAAACATCTTCTTAGATTTTATAAGGATTATTCGACAATTACGATCATCATCGACATGTCACTTCCAAAGTACATTTGATTAGTTCAAGACTATAGAGGCATACAAACCAAAGGGTTGTAGTCTTATTGTCTATTTAATTGTTATTCTTCATTATTATGAGGAAACTTGCCATTGCAACCACATACATTATGTCTTCAACTGCAAGCACAATATCTTGATCATGGATCCAATCCATGATATTATACTGGTTAATATTGAGTATAGTATTGAATGGGATTAATGAAGGATTATCTGAAATAAGAAATTTGCATAAATATATATACATATAACTTTGATTTAGAAAATTTTATATCAAAGTTGTCTTGCCTTGTCAACACTGAAAGCCCATTCCCTTAATCACTTTCAATGTAAGAGATACACTTACCATCATATCTCAACAAGATCTGGGATATCCTTCTTTATCTTTGTCACATCTTAATAATATGAGAACCTGTAACTCGGATGAAAAGAAGCGGGAACATATTCCGCCTTGCAAGTCCAACTTGCATTCCCAATTCGGTCTTAAACACAAGGGCCCACCACCCCTAAGGTGATGTTCACCCGTTATTAATTGAACCAATCGTCAATAGGAATACAACTTGCTACGCGCAATCTAATATCGCCCAATAATATGAGGACCCGATATTAGGTTCACTACGCATACGTCCTTACTCTTTCGAGAAGCGAAGAGCCCGATCCAGATGCGCTTTCATACTGGAGCTGTCACTTCGGACATGTGTCTCCTACATACAATCCCTAGCGATGGAACCCTTCTCCTTGACGGGAGACCATGGATGTCACTTATGTGATCTTCCATATCATATTCAAATTCTAATTAAGCATTATGAATCATATTCATTACGATTAGTTCTTCCAAGGAAAATAACAACTCTACTAATAATAGAATATTTTAATTTTAATTATATTCCAATTAATCTAATCATATTAAATTATTGATCCAACTAATATCCAACAAACATTTTTTAATTGTTACTTAAAATATGGTATTATCTCAAATACATATTATTTCAAATTTTAATAATTAGAAAAATACACCGTGATCTCTCCCGCATTATCCCATCCCTACCCGTTGTCATGGCCAGTACCGACGGGAGTGGGACGGACCACACATGGTGCAACCTGCTACCCCAACGCTCCCCGACTAGACACCATATCCACCTCGGGAAAGGATAATGCCAAATTGATCATTGTGTACTTGAGACGATAATCAGTTCTTCAACCGAAGTTATACCATATAGAATAATAATCAAAACATTTTTGATTAACATTATAAGGAGATTTGCTAAACAAATCTCCAATCCTATTCAAGCAACTTTGTTGGTTGGAAAGGAGATTGAGTAATCAATTGTGATCTAGATCATATATAATCAATTATTGGTTAAGGCAATGTTATTTAAGAAAATAATTATCATCAAATATTTCACAAATATTTATCCATAATTATTTCAGGAAATTAAACCATGTAATTTCACTAAGTAATTAAATGACAATCACAAGGTTCTTGATTAGGAAAGTAATTTCCAACAGTGACCCTCACTTACTAAAATTAGCACATCTCAATCAATTTAAATCTAAATTAAGAAAAGTAAGTTTTCAAAGTTTTCTAATTTGATTTACAACAGAACTAAATGACTTTCACGCATTTCTAGGTATTTCAAAACAGTAATTAACTCCTTAATTACATCATGATTCACAGTCCCCACAACAATGGATACATGTTCAATAAATTGATCATAACTTGAGCAAACATATTTGAAATCACGCAAACTCAAATCTCAAGGTTTACTTATTTAATGGAGAACATAATCCAAGTGCTTATTTCGTATTTAAAAATTTTAAATAGAGCCGAAATTATTCACTAAACAGAGATGCGAAAATAAAATACGACAAAAAACTTTCGCAAACCATAATGAACCCAAGTCTTTTCTACGTTTATGGATCTTATCTAAAACCTTTGACCTAAGGCTTTGATACCACTGAAGGATATGGTGAGATCCAGTGTTGCAGAAGACGGTATTCGGTATTCAGTCGGAGGGGTCACTGAATAGAGAACGGTATTCGGGTGATTATTCAGAATTATTTGATTTTGTATTTTTTAATATAAAAATTATTTATAATACATATATTCTTATATTTTAATACATATATGGTCATTATTTAACATGAATCCAAGATAAAAGTACCAATCAATATAATAGACACATAGAATTTGACATTTGTGGCGATACAGTGGTAAAATGTAACCCATAAATATTGAAAATTGAAAATAAAAAAATAAAAAAATGAGGAGTCAAACTCCAGTCGGCTCATAGTCGGGCCAGTCGGCCGAATAGTCGACCGACTATTCGGTCGGGACGACTATTGCCCGACTGGAGGTCTGTTCAGTCGGGTACCCCACCGCACTGCATAGTCGGACCGACTATTCGGGATAGTTGACCGACTATTACAACACTGGTGAGATCCTTAAGCACATCATGGAAGCGTGAGGATCACATCTTATGCGATCAGGAGCAACTAGTCGCACTAGTTGCTCGAGGCAACGGAAATTAAAATTGTTTCATGCGATGAAACCACATGATCGAAGAACACTTCTCGGATCGTTTCATCTAAATCACAAACAAGTATCAGGGTTACCTCTTGAAGCGTTGTTGTGATCGAGTCTCTAAATGAAGAGACCTCCTGTCTTAAGTCCGATCCGACGGAGGAGACGCTTGCGAGCGCGTTGATGAAACACGTGTTCCTCGCAATCCATGTTGATAATCCAAGCGACGAGTCTCCTGATCTTGTCACATGAGATATTGTGTCTTCTTCACGAGCAAGGCGCACTGAAGGAGACGTCACAAGCAAACGATCGGGCAGCATAACGACGACGCTGCGGTGATGGAGACTCTCTTTAGGGCTTCCATGGTAGATAGCCATATGAGAGAGAGAGGGCGTGTAGAGAGAAAGAGAGAGAGCTTTATGTTCTCATGTTGTGTAACATGAAGAGCAAGGGGTGTCCTTTTATATTATAAAATTTTGGGATCCATGGATCTCAACCATGGGAAAAAAATCTAATGGCTCACATTGATTTGTGTTTCTTTCAATGGCTATGATCTTGTTGCTAAATAATAATAATAATTAATTAAATTAAATTAAATATATATTGAATATAATTTGATTTATATTAAATCAATCTCTATTGGAGAAATAGGAAGGAGGCAAGCCTCCTTCCATAAGAACAAAGGGGGGCGGCCGCACATTCCATAAGGAAGAGGGTGGTCGTCCACCCTCTTCATATGGTAAGGTGGCCTCCTTCCATCTACATGAGAATCCATATCTCACGTGAATCTCAAATATTTTGCAATGACTTTTTATTGCAAATTTATTTCACAAAAATAAATCCAATTTATTTTGTGAACATTGCAATCATGCCACTAGAAATTTGTGAATCATATTCACAACTGAAAATAAAATGTGAATATGTTTTCAATTAATTGTCAAATGTGAATCCAATTCACATCAACATTTATTTAACAAATATAAATTACAAATAGCTCTCTTATGTATTATAAATCACATTTATAATATCAATGATTAATATGGACAGTGCTATCCACATTTATCATATCCATGATAATTAAATCACATTTAATCATCTTGGATCTCTATACTCATGTTCCCAAATAATATGAGTTGCATTCACATTATTTACATCTTTGATAAGTGAACCACACTATTATATAAGAAAACTCTCTTTATAGTATGAATCAAATTCATATTATTCATGATAAATAAATTACATTTAATTATCAATTTTCTCAATGCTCGGAAATAGTTATCAACACTGAAATTATCCTAAACTCTTTCAAGGATAATATGCTTTCTCCGCAGATACTTGGGGATAAAGACATGGCAATTGTATTGTTCCACGTATAGTGACTTGGATATTGAGATCACATCTCAAATCCAGATCTTGCAGACCTCCATAGATGATTAATTAAATCAAGACCGCATATCTAATCTTCTCATTGCATCTAAATCACATTCAGATCAATGTCTAACATTTGGACCAATATCAGATCACTTCTCTATTGAGAGGAGTCACTAAAATCCAGACCTGTTTCATCACTCCATAGGAATGGAAGCGTCATGGTTATACAATCGTTTATGATCACATCACCCTCAGGTATTCCTAATACCTGTACATCCTGCACATTGGAAGACCCAGAATAAACCAGAAGTATAAGATCAATTTTACATTGTCTACTTCAAGGATTTATCAATAAGTTTCTCATTCGATCATTGGGAGTCAGTATCGATCATATAATTTCCAAAAGCATATATCATACCTAGGTGTTGCTCATATAATTTCCAAAAGCATATATTAAACCTTACAAATTCAGTCAAGCTTCCAAAGGGAGATGACCGTGCGCAAAATTTGATTCTTCCCAATATCTCGTAAGTGAGCTCATGACTTCCGATTCAACAATGAACATGTATGATCCCATTGAAAGATCGTATCGTATTACTCATATGCCCTTATATGCACACCAGCACGTTAGTGTATAGAACTTGATTAAGTCACCAACTTATTGGTCTGCCAAATGTACATTCTCAGACATATAGCAACACATCTGTCTCCGATCTGAGGATGCATGCCTACATCGTTACCGCATACGACATAGTACTTTGGTTATCTCGATCTCGTTAAGTCAACTCTTTGACCTAAATTTCTAACACCTCTGAATCTCTATTCAAATGTAGAAGACCTGCATTGAGAGGTTGGTTAGATATCAACCTTTAGAGAAAGGATTGCCATCTCCTTCTCAGGCTGGAGATCCTCTCTTAATAATCAGTTGATGGTGCTTAATGAGTCCTCAATCTAATGCTTTAGATATTCATCCAAGAACCAACCTCTATGATTCAATAATTGAATCAATAGTTGTATGATCATTAACATGGCCATGGTACATAACCCTGATTGTACTAAGGGACCTATTATGTAAATTAGTTATTCTTCATTTCAGATCAGGGAATGATATTTGCAATAACATTTATTGTATAATGGCACACCATGAGCTCTCATATCCAACACCCGAAGGTCGTCGTAGGTTTCAGAGGCCATGAGGAGCCTTGTAAATAGTCATCGATGTAGTATCATCGGAGGCAGAGCTCCAGTCGGAGCTCCCTCCAAATTCCATTCATTGAGAGAACTTTTACCTACCAACGTAAGAAGATAATAGTCGAAGCAAAGGACAATGTGTGCGTGCAGTTGATGGATGAGATGAAGGACCAACGCATGGAGAAGATGATGGTCCTAGTGGGTCCTTCACCAAGTCACTGGAGAAGAAATGGATCGGATGGAAGGAGGCATGGAATAGGGGAGATTATGAGTGATGGATTCAATAAACATCTATGATGTTCGGTGAAGGTCCGAGGATGTTCGGATTCGAGTGAAAACATCTATGCAAGCCAAGAAAAATCAAAGAAAAATGTTACCCAGGTGGTGGTTTTCAACCGCGACTAGTTAGAAGAGAGGTTAGGGTATAGGGAACAATAATTTGGTGGCATGGATTAGGGAAGTTAGATGAAGAAGATGGAGGTGGAATCGAAGAGAGAGAAGATTTTAAGGAGGGAGGAAACAATGAAGATGGACGGTTGCAACCTTTTTGTACCTCTTAGCAGAGGTGATTGGAGGTTGGGGATAACTCCCCAACCGTCAGATTGCGATTGGACGAAGGAAAAAGGTTGCCAGGCAATGGACCTGATGTGCTTGATCAGAAGATCGAGAGACTAGAAATCTAGCACAGATGAATGGATAACGAACGCCTGACCAAAATGATCAGATGGCCAGGAGAGGAGGTGGGGGAAATAAAATGGTCGGGCCACGTGCATGATCTGACGACACCACATGTCCCAACCAGAATTTAAAAAAAACGCAAAATGATAAGTAGAATAAAAATAAAATAATTAGGAATAGAATTAGCAAAAGTCTTCAACATGAAAATTGTAGATTTTGATAAGATCTGCAACTTTCATATAGAACTTAAAGAGAAATAAAGTCGACTATATATATAATATTTTACAAGAAATTTAAAGTATTAAATTATTTATATTCAATTCTTTTCTTATTTTTTTATTTTGATTTTATAAACTAGGTTAAATTAATTATATACAATATTAATCTAATTTTTATTGTATTTTTAATAAATAATAAACACATAAAATAAAGGCACAATAATAGAATGATTAATATACAATAATTATAGCTAAATATTCACGACACATAATTAGTTAATTAATGTTCATTGATAAGAAATTTTGTTAGTTTTCTTAAGCTAGAGAGATAATATAAAGAAATAATTGAGATAAACCTGGGATTCATCAAGGAGGTGGCACCGACGCTCAAGGAGGAGGATGTGGTGGCAACGACGAGCAAGGAGGAGTAGGATGGGAAAATGAGTGATGAGGTTTTTGAAGAAATGAGGAGTAGGGGAAAATGGGGGCAGTTGGGCCGGAGGGGAGTGTTCTCTCAAAAACTTTTACAAATTTGCAAGCACACTTGCATACACTAAGGCTCGTATGTGCATGCAGAAATCCACGTTCACATGTGCTCACAGATTTGAAATATGTGCTCATGGATTTCAGAAAAAGGCTGATGAACGTGTATCCGACTATGCTAACTATGTCGAATTGTAGTACAACATGATATAAAATGATCAGAATCGAGCCGAATGTCTCCCGAGGAGTGGATCGGTTAAATATTTTTAACCTGGATAAGTCCAAGGTTGATCTCAGGGACATGAGCTATCAACATAATTAATTAAATCTTAATACCTAGGTTAAGTGATCATCAAATTATCTATGTCAATAATGCACACAAAGTGATGCAAAGCATATACATATGAACAAAATGCATTTTAGTTGATTTTATGCAAGTTAGTTTTGATGACATAATGCAATAAGAGGAAATGGAATGCAAACAAATGCTTATACACAAGTATATCCTTGGTATGATCAATTACATGAGCAATAAATGATAAATTTTATGCTTGATTTGATGAATCAAAATAAGTCTATGTTTAATCAAATGGTAATTAAATGAATAAAATTACGACACAATATATCTCACATTATTTCATCCTATTTCAAGTGTCAATTATTACCAATAGCTAGATCATCAAGCAAGCATCATATTGGAAATGAAATTACTGAAATCTGAGTTTGAATGCTCAAGATACACAACAGTCTTGGGGTATAAGTGCAAGAAAATATAAAAATAAATAAAAAACATCACAAAACTAGCCCTCATAGGGGCATAAATGCAAATCTAAAAACTGTAAAGCCTTCCCTGTAAAATTCATATGTGGAGGCATACATGTAAATACGAGAACCCAGTAGGACCCTTGCGCAAATTGCCCCAGACACGCTTGCCTTGCACACGCGTACTGACATGCCTGCGTTCTAGAGAATCCGGGCTCTTCGGCTACAATTGCTCCAAGCCCACACATGCCTAGAACGTGTCGTGTGGCTCGGAGCTAGGCTAAGATCGGATGCAGGTGGCCTAGGCCATGTGGATGTCCTATGTCCTTCAAAGCATGCTCGATTCCCCTGAGCTAGTTTGTTAGTCTCGGAGTCTAGGATATTCATCTGGGTCATCCAGTCGTGATGAGAAGACGGTGCTTGTTGCGCATCTCAATCTCCACCTCCTTCACACGGTGGCAATGGTTGTGCTTTGGTGCCATCTTCATTCCTCCTCCATGGTCCAACTACTTCGCTGAAGATCTGATCACCTCCAAAAGATGGAAGCAATGGTCATCATCACTTGGAGAAGCATCGAGGATGCATGGATCAATGAATCGATGGAGGCTCGTTGGGGATTCTTCTCTAGAATGGAGCCTATGTGAAGCTCCAACCATTGAAGTCTTTAGACCTGCAAGTGTTAGGATTACAATAGCTAAAGAGGGTGGTTGTATACGTGAGGTGAAATGGGGACCTGAGGGTGTGCGAAAATGGAGGCCCTAAATGGGTTGTCCTTTAATGAACAAAGACTAAGGGGACGGGATGGTCTGAGTGATAGAGTAGGGGAACGATCGAAGAAAACATCCCACAAAGATCAATGATCTTCAGTAGAGGTTAACGACAGATTTAATAGGAATGAAGATCTATGTATATCACGGGAAAAGTCAAAGAAAACACAATGAAAATAAGATCTAACACACCTGGAGATTAAAGATGAAGCAAGCGGAGGAATTGTCCTGGGCCAAGGGTCAATTCGTCCCTCTACTCTTCTCTTTACATGCTCAACTGAGTCATGATGCTCGAACGACTGTATTTAAGGTCGTGACATGGTCGGACAACCATGTGTCATCACTAGAAGTGGAGACTCTATTATCGTACCTCGAACCTCCTTCTTCTTGTCACTAGGAGGAGGTGATTTCTAGGTCTCGCTTCATGTAAAGGTGGACCCAGCCAAAAGTGGTTGGTGAGAGGTTATTTGAAGAGTAAGGAGCGATACTCACATGGTTACTCAATGGGTTTCAATCGCTCCTCCACATTCCACATAAGGAGGAATATGGAGGTTAGGGTCATGGTGTGGAAGATGGTGGTTAGGTCTTGATCGCGGGTTGTTTAGATGATGAGGGAATTACCTGAGGATGATGGAAAAAAGGAGAATATCGGTGTTTAGCGGTTTGCATCGTGGGGGAGAGAGGGTGCTCGAGGTTGAAGATAGAGAATGATAGTTGAATCTAGCAATTCAACGACTGATGGAGAGGCACGGTTGTGCCATGATGGCTCTGATCAGAGGGTTGTGAAGCGAGCAGAAGTGGATGGCCCAGATCAGATCCTTCAAGTGGATCTAATGGTTGGAAGAGGGAGCAAGTGGTAGAGAAGGGGCGAGCCACGTGTCTGGAGCAGAAGGCACCACGTGCTCTAATAGGATTTAAAAGGAATAGAAAAGTGTTAGTAAAATATAAATAAAATAGTTAGAAGTTTCAAATCAAAAGGTGTTATAACATGAAAGGTGTAGATCTCTTTAAGATCTATAAGTTTCATTTAGAATCAAAATACAAAATAAATCATTTGTACATAGTTACATTTTTGTAATATTTTTAAGTAATTAAAAATGCCTGTTTTAATTTCTTTTGTGATTTTTTTTATAATTAATGTCAAGACAAATATGTACAACATTAATCTAATTTTTATGGAATTTTTGATATTAAGAAAACATAGAAAATTAGGGACAATAATTAACAATAATTAGGTTTAATTATACACAAAGGGATCATTATTAATGTTAGTGAATTATTAATGAATCCTATTGAGTAATTTAAGTAAGAAGAATAATAAATGAAAGCTATGATGATAAATCATGGATTTATCAAAGACGGTTAGAGCACTTTGCATCCACCAGTGGTAGCATTGTGCTCTTACGAGCAAAACAAACTAGTGGTAGATGCAATGTTGTGGTCGAAAAAAAAACCAAAATTCTCGTAGTGCTCCTACTCAAGCACCTCCTACTCATGTCCGGCCTTGACCTTGACCTTCATCTTATGGTGCGTCCTCCTCTCGAGGGAAGATGATTCTTAGATCACAACTTCAAGAGGAAGAAGAAGATGACGTGTCTGATGAGTCTGGTACTCCCGAGTATAGTTATAGCTCTTATACCTATTGTCACATAGAAAGAGGTAAGTGCTCTCCCCAGACACCTCATGTGAATGATGATGATTGCTATCCTAACGATTAGATCTTTTCTTATTTGTTTGTCTTTCTTTCCAGTTGTTCTTTGTTTCTTTTTTTCCAAGTTTATGTAATTCATTTATGGTACAAACCTTATGTATTAGTTCAATCTAGATTTTAATGAGTTATGCATTTTCTTTTCAAGGTTCTCTTATTTAACTTTTTATTGATAATAAATGGGGAGAATAAATTAAAAGTTTAGTTAATTAATAATTATTGGATTAAGGGGGAGAAAATAAAAAGACAAGTAAAACTTAGTTTTTTTTCTCAAATAACATGCACGCGCTTTACAAATACAAATTTTTATAAATTGGTTTGATGATTCTTTTCGTAAGGGCTAGAATTAAAATGAGATATTAAAATATTTATGTAAAAGGTTTTTGATCTGAATATTTGCAAAGTTCCATGCTTACAAAGTTACATCTCTTTACACATTTAAATTGCTTTGTCATCATTAAAAAGGGAGAGATTATTTGTTCTTTGTTTATATCCAAGTTGATTTTAAAGATGACACGTGCATACATTGTAGTCATTTACTTATATGTGTCTACAAGATTGTAGCATGTTTCAACAAAAGAGTTTTATGAAGTGAACGTTAGTAATAGTCGCAAAAGCTTAAAATTCTTATTGTTGTTTCAAAAGTAGTATTACTAGCTTTTACAATGTATTTTAGAAATTTTTAACCTAAGTTATACCTTCAAAGCTTCCAAATCAAGACAAGTCAAAGAACTCAACATTGATTAATCAACCTTGTATACTGATCGACCAACCTTGATTGACCAACATGTTTTACTAATCGACCCCCATTGATTGACCAACCCTTTTCAATGATCGATCATATTTTGAATACGGGACCCCCAATGATCATCAGTTGATGGAACAACCTCGTTGACTAATCGATCAACTTGATTTGAGCGATCAACTAGACTTGCAAAATCTTTGTGATTTCTTGCTTGATTTGTATCCAATGTCCATATTTTTGTAACATTATATAAGGGACCCTCATCCCATGTTGGAACACACAACAAATCGCTCCCACTCTATAGTGAAGAAAAGAATTCTCTCTGAGTGATATACTACTACTCTCTCTCTTGTTCTTCAACTTCTTCAATATTTTTAGAAGAATAATTCTGAAGATATTCATCAATAAATCCAAATAATTTATCAAAATAATATTTTGATAACTTAATACCATTAAATTGAATAATATTAATTATAGTATACTGATATATATTTTATGATAAGATCAATTTATTATGAAAATTAAATATGAAAAAAATAAAAGATTTGCAATCGCTATTTCGTTTTCAATATACCTTTATGAAATAGCTAGAACCCAGAGGAGAGAGTCATGTGGTCTCACAAGGCAGACCACAGTCGTAGAAGTGACCTCTCTTAAGGATCTCAGCCAAATTCAACAATTAACACACAATATGATAATGAAGAAAAAAAGCAAGAGATGTGTATCAAAATTTATTATAACATACAATAAATGTGTGTACAGTGACAAGCAGAGTAGGGAGTCGAACATATGGAAATAAGTCGGTGTAGCAAGTATATTAAATATAAATAAATAATGAATAATTAATATAAGTATTTATACAATATTCAATTAATTAACTAATCAATTAATGTTTTTGTGGGATTTTTATTTTTAATTATTTATAGTTTTTGTTTATTTAAAATTTTATTAATTTTTAATTTCATAATTAGTATTTTCTTTTTAGAATTATCTGATTTTTAAATTCTTTTTCTTTTTAATATATAATATAGATATATATATAACTATATATATGTAATATATATAATATAAGTCCATGGAGGTTATTCGCGGCTACCGTGGACCTCAAAAGTGACCGAGACTTGTCGGAGGGGTCATGGCTGCTTGATGAAAGTTAAAGGTCCTAGGAGTTTAAGATCAAAATATCTGGGCCTCATATGACCCCTTCAAGACGTGCAAAGGAGATAAAAATAATGGCAATGTGAAGAGGGAGGGTCCTGGCTATTATTGATGGAATGTCAAAGTGGAAATGAAGGTGGCGGTGAGATCTCAGGCGAGGCGACAGAGCTGGCCTCAATCTCTAGATCTAGGTCGGATCTGGGTGGTTGGTGAGTGTAGATAAATGGAAAGATGGAGGGGTAAGATAATGGGATGTTGGTGAGGGTCGGAACAAGGAGGAACACGACAAGACAGAGGTCGGAGCTTGAGAGCTCTGACGAACCTAAATCCTAAATTCATGCTAGTGCTACTGATTAGAGCATAAAATAAAAACATGAAATGAAAACTAAGATTAAAATATACTTAAAATGCAAAAAAAACCTCAACTTGGTCGGGGGCCAAGGAGATGGACCGCTTGGAGCAGAGCTCCGACGATCGCTGGGAATTACCTCCTATGTTGCTCCTCTCCTCTCGAAGCACGTCAATCAACTCCTATCACAAGCTGCATCACCATGGGTATTATATATATTATTTATTTTTATACATATTTAGGTATTTTTATTGTATTTTTATGATTTTTTTATGCACTCTTAATTAATTATGTATATATACATTATTGGTATATACATGTATATTTCATCTATGTAATTAAAAGTATTATTTATTTTAATGGTTTTATTTCATTTTAATTATGAAATGCATTTCAAATAATATTTACAAAATTATAAAAATATAAAATTATAAAAAAATTTTAGAATAAATAAAATGAATATTTTGTTCAAGTATACTGTACAATATGGTCCAAAATCTAACTTTTGCATTTTACTCCAAATTAAATTAAACCACCTTCATTAAATAGCTTATTAAAATTATATACAATTAAAGTGATTTTGATGAATTTTGAGTTCATATGGAGAAGACACAAGTCTGTGAAGTTTGGATTTTGGCTTTTTATTTTGAGTGTAGAAGGCAAATTGTGTATTATTTTTATGTGAAATAAATTTTATATTTTTCTGTGTATTTTTATCTACAACTTTTATGTACAAAATTTATTGATTTGATGTATAAATAATAAATAATAAAATAGGTCCCAAAGCTCAATTATTAAAGAATAAAAACTAGGGTTTTTATTATTATTTCTGGCCCATATCTCCCCTACTTTATTCTTGGTCGACCAAGTCAATTCTTGACTTAGTCTCCGCATTTAGGGTCATTCAATACCTTTGGTATTTCATTTTTTTCTTTTCTACCTATATTTTTATATTTTGGCATTAAGTACAATATTATATACAATATAAATGAATTAGTATTGAATGTTATTTTCACAAATTAAAGTTATATGCATGCATTTAGCTAGGGATTTAAGGCCAAAATAGAAGAATAAAGGTGATGAAATAGAGATTCATCAATTTCACAAAAAGTATATATATATATATGTATATATTTTTTGTGAAATATTAATTGGTAAGGAAAATTTTATATATCGTGAATGTTGATTTTATAATAACGAATCTCTATCCAAGAAATCTATCAAGCATGCATTGTTTGAATGCCTCAAGGTTTTAAAAATCTCCTGAAAATAGTCAAAACTCTCTTGGCAGTTCGATAATAGATTTCTGCCATAGCAGTGATGGGGAAAGAGAAATGATGATCCCCCGAGGTTGCAGATGTTAGAGGGAAAGTGATCAAGCGGAGTGGTTACTACTGTTATTTGTCTTATTCTCAAATATGGAAAATGTCTGACAAAGGAGAAAAGGCATGTCCATGATGACTTGTTTGACAATGAAGATGCATATTATACAAGTTCATCAAACAACCCCATTTCCCCTCTTCTCGTGAATGTGCACTTAGATGCTTTAGGAAAGAAAATGGAAGAGACACTCTCTCGTTAGAGCTTGCTTCGATACAATAGAAATGACATCTAACCTCTTCTCAGTTGGCATCTCCCCGCTTCTTCGATGATCATGTGAGCCGTCCTCTATGCTTGAGCTCCAAGTTTGGTTCAATACGCGTACTTTTCGCTCACAACTATTTTGTGATTCGATAGATGATTAAGTGATTGAAGAAAGCATGTGGTCACTATCTGTTTATTTTGTTCAGGAAGCATCTCTTTGGTCTTTAGTTATCTAGAGCACAAGCTTCGATGATATTTTTCTGAGATATATTTTCTTATTCACTAGTGTTATCTATGATATAATTGCACATGCTTATATTTGAGAATATCTCTGTAATTTATTCTTATTACTGCTTATTCAAGATATCACTGCACTTATAACTGAGAATTATTTGTGATATTGTTGGAAGAAAATTTATTGAAAAAATTGTAAATATTATTTCTATCCTTGATCTTTCTCTATAGGAACTTTTGGTGTTTGATACTTAAGTTTATAGGAAGTTCTTGGACCAACGGAGTAACTTTTTGCAAGGAAGTCTAAGGTTTGGATCCTTAAGAAAGCTATCAAGCAAGCATCGTTTGATCGCCTCCATATTATAAAGATCTTCTAACAGCAGTCAGAACTATTTTGGTTGGTGATGAATCCATGATTCATCTCATTTATTCTTTAATTTTGTCTGAAATTCTTGGTAAAATATATGTAAATAACAACTAATTCTCAGTAATTAACATGCTAATTCTAATTGTTACCATTATATATTTAACATTTATTTAATTCAAAATAAAAGAATAAAGACAAAAAGAAAAATAAAAGAAAGAGCGATGTAAATATGTATGTACTGATCCTAACCCTGAGACCATGTCAATACTGACATGGTCAATAAGATAAACAAGTAGGAGGAGATAAGGATCTTTACTTATAAAAATATCCAAAAAATATAGGGTTTTTATCAGTTGTGCCCCTCCAAGATATCGCAATATCAGTTATGCCCCTATCTTTTTGGTAATATCAGTTGTGCCCCCGACTTCTTGCCAATATTTCACTTGTGCTCCTCAGAAGGGCATAACTGATAAAAATCTTTTATCAGTTATGCCCCTCTAAGGGGCACAAGTGAAATATTGGCAAGAAGTCGAGGGCACAACTGATATTACCAAAAAGATAGGGGCATAACTGATATTACGATATCTCGGAGGGGCACAACTGATAAAATCCCAAAAATATATTGCATTTGTACATATACGCATCATTCAACTCGTACATATAATCAACTATTTTATTTATCATTAAAATAATTCTAAATCAATTTATTTTCCTCTTCAACTTGTTTATAAAGTATATAAATTATAAAAATATAATAATAATAATTTAATGATATATAATATGGTACAAAGAATCGAAAATGCCATAAAAGGAACATTCAAAGCTAAATATCTACTTTGTATGAACTTAAAATTGATCAAACTCACTTTCATTGTATTCAGAATTAAATCATATTTAAAATGAAAGTAGTTTTTAATCATTCTAGTTAATATGCAAAAGGGCTTCTTAGGGGATATTATAGTATCTATACAATTGTACAATCCCCCTCAATTATTTTATTCTTTATATTTTATCATTATTTATATTTTTTATCTTCCTTATATTTTATAATAAATATATAAAACTCAAATAAAAATTATAAAAGTAAAAAATAATAAAAAATAATCAATTCTATTTATTATATATGTAAATATTACTTATATGGTACATATTCCTATTTGTTTACCCTCGTAAATATAATCATTAAACAAAATAAAAATATATTTATAATCCGTATACTATATATTAAATAAAAATACAAAGTAAAGAACTTATTTATAAAAATAATCAATTAAAAATCTATAAACTATTGTATATAAATAACTTATGGATACAAATTAATTTTATTTATATTATTTAAATAATTAAATATTTTTGTTTAATTATTTAAAATTCATAATTAAATCATTTTCTAAGTTATTTATAATTTTTATTTATAACATTTATTTATTTAAAATAATTTAATATTAATTAATAAGTATTTATTTTATGTGAATACATTCTTTTTATCTCTTTTGTTCTATCCTTTATGGCCTATGCCATGTGGCAGTATACAACTAGTCACTTCAGTCGAAGTTGACCAGTCAACTTCCCTCTTCTTCTTTCCCTCTTCTCTTGTTGTCCTCTACTTCCCCCTCTTCTTCTCCCATTTCTCCCTCTTCCTTTATTTTGTCCCCAAGCTTTCTAACAACCCTAACAACATTGTGGGACCACCCCAATCCTCACGACCTTCTCCATAGGAATCCCATCCAGGTTCAACGAACCTGGACCCTCCATCCTCTCCTAGGTCACAGCCTCCCTTGAGCTCCTCGATCTTCCATTATTTCCACCTTTTTACAGTGAGATATGGAGAGCGAGGGAGTGTGTGATAGAAATGCATCTATGTGTTGTTGAAGCGAGATCGAGGATAGGAGTTTCGGAGTGATTGTCTCCACAATGATGCTCTGCTCTGCCACGTACCAAGCCTCCACGAGCTGCATTGTCACATTGTCGCATCCCCTTATAATTTTTTAGGAGAGGAGTTCTTAGATTTTAATTACTCTACCCCGTTGATTTCTTTAATTACACACACACCGCTTATAGTTTAAGTAATTGCATATATATCGCTTCTACTGTATATTAAATACTATACGTGTGAATTTCGTATAAAATCATATAAAAATATAAAAATCACCTAAAATACTTATAAATACCTAATACTCTATTCTATATGTTATTAATAAAAATTTAAAAATAAAAACCATTTTCTCTTTTTAATAAATAAAAAATCCCTAAAAATACATTCAAAAACTAAAAATCAAATAAAAATCAAATAAATCAAAAATTACAAAAAGTATATTAGATAGATATTACTAAGTATTAAAACATGTCCAAAAATTAAATAAAAATATAAAACAAAAACCATAAAAATTCAAAAAAACATAAAATATTAAGAATTCATAACTAACTCTAAAATTCATAAAAATACGTACAATAACTACTTTTAAAGCTAATAAAATTCTTTATACATCAAAAATATAAATAGAAATATTTTCTACTATTTAGGATTGTTAAATTAATAAAATATGTACTGTAAGTATTCAATTCATTATTTTCAATTTAAATCCATTTAAAAACTAATAAAAATCTTGAAAATCTTAAAAAATATGCCAATAAGAATATAAAACATCTAAAATATAAAACCACTTTATTTTATAATTTTTGTACATATATTACTTATTTTCCAAATATAAAAACATTGTTTTCTTTACTTGTATATACCTTTGCCTTTTCAAATATTAAAATTTTTAAAAATAAATAAATAAAAGGAAATTAGAAATTAAAAAATATAAAACCAATAAAAATATAAAACCAATAATAAAAAATAAAAATCCATACTACTTTGGTATAATAAAAATAACATAAAAATATAAAATATTTAAAAACAAGTAAGAATACATAAAAGACCTTATAAATCCTGAAAAATAACTAAACCCTAACCTTAGCTTACTCTTTTATTCTACCTTAGTTATAACAGTTTGCCCCCTAAGTTCGCCACTCATGTGCTTAATTGCTATAAGCATTACTTAGGAGTATAAATAATACAATCACACATCTTTTTCTGTGAATACCATTCGGTTTCACAACGACACTACTCTTCTTTAAGAGTAGTAGACCGATTGATATTTCAGCACGCTACAAGCTCTAATGATATTTTTTATATGATATATTTTATTATTCATTTGTGATGTTTGTGATATAATTGCTTGTGTTTATATTTGAGAATATCTCAACAATTATTCTTACCTTTTTTTTTCAATATATCACTACACTTATAGTTGAGAATTATCTATGATATTATTGGAAGAAAAATTGAAATATTGTTTCTATCCTTAATCTTTCTCTATAGTAATTTTTGGTGTTTTATCCTTAAGTTTGCAGAAAGTTCTTGGATCAGCGGAATAACTCTTTGCAAGGAAGTTAGAGGTTTAGAAAGATATTAAGCAAGCATTGTCTGATCGTCGTCATGTTCTAACGATCTTCTAATATTAGTAAGATCTCTTTTCACAGGCTACAAGCAATGATATTTTTTTCTTATTCACATGTTCTATCTGTGATATAATTTCTTGTCCTTATTTAAGAATATCTCTGCAATTATTATTGATGACCAATTCAAGGTATCACTGCACTTATAATTTAGAATTATTTATGATATTGTTGGAAGAAAGATTATTGAAAAATGAAATAATTTTTCTATCCTTAACCTTTCTCTACATTGAACTTTGGTGTTTGATCCTCAAGTTTGCGGTAAGTTCTTGGATCAACAGAGTAACTTTTTGTAAGGAAGTTAGAGGTTCATCTGATTTTATTTTCCCTCTATAGTTACTAAAATATTTGATTTATAGCCTGACTTTGAAACTGATCCAAAGTTGTGAAGCTAGAAGCTTGGCTTGTCTAAACGAAAATACCGAGTCAGGTGACTCAGGTCATGGCTTTCACTCGATTGAGTCTCCACATTAACATCTTGTGCA
Source organism: Ottelia alismoides (assembly GCA_037367405.1). NCBI lineage: Eukaryota > Viridiplantae > Streptophyta > Magnoliopsida > Alismatales > Hydrocharitaceae > Ottelia > Ottelia alismoides. Next base: position 26,341 of record JAZKJV010002041.1, on the reverse strand, counting down.
ATGTGCTTACTTGCGTGATAGATTTATTATGTTACGCTTGATATTCTTCAATAAAATATTTAAACTACCATCAATATACCATTCACACCCTCTAGTGGTATTTGATCCTCAAGAATTCACAACTCCTGAAAACTAAAAGGTAAGTGTGCTTTACTCATCATTGATAAATGATTCTATTGTGTCTCTCTACAACTACATTGAATTGAGGAGTACTCATAGGATTGAGGTTGTAAATTACTTTTAAGGGATTTTTTTAATTGATGTGATAATTAATTTGAATTCTTTGAACTTTTCAAAGGTTTCAGATTCGTGACTTAATATGAAGATAAAACAATATTGTGATTGATAAGAAATAAGTAGTACATAATATTAATGTCCACTACGTGCTATGGTACTAAATGGACCACATACACCGCACAACCTCCTCCTTCTCATTTTTGTCACCTCATCCTCATCCTCCCCATCAGGTTGAGGCCACTTCCCCACCGCAACTTATTTCTTCTCGTCATCATCGCCGCCTCTTTATCTTCCCCTTCTAGCAAATTCCACCTCATATCATGGTCACCTCTATCCCATTACCGCCACCTCCTCTCCATTCCTCCTAGAAAATGTTACTGCCCCATCACAACCACTCCCTTTCCTTCACCAATGCCTCCTCCTAGTTATGAGCATGGGTCGACCCCACCCATATATCATAGAAAATAATATATAATGATATGGCAATATAGATTTTCATTTGATTGGTTATTTGACTGATCTATTTGACCATTTGTTTTAATTATAGACCTCTTAAATGCACAAAGTTATGTGTTGTTCATGCTTGAGTTATGGTATATAAAATGACATTTTTGGGTTAGGAATATTGCAAACTGCACATTTTCTCTTTGGGATAAGAACATTGCAAACTGATAAGATATTTAACACCTCTGACAATATACTGCCTACTTTCCATCTGAGCATTACAACTCACCTAATAGCATAATAATGTAATTTTGCTAACATGCAGCTCCCCCGTGTGTGCTTGTTCTCTTTCCTTTGTGGTGTGTACCATGGATTTGCTTGTTGGCCCTAGTACATTAGTATTCTACTATTTCTTAATTCACATGCCTTTGTAATTGGTTTGAAAGGAGGATGTGCTCCTAAAATGGGCCACATTGAGTGTTCATTGTTGCAGGTTTTGGAGGATTGATTTCCACTTATCTTGTACTGTACCTCAGTTTAGTGTTTATTGGGGTGATAAAAGCAGAATTTTAGATTTATAATGCAATTTCCATCATGTCAAAATCATCAAGGGTAATTAGACAAGTATTTAAACTTACATATGGTTACTTTGCACTGCTCAAACTTTTCATAGATACAGATAGCTTTTCTGTTAGTAATTTGATTACTAATAATCCATTGTGTAGTGAAACTTACTACTACTATTTCTATGAGGAAAATTATAAACATTAATATCTTCCATTGGATTTACTTAAATATGTATGACATTCAATTTCAATAATCACAGATGTCACCAATTACATTTAATTTTCATATTGTATCCTAAGAAGAGAAAAGCATAGATGGAAATATCAACAAATATCAACTACTATGATTAATGATATTAGTTCTCATGCAGAACCATGATGTTCAGAGCTGGTCAAGAGATGGAAGATCATTTGGAGCGCATCATGATTACACTCACCGATCTCCAGCAGTAACAGGCTGCTATGCGAGTTCAGCAGGACCAGATCCTAGCACATCAGATAGAGATTGCCGATAGGGAGTCTGATATTGACATGAGATTCGAGGAGTTGTCTGATTCCACCTACCATCCATCTCAGGATGGAACATGATAGGACCGACCTCAGTTGGTTGAGGTACAATAACCTTACTTTGATGATCCACATGAGGAGATGGCAACATATGGAGCCGAGGATGGAGATTACGACAGGGAGCAGGACCATGCACTCTTCGCAGATGAGGACGCACTCGATCACTTCGCTACCACATGCATCAGTTGATTTTCACATCCTATCAACGAGCCTATGTTCCCATGTTCGAGGGCACAAGATGTCAGATGAGGCTAAGCAGTGGCTGAAGAGAGTCATGAAGGTACTTTAGATGATACACGTACCACAAGACTCATGGATATCTTTCATGGAGTACTCACTGACATATTTCGCAGAGACATGGTGGGAAGTGATAGTTTATGAGTTGGGACGCGAGCCCACATGGGATGATTTAGAGACACAATTTAGATCCAACTTCTTTTCTGGGAAGTGGACGGAGTCCCATCGCTGATTGTTTGCAGAGCTACGACATGGATGGATGACAACCAGGTAGTTTGTAATCTACAATGACCTGTCATGACACAAACCATCAACTGTTGTATTTCCAGATGAAAATCTAGAAAAGTTCAGAAGTATGAGGGAAGAGGTACTGGAGAAGCTGGTCGGACTACACATCACTTCCATCTCCAAGGCTACTGATGCAACAACGAAATTTTAAGACATCCGAAAGTGATATTTTAGGAGATCATCTGGAGCAGCACCAATGCCACAACGATCTTCTGTGCCAACTCGATGGCAGTTTCAACAACAGAAGTCAGCCACGTAGTTTCTACCTACAGGTTCGACATTTTCTGTCGGTGCTGGCTCATGTCCAGTGACTACCTTAGGAGGAGCACTCGCCAGATGTGGCACCAGTTCAGCTTGATCATCTGTGTCGTAGGGAGTAAATAGACCCCCAACATGACTGACTCGGAGCACTTATACGACTACCACGCTGATGAATCTTGTATTCATCATGCTAAAATCGGTCATTTAGGCTTTGTTTCCCTTCATCCACTTGTAATTAATCATTAATAGAGCATTATTAGCATTCATACATGTGTGAATAATATTTGCATTTCATCATGCATAAATTGCATTAAAAATCCCAAGTGTAAATTAGCCCAAAAAGCCGCTAACTTCTCCTATTTTTAGTTAATTCATCCTAACTACAATTAACCCCAAACTACCTCCATTGTGTAGATATTACTAACCTTATTAAATAAAAAATACAAAAAAATTGTTAACCCCAATAAGTGTCAAATAATCCCAAAGTCTAATTTCACATCTGACGGACTAAAATGAGCATATCTCCCACATACAGTGTCCGATTTTGGTCTAATCACTTTTAAAGTACTCCATTTTCAAATACCTTCAAAATAAGACCAATTTCATAAAATTCGGAGTCCATATGTGAAAGTTGGGTTTTGGGCCTCTTTTGCGCATTTTGACTTTTTGCTATTTTTGATCTCAGTTTTTATGTATATAATTAACTCTTTTAATTTTATTTCTTCTTCATTTGTGTTCTTTGATGAAAGTTTTATTAAGCAACATAAAAACTTAATCAAAATTGAAATCAAAGAAACTGACCGAATCCAAGTGTCTGTTGTCGGTCTGTACAAAAGTTGTGTGATTCTGACTTCTATCTTATTTTCCTATTTTCTTATTTACTAAAAATCCAAAAAATAGATTAGTGTGTAATTAATTTTCTTGTATTTTATAGTAATTTTTCTAGATTTTTATTCTCTCCATAAACACCAAAAAAAATACAAAACTCCAAAAAGTCGATTTTCTATACTCATGGAGAACCACCAAAAAGACCACTTCACACAGATGACCTCTTTTGCTCACGGATCCTTCATGAAAGTTGTAGATCTCATCGAGATGAACAACTTTCATGAAGGAAATATTTTGATCTGAGGTCTTCTTCTATCTCTTTTTCTCTCCAAAATTCGAATTTTTTGGTGCCACGTGTCAGCTCCAGGGCGTGCCACGTGGCACCCCGCTTTTCCCTCTCCCTACCAGCCGCACCTAGGTCACGTGCCACGCACGTGACCTCTCCCTTTTGCTGGTCATGTGTGTGGCACATGATCCCATCTCCTTCCTCCCCATGGCCGTTGCCCCTCTCCCGTAACCCCCGTTGCTCCAGGTTGGTATCGCCGCCGCCCTCGTCGGCCATTACCACCACGCCCGTTCATCTTCTCCAACGCGTAACGACCCTCTGACCACCATCCTATAAGAACCCCTCCTAGCCAGCATCTCCAACCATCCGCTATCTCCATATCTTCAAACAGAGAGAGAGAAAGCTCGAGGCGGGCTGGTGACAGCGGCCCCGTCCTTCGTCGGCGAAGACCTCCTGGCGGATCGCGGAGTGCCTCTCCGTGTAGCAGCCTTCAAGACGCTGCAGAGCCGCATCGTGCTCCGCCACGACAGCCGACGATGACCAGAAGCGAGCTCTCCTTCCTTCCTCTAGGTGCCTCGTTCCTTGCACCGCGGTTCACACGTCGATCGCCCACCGCCCCCCTGCTCCAGCTTCTCGGCCGTGTGTCGGCCGAGCCCCCGCCGACCCCTCCGCTGCTCTACTCGCAGCCTACACCTTTGCGGCAGCACCGCTTCTCCATCTCCGCCGATCGCCCACCGCCATCCACCGCGGAGACTAGCTCCGCCCGCACGGCCCCGCTCCTCCCCCTTCGCCGACCGCTCAGCCTCCGCGCCCTCAGCCTGCCGCCCCGCGCGCAAGGCCCTGCCGCCTCTGATCCTGCCGAGCTCCACTCTCCATTGCAGCGTACAACTGCTGTTGGATCGGGCAGGAGGCCCTTGATCCAATGGCTACGGACGTGCCACGTGGAGGGGCCCTGTCACCTCCACCCCTCGAGGCTCGGCAACCGAGCCTGAGCCTGAACCACCAAGCCTCCGCCTCGTCACCCGAGTCTCCAGTTTGGGATTCCGAGCCTCAGGCCGGGCCCGAACCACAGGCTTAGGATCTCCGAACCAAGCACCCCTCACCTGAGCCTCCTGGCGCACGTGCTGCGCACGTGCGCTCGAGGAAAATTGCGTGGACGTTCTCCAAAGTTCCAAAATTTACATTTATACCCCTGCGGTAATTGTAGAGGAGCCCCTCCGACTTTCAGAAATTACAGATAAGCCCCTCCAGGGATCATTTTGAAAGAAAAACTTTGTTTTATTTACACTTTAGTCCATGAAATTTCATTTCATCATATCTTTATCATACGAACTCCATTTTTGGCGTATAATATGTCATTTTGAAGCTATTTTCATGCTCTACCATTTAGTATAGCTTGTGAACAGATCTGAGGTTGTTTATTGATAAATATTCTTTGAGGATATCAATTGACTCTTACCGGATAAAATTTGACATATTCAGGTTTGAAGAATCAATGATATTTATGCAGGGATCCATTGAGAAAAGTTTTTGAAATAAATCCTCATACACTATTTAATCATTATTTATTGAGGATTTAATATGTGCAGGAGCTTCAAAAAGTAAGATTGAGAATCATTTCCCTTGTATTTTTTAAATGATAATGTTTATTGCTTGAGGAATAATTTACAGGGAAATTAAAAGAAATTTTCAATAGAGCTCAGTATTAATACTTTGATCATTTCTCTTAAACTTTAGCTTTTGATCTGTGATAAATTCTGAGGTTATCGATTAACATATATTGGAGCTGAAATCTTAATCACAGATCCTGTGCTGAACAACTGTCTATATATATTTCCTTGCATCTCATTGCATTGTACAATTGTCAATACAAAAATTAAGAAGCATTTATTAATTATTTAATTTGATTTAAGACCACGCAACTAAGAATCACTGTTCTTTGTGTTCGACCTTGTAGACTTACCAAGTAAAAATATTCCACAACATTCAAAGATTGTGGTTTTTGATGAACCGAATTTGCCTCCTATACTACCACTATTATTCATTTTTAAAGAGGCAAATTTGACATTCATCACACGCCTACCCCATCTGTGAGATGCTACTTGTGCGATGAGTGGGGTCATTACCAGTATTAGTGTCCACAGATTTCTAGTGAGCCTTGACCACAACCACAACCTTTACAGTCACAGGCACATCGTACTGAGAGTTTCCGTGGTAGGAACTTCAACTTCGGGAGGCCGCCGAGACAGACATAGAGCGTGGTAGGTTTGAGTACTGCACTAGCTAGGCATGGTCAATTACATGTAGTGACCAAGGAGCATGCATGATCAATAGCTACTATGGTGAAAGGTATGATCTCAGTCTTTGGGCCGATCTTTCCATGTTTTAATTAATTTTGGAGCGACACATTCTTCATTGCACTGAGATTACTAGACTCATTAGGTAGAGTTGCAGAGACTCTATATCCTCCATATCACATCTGTGGGCCAGATGGCCATTTATTCATCATTTTCCTAATAGTTAGAGGTTTCCCAGTATTGATTGGTGGTCACGAGATGATTGCATATTGTCTCTTACTTCAGCTTGATGTGTTTGATTTGATTTTAGGCATGGATCGGTGTCAGCTCATCATGCTCTTGTTGATTGCTTTAGGAAGATGAATGTCTTCAAGATTCCAGATTTACCCAAGTTCACATTTAAGGGTACATTACATGACTCCAAAATGGAGTACATTTAAGTGTTGCGAGCTCAGAGACTTGTAGACCAAGGATTTGACTCATATTTAGTATTTGTTCAAGAGACATCAAATCATGAGCTGATGACACACTCAGAGTAGTATCAGACTACCCAGATGTATTTCCTGATGAGTTACCAGGGTTACCTCCTGAGAGAGAGAGAGATTGAGTTTGAAATCACATTATTACATGATACACAACCGATCTCGACGACTCCTTACCGTATGACACCAACTGAATTGAGAGAACTGGAGGTGCAGTTGCATGAGTTAGTTGACTTAGGATTCGTGGGGCCGAGCACTTCACCTTGGGGTGCTCCGGTTCTATTTGTCAGGAAAAATGGTGGATCGATGAGATTATGCATTGATTATCGACAACTGAACAAGAGAATGGTGAAGAACTGTTATCCTTTGCCGTACATAGATGATTTGTTTGATCAGCTTCAGGGATCTTCGGTGTTCTCAAAGATTGACCTTCGATCTAGCTACCATCTGTTGAGGATTCGAGAGTCCAATATTATGAAGATATCTTTCAAGGCTCGATATGGACATTACGAGTTTGTGGCGATGCCATTTGGGCTCATCAATGCCCCTACAACATTCATGGACATGATGAACATGGTCTTCCGTCCATACTTGGATAAGTTTGTAGTTTTATTCATTGATGATGTGCTGATATATTCTCAGAATAAATGGGATTACACAGATGATTTGGAGATTGTCCTAGACACATTACAAGAACACAGGTTATATGCCAAGCTGAGCAAGTGCTACTTTTGCTTATATGATGAATCTCGTATTCATCATGATAAAAGCCGCAGATTAAAACCCTGCTTAATCAAACCAATAAAAATCACCTGTAATTCTTTGTTTTTATCTTGTATTATATTGTATATAATTTACCATTAAATTATTGTATTTAATTTCCCTTATTTTTCTTGTAATTATTTTACCCTAAAAACCCCTAAAAACTAGGTAGAATGTATGTTTATAAATCACTGACCTTTAAAAAGATAAAAAATACAAAAAAATCTCAAACCATAAAAACCGGTGTTTTTATTCCCCTAAAGATACCCCCAAAAGTACGTTTTGTACAGTTGACCTCTTTTGGCTTTTTGACCAACATGAAAGTTGTAGATCTCGTCGAGACAAGCAACTTTCATGTTTTGACTTTTTCTAATTCGACTTTTAACTATTTCTTTTCTATTTTTCTTTGTATTTTTATTTGAATTCTTCTGATTGGGCCACGTGGCACCCTCTGGGCCGCCCACGTGGCCCTCTCCTCTTTCCGCCACCCGTCGGCCTCCTGGGCCGTTGGATCCGCTGAGCCCCGCCTCCATCTCGTCCGTTGAACTCCGCCCAATCATCCACCGTCTGATCTAAACCCTAATCAAATCACGGCCGCCCACTAGCGCCTAATCCTCAGCCGTCCGATCTCTCCATCATCCAATGCTCTACCAGGCTCCATGTCACCCCTCTATCCCTCACCGTTAGATCGCCCCCATCATTCAATCCTAACCACACGCCCCCGCCTATTTCCTAGCCTCACGATCAGATCCTAGGATCTGATCTCCACCTTCCAAACACACTCCACTTACAACCGTTGGATCGAGAGATCCAACGGCTCGATCATCATCTTCTTCCTCCCATTGGTCCTCCTCCGCAGACGTTACGCATGTATCACCTCCACCCCCTTCCTATTTTGGAAGGCGCCTCCAAACCTCCCTCCGCATCCTAACGGCTGCTCCGCGTACCCCTTCCCTTCGCCATCCTCGCACCACCATCAACACCCCTCGCCATTACCCCCCTCACCATTAAACCTCCAGTGAAAAACGCCTCACCATCAACATAACCCCCAGTCACCTCCGCCTATTTAACCCCCTCCCCCGCCACCAGAATCCTTGTCCACCATTTTGGGCTCTAGCCCAGTCTCCCCCGTCCCTCCGGTGACAGCGGAGAGGGCGGGGCATCGAGGTGAAGACGACTCTTGCCCGGTGTCGACCCACGGCCATTTTGGTCGTGCTATGGTGGCTCTGCCACCGCCGAGGACCGGGGATGATCGCCCCCGTTGTGCGACGATCCCCCGAGGTCCGATGAGGGCCTCAGCCCAGATCACATCCTCCGCCAACACCTCGCTCCGACGAGGAGACCTTTCTTCTTATTTTCTTCGATTTATGCCTCCATCTACCCCAGCTCCCACACTCGCCTGACCACCTTATTAGCTCCGCCACGTCACCAGCACCTTCGCCGACCCATCCCCCCTTCTCCAGAACCTTCCCCGCTCCGAATCCTCTCTCCTGCTCCGCCGGGAAGAGACCTCCGACCACCGCTCTCGACGCCTCCACGACTGTCCACTCACCTCACAATCACTCGCACACACCACGCTTCAGCTATTCTAATGTCTGCAGGTCCATTCCCTTCACTGATCGGAGCTCGCGCTTCCCCCACCGTTCTCGAGCTCTCCCTCCAATGACCTTACCTCGCCGAGCAGCCCCGGACAACCTCGGAGCTTCTCCTGAGCTCCAGGACCGTCACCATGCCTCTAGCGAGCTTCCTCGACATTTAGATGCTAACGTGGAGCACGACGGAGCTATTGGCAGGTCGCCGGAGCCCCGCCTTCTTCGATGACCTGCGAAGGAGCACGAAGTACAGATGCCGTCTAATCATCCTGATCGGACGGTTTTGATGTAGCCACGTGGAGGTCTAAGCCTAATTCCGAACCAACATGCACAGATTCTCCAGACCAACAGTCGAGCCACCTCATCTCGCCACGTGGCCCGAACCACAGGCGCTGACCCGAGCCTGGCCCCTTACGTGCAACGCACATGAGGTGCTGGGTAATTTGCATAAAAGACCCGGAAGTTTTCAAGAATTGCATTGTGGTCCCCAAGCACGTGCCTCACACGTGCGTGCCTGGGTATTTTATAGGGAAGCCCTTCAACTTTTTGGAAATTACAAAAAGGTCCCTACGTAGATGGACAAATTGCATAAGGGCCCAGGTGGTTTTTGGTAATTGCATTTAGGTCCTTCCAGGGATCTAAATGCAATATTTATCCCTTTATTTTATTGCACTTTTATTACAATTATGCCCTTGCACTGGTTTTAGCATAACTTGAGCATCGTAGGTCCAAATTGCATGATTTTAGTGTCGTTTTGATCCTTGTTTCGTCCTCTACATTTTAGCATGCTTAATTGTCTCTTTTGCTCCTGTTTTAATTAAAGTGAATTTTTATGTGGTAATTGAGACCCTGTTCTACTCATGCTTGCTGTGATTGGCTGACCGTTTTCAATGATGGATTAAATTGACTCTGACTTCAATTTATATTTTGTTGCTCGCATTTTTAAGGTATAATTGTAGGCTTTATTTAGCATACATATTCTCTTGCATACTCGCTCATGCATCATTTTAAATTGCATAAAAATAAATTAAAAAAATGCATCCATCTTAGCATTGCTTTGTAAATTGCACAATTCTTCATATGGACTTGAAATTGGAATTAATTCACATTGTTCCATCATGAATCAAAATTCGATAAACATATTAGGCAGTCGTGTCCCTGTGTTCGACCTTGGTAGACTTGCCAAGTTAAAATATTCCATAACATTCAAAGTTTGGGGTTTTTTATCGACCGAAATTCGCCTCCTATACTACAATTACCGATTATTAAAGAGGTGAATTTCGCGCTCATCAAATGGCGCCGTTGTCGGGGACACGGCTTTGCTTAATTATTGAATTTTGATTTTTTGTTGATTAATTTCATTTTTTAGGACCTCATTTCATGCATAAATTTCTGCATCATATCTGCTGATTTAATTTCTCGGTGTTTCTAACTTTTCTCTTTTGTGGCAGGACCCATGGTGATCGAGGACGCTTGATCCTCATGGAGGCGTAAAGTCGGGAACTTCCGCTGAAGAGGCCGCAAAAGAACCTGTGAAGGAATTTGAGGATTTTATCAGTCAAATTGCATTGCATATTGTAAAAAAAATCTTGCATCTGCATATTTACTTCCAGTTTTGTATGTTGTACAAAAAAAAGAAAAAAAAGAGTAGATCACTTAATGATCTACCCCCCTACACACACCTACACTTGCACATACACACTCCCCCCACCATCTCTCCCTGTATATTTCACCCTCTCTCTCTATCTCTCTCTCTCTGTATATATTTCACGAACCCCCTCCCCCTCACCCTTGTATCATAGAACCCCCCCCCCCCCAACGCAGACCTTACTTAGGCTATTTGTAGCCTAAGTGTAGGGGGGACCTGCCTGCTCATCCCTACCTCGTTCAATCTTCTTGTACTTAGGCCAATTTTGGCCTAAGTATAGGGGGACCCTCCTCCTCAGTTCCACTATATCACCCTATATTTGAACCGAGCCTTGGCTTCATGGCACTTGTGCTATGAGGACATAGCAAAATTTAAGTATAGGGGGGTATACCATATATTTTTGTATATTTACTTTAGCCTTAGCTCGTATTTTAAATCTCTTTTAAAATTTTATTTTTCAGGCTGGGTTTTGGTAAACTAGTGAACTGAGTTTTGTAAAAATTGTTTATTAAAATCGAGGGCTTAATTTTTGTAAATAGTCCCTTAAAAAAATTAAAAATTGAAAATCTTTCTTGGAACTTGACTCTGACTACTAGGCTTAGTAGACATTTTCAGTGAGGGAACCTCGGTCTCCCTTAGCAGAGTGAGTGGTTTAGAGGACATCGCATATGGCCCCGTCCTCAAGTAACACGGGTCTCGGCCCGTACTTACACCCATACTGGCTGAGAGTGGATACTTTTATTTGAGCATGGGCCATTCGTTTTCGTTCCGAGGAATTTAATATAAAAAATATTAAAAATTAAAACCCATAAAAATATGCAAAAGCCAAAAATCACTAACCTAATGAGTTGGTGTATTCCTGACACAATCACACTCACTCAAGGCTTGAGGGTTTTGAGGACACTGGATCTCTGGGATCTTGCGAGTCTGAGTTAACATGCCTTAGTCACTAGGGTTTTTAAGACTTAAATATCCACACTTCCCTGGTTTGAAAGATTTAAGTGCTATATTGCACTCTTCATCTCCACCTTCAAGGAAATATGATCAGCACAGTCACTTCCACAACTGCATGATTGATGAGTTGAGTTGAGATATCACTTGAGGAACTAGGACTCGAGATTTGAGTTTAGATCTGATCTAATGATATTCGAGGATGGGATAAAGTTAATGAAGGCTTCAGAAAACCGGAGTGTCAGCGAAACCCTAGCCAGTATGTGAACAAGATTCATATGCTATCTCTTTGATATTCACCTATGTGCCAGGGTGTGATGAACTTAAATGAAAATTGTTGATCAGTGTGCGCCAACTTTTGGTAAAAGCAGTGGAGCTAGCCAAGAAAAGAAAAGAAATGTCAATGAAAAAGCTCTAAATTCCAAAGTCAAATTACAAATGAGCTTCCACCAATGGCGAGCGCTCCCAAATATTTTCAAAGTGTCCCCTTGGACCAAGCGCTAATTAGGACCAAGGAGTCAGGCTGACACCACAAAAAGGGCCATGCATCGTAAGCGATACAAGTCTGGGTGTCGAAGGTATCTTAGATACTCATAAAAGACACACCCCGGTGTACTCCCAGAAAAACAAGTGCAGACGACTCCAACTCTTTTGACGGACACATTGATCAACAATATTAAAATTTACATGTGTTGAGTAAATAGGCACTCAAGAGCCCCTTTGTTCCAATGTGAGGGTGAGAAAAATAGACACAATCCCATTACCTCCATCATCTGGCTGTCCATCAACATTTCAAGTCTGACAAACTAAAGAGACGGTTGACTGAAGCAAGAATAGACTTATTCCCTAATATTGAGGATTAGGTCTAGAGGAGAGTCTTTGGGACTGGAACTTTGAGTGATGCATCGACTCGGATCTCATGAAATTCAGTACACTAAATGTCATATCTTTATATTCTATGTTAAAAAAGAGAGTATGATAATCAGAGAAGTTGGATTCCTTCTGACTAAGGCTTGGATAAACCCAGAATTTTAGGATCACTTAGGTCAAGAGTCTTCGAAAGATCAAGTCTTGAAAATTTCACGTGCACTGTCAGGAATTAATCCGACTCCTTCATTCTTTAGATGCTCGAGGGCGAGCATGGTTTAAGTATAGGGGTATGATGAATCTCCTATTCATCATGCTAAAAGTCGCAGATTAAACCCCCTACTTAATCAAACCAATAAAAATCACATGTAATTCTTTGTTTTTATCTTGTATTATATTGTATATAATTTACCATTAAATTATTGTATTTAATTTCCCTTATTTTTCTTCTAATTATTTTACCCTCAAAAACCCTTAAAAATTAGGTAGAATAATTGTTCATAAATCACTGAACTTTAAAAAGATAAAAAATACAAAAAAAATCTCAAACCATAAAAGCCGGTGTTTTTATTCCCCTAAAGATACCCCCAAAAATACGTTTTGTACAATTAACCTCTTTTGGCTTTTTGACCAACATGAAAGTTGTAGATCTCGTCGAGACGAGCAAATTTCATGTTTTGATTTTTTCCTAATTCGGCCTCTAACTATTTCTTTTCTATTTTTCTTTGTATTTTTATTTGAATTCTTCTGATTGGGCCACGTGGCGCCCTCTGGGCCGCCCACGTGGCCCTCTCCTCTTTCCGCCACCTGTTAGCCTCCTGGGCCGTTGGATCCACTGAGCCCCACCTCCATCTCGTCTGTTGAACTCCACCCAATCATCCACCGTCTGATCTAAACCCTGATCAAATCACGGCCGCCCACTAGTGCCTAATTCTCAGCCGTCCGATCTCTCCATCATCCAACGCTCCACCAAGCTCCGCGTCACCCCTCTATCCCTCACCGTTAGATCGCCCCCATCATTCAATACTAACCACTCGCCCCCGCCTATTTTCTAGCCTCACGATCAGATCCTAGGATATGATATCCACCTTCCAAACACGCTCCACTTACAGGCGTTGGATCTAGAGATCCACCGGCTCGATCATCATCTTCTTCCTCCCGTTGGTCCTCCTCCGCAGACGTTACACATGTAGCACTTCCGCCCCCTTCCTATTTTGGAAGGTGCCTCCAAACCTCCCTCCGCATCCTAACGGCTGCTCCGCGTACCCCTTCTCTCCACCATCCTCACGCCACCATCAACACCCCTCACCAATACCCCCCTCACCATTAAACCTCCAGTGAAAAACGCCTCACCATCAACATAACCCCCATTCACCTCCTCCTATTTAACCCCCTCCCCTGCCACCAGAATCCTTGTCCACCATTTTGGGCTATATCCCAGTCTCCCCCGTCCCTCAGGTGACAGTAGAGAGGGTGGAGCGTCGAGGCGAAGACGGCTCCTGCCCGGTGTCGACCCACGTCCATTTTGGTCGTGCTATGGTGGCTCCGCCACCACCGAGCATCGAGGATGATCGCCCCCGTTGTGCGACGATCCCCCGAGGTCCGATGAGGGCCTCAGCCTAGATCACATCCTCCGCCAGCACCTCGCTCCAGCGAGGAGACCTTTCTTCTTATTTTCTTCGATTTATGCCTCCATCTACCCCAGCTCCCACACTCGCCTGACCACCTCATTATCTCCGTCACGTCACCAACACCTTCGCCGACCCATCCCCCCTTCTCCATGATGAATCTCCATTTCATCACCTTTATTCTATCATTTTGGCCTCAAAAACCCCAGCAAATGCATGTAAATAGCATCAAATTGTATATAATAGCATTCATGATTCATTGTATTAATTCCACATTAAATAAGGTTTTAATGCCAAAATTATAGAATAAAGAGGAGAAAAGAAAAAGGAATAAAATATTGTAAATATTTTATGACCCAAACCCCGAGACCAAGGCCAGCATGGTATTGGTCGACAAGGAATAAAGTAGGGGGAGATAAGGGCCGGAGTACAATAAATACCTCATTTATTAATTCATTCATTTATGCATTTTTGGTACCTATTTTGTACATAATTATTTCTTCATCAAATAAAGAAACTTTGTACATGAAAGTTGTAGATAATAATGTAAATAAAAATATAAATTGAATTTGTGTAAAAATAATACCCAGTGTACATTTTATACACAAAATAAAAAGCCAAAATCTCAACTTCACAGACCCATATCTTGCAAATAAAAACTCCAAATCACCCAAACTCACCTTTAATTGTATATAGCATTCAATAAACTATTTTATAAAATTGGTTTCATAATTTTTGGAGTCCATATGCAGAAGTTAGGTTTTTGACCCTCCTTGTATATAGGACTGATTAAAATATGCATTTTATTCAATACTCATTATTTGTATAAAATCATATTTTTAGAATTTTGTAAATAATGTATATAATGCATACATATAAGAAAAGTTAAAGAAAACCAAAATTAATTTGTAAAATAAAATAAGTCTACAAATTCATAGACAAAATACCTATGCTATATACCTATATATAAATAAAAAGGATTGTAATCCTTGATTCTTTTATTCTTTTATATTTTTGTAATAATGTATACATTATACATAACTCATTAAAAATGTAAATCCAAAATAAAAATCAAGAAAATATATTTAATAAATTAAGTATACAAAATACATAGGTAAAACACCTATAAAGACACCTACATACACCTAGACCTATTTATTTAAAAATGTAAATAAACTCATAAAAATCAAACAAAAATACCTTTATACTCACAAAAATAAATTATAAATTTATAAAATAAGCCAATAAAATAATAAAAGAAAATAAACAAATTAAAAATAAAATACATAAAAATACATGTAAATACATACATATACACATTATTAAATTAAAACCATAATAAAACACTTCGAAAAATTCAATAAAAATCATAAATAAATACTAGATGAAATAATACACATTTTTTATTTTATAAGAAAAAATTAATAAAATCATTTAAGGTCTCAAATAAATCAATTTTTAATCAGGTCTCCTATTTTGTCTCCTAGCGGATGACTTGGACCAATCCCAGGCCGTCAACAGTTGACCGCCCGGTCAACTACTTCCCCAGCTGCCCGATGTGACGCAACCCGTCTCTTCGCCCGTCTTCTCCCATTTTTCCTGGGCGCACCATCCATCAATCGAAGATGCTTCCTTCACAAGAATTACTCCCTAATCATCCATGATGCCCGCCAAAATCTCAGATCAAGTAGATACTCATTGGATCAACCAATAATCGCCGGTCAATAAGGCTACTCGCCAATGTTTATAAATAATGAGCTCCGCCTCCTTCCTCAGATTTGGCCACTTTTTATCCAATCTCAAGACTTGATTCTAGTCCTAGGACATTCCTCGTGACAGGGGGAGTGAGCTGGTGCCTCGAATCGGCCGGAGAGAGGAGGATTTTGACGCGGCGGAGCTCCGGCGTCCGCCCTGCTCCCTGGAGGCCCCCAGGTAAAAGAGCTGCCTTTTTATGCATTTTTAGTTCGCTTTTAATGTCAGTGTTTCATTCCAGTAGTCAGATTAGTTAGTAGTTAATCTCCTTAGCTTAAAAATCAAAACTCGAAGTTCGCCGGAGCTCCGCTCCGGCGACTTCTTCACTGTAAACCCACTGTTTCCGCCCGCCATTCGCATCCCATCTCGTTCCTCGTCGCCTTCTCCATCGTTTGATCATCTTGGACCAACCCAAGACCCTCGGTCTTGGCGAATCGGGACTCCCCCTCCGCCGTTCACCGGAGTCCCTCCGCCCACCTTCACCTTGCACCGCAGCTTCACAACCCCGGGTCGAGGAGAAAGCTCTCTCGCCCGCGGTTCTTCCTATGCAGGTATATCGAAGAATAGAGCCCATCTGGGCTTGCATTGAACCATGGAGAGGTTCCTGGGGGCCCCATTCTTCTCCGACCTCGCTCCATCGACTCGGACCCCCAGGAGACATGAAACCACCATCAGTCGACGCGGGATGCTTCCAGCTACCTTCAGAACACCTCAGATGCGCCGGAGAGCCCCAAAGGAGCCCGACCTTCTCGATCGAAGCTCGCCAGGCGCGAGCTTCTTCCCTATTCTTCCAGGGAGCTCGAGCGCCGTCGGATCAGGAGGCTCGTCCCAGATCCAACAGGAGCCGTTCGATGAAGATATGCCTCGACCGTTAGATCAGCCAGAAGCTTCTAATCAGCACCCTTCATCGGCGAATCGGCGTTGACCGTCCAATGGCTGCCACGTGGATAAGTGGCGCCTCCAGCGCCGCAGGATGAAACGCCTTAGTTGGGGGAAAATTTCACATCTCACCCCCCTGCTTTTTGTATTTAGAGTTTAATCCCCAAAATAAAAGTTTTAGTTGTAAATAAGTTATAAAAATTACAGTTGGACCCCCTGATGTTTTATATTTACACTTTAGTCCCTCCGCGCCTCACGTGCAGCACCCACGTGAGGCGCGTGAAATTTGCATTTAAACCCTGCCGGGTTTCTGTAATTACAAAATGGTCCTGAAAATAAAAGTCCACGTGTATTTTTATTGTGATTTTTGCATGTATGCCCCTGAGAAATATTTTATTTGCAAAAATACCCCTGCTAGGCCATTTAATTTTTGAATGCTTTGTCTATTTACTTTATGCTTCATATTCCTTCGAAAAATCTTACAAAAATAGACTTAAGCTCCTGTTTGGTTGTGCTTGAACGCTATATTTTTAATTTTGCATTTTGTTGCATTTTTGCATTTATTAAAAATCAAAAACATGTCTTTTATTCACTGTCTAAATTATAAAATCCCAAAAAATATGACAATGCCTCGAAAAATCCCAAAAAATTCCCTATGGTGCATTTTGACCTATTTTAGCGTCAGTCCAAAAATCCCTAAAATTATCAAAAGGAAAACCTTAAAAATCCAAAAATACCCAAAAACTCCAAAAAAATATAAAAAATCAAAGAAAAATCAGAAAAAAATAAACTCAGGCCCTATTTAAGCTTTATTTTATTATCTTTATTAGAAAAATAATATGGAAATTTTTGAAGCTGTTAGCTATTTTTAATGTCTATTTTTGTAACAGCCAGACCCTATTCCACTATTTGCTCTTATTTAGCTATTTAAAAATACTAAAAATGTTTGGAAAAATGCCCAAAAATCACAAAAACAGTAAAAAATCATAAAAATCCCAAAAGACCTTAGTCCTGAATTTTTGATTATTTTTGAGTATTTTTATAAATATTATAGTACCCCTTATATATATATGTGTATTTCCTAAAAAAAAGGAAAAAAATTATATATATATATATATTTAATTATTTATATGCATTATTATATCTACTTATTAACCTTATATAAAAAAAGAAATATATATATATATCTACCTTTTTTATTACCCTTATACATACCTATATATATTGTATGCTATATACTAACCCTTCATGGGTATACCTATGTTTATATATTTATATTATATATATATTACCTAATTATATTATTAAAAATAAAAAAATATAAATAAAAAAATAAATAAAATAAAATTAAAAACCCACACAAGGATGACTCTGAGATACATGTAGGCTATGGTATTTTGTATTGCTCTCTGTGGTTCGACCTCTACATGCTTGTCACTGTACATTTTATGGTAGAGTAAATACAGATTAATTCACATTTATTTTTGAGCTTGATGGTTGTATTCTTTGGATTGTGGGTTAATTGCTGATCAACCCGGGTGTTCTATGAGTGGTCGCCTCAGCGACAACACTATGATATTTTTCATGGTGACCCTCGTGGAACATCTACGCGGTTATCAGATGGCGTTGTTGCCGGGGAGCAATGAGCATAGCCTAATTCATGTTGTTATTCTTGTATAAAAAATTCTTGATTTATCATTCCTTTTTGTGAGCAGCTATTTTTATTGCTATTAATCACCATGCTTCATTTATTCATTCATTGTGATTCTTTTATCTGCTCTATTTGATTGACTGAGCTATTCTAATGCAATTTTTTTTGTGACTTTGATGCGAGGGTCCGCCACGCGAGGATGGCTTCTTAGGAGGCCAAGGCAGCCGAGCTTGGAGGAGGATGGTCTTCTCTTCTCATGACCATCTGGAGAGTGCACCAAAGAAGCAAGGAGATGTGCATTAGATAGGCTAGACATTTAGGAGTATTTATTTTGTAATTTATGGTGAGAGAGAGACCATTTGGCATGTAATTAAACAGGACTCTACTCTTCACAATGAGGTCCAGTGCCCGGGTGATTGTTCACCTGGGGGCCTCATCGTGGTTTTTTTTCGAGTTTTCATCGCCTTCTTTTATTTTGTTTTCCGAAATTTTGAGCTTTCCGCCTTTCTTTTACTTTGTTTTGTGTGCTTGGAGCCCCTAGATATAGGTTGCTTGACTCGGTGGCTAGGTCCAAACATTAATAAGAATGCATGTTCCTATAGTCTACTTCGCTTGGATCTAGTCAAACTTAAACAAGTCGTTCATTTATCTCTTAGCCCTTGTGCCGCAGCGAGCCCTGTAAAGCGCTTTCTCCTAAGCTCAATTGTGTTGAGTACAGAGGAGGGGTGAGCCAAGACCGGACCCTTCGGGCTAGAGATGAATGAGTGACTTATGGTTCTTCACGCTAATAGCAGCTTATGTTTAGGACGATTTTGCGCCTTGCATACCGACATGTAGATAGGTTTAAAAATTCTGTTTTGCATACCACATGGAGAGAGCTGGGATGCACTGTAAGTCTTCTAACTCAGCATGCATCATTCGGTTCAGTGGTGAGATTTCCATCATGGAACCACTTGCACGGCTTTTCCGCTATCTCCCTCTGATTTTGAGCACCTAAGACTTAAATGAAAATCTACAAAAACGTTAGGCGCTGGTATGAAACAGATCCAAAAAAAGTGAAAACCCAAAAATTAAAACAAGGGGACTGCTAAATAAACTTTGATCTTAATTAAAATTTGTAATGGACTATCATTGTACCGGGTTCATAAAGCCCTCATTGTTTTCAGGTACCTTGGAGGGGGACCAAAACCCTACTTCCTTGAGCGAGTGCGACCCCTAAGGATTAAAGCGCAAAACCCAGTCTGCAACTGCCTTGTGTATCGCCTGGATTTCCGAAGTAATGGCGCTTCTATCGTACGTAGGCGAGTAGGACTTGGTCACCAATGGTGACTCTCTGTTGTGAGAGCATCGACCCTGTCCGAAGTATTGAGCATAGGCCACGCCTTCACGGGGGTGTCTGTCTCATCGTCCTGCGTCCGAGTAGGTTCTTGCACGCTCACGGGTGATTCCGTTGCGAGCGAGAACCGAAGTATTGGTTTCGCCTATCGGTTTCCTCTCTCTTTTCTTTGGATGAGTAGGGATCCAGGAAGGGTTACAAGGACTCCAAAAAGTACAGACTACAGGTTACACAGGAGGAGGACAAGTACGGGATACTCTTCCGGCAGTACTCTCTCTCCTATAGGGTAGCGTACTAAGGACTTGTTATAAGATATGCCTGAAAATCACAACTCTAAAAATGAAAAGATAATAAATAGCCGAGCTTTTACGGCTTCACATGGCGTGAGTTGGTGAACCCGATTTTGTATTGTGTTTGAATGGATCTAGATTAAGGTTCAAAGATCAAGTCCCACGCAGTTGCGCACATTTTGTTGTTTCTCCCTTTGACCACCCCGCTCAACCGAGCCTTTCTATTGTTTTA
The DNA here is from genome assembly GCA_037367405.1 of Ottelia alismoides. Taxonomy (NCBI): domain Eukaryota; kingdom Viridiplantae; phylum Streptophyta; class Magnoliopsida; order Alismatales; family Hydrocharitaceae; genus Ottelia; species Ottelia alismoides. The sequence goes on along the minus strand of JAZKJV010002041.1, from coordinate 6,260 downwards.
CACTCCTTTTATTCCTCGTTGACCATCGTATCATTCTTCCAACAATCCGACATTCTCTTGTGCTTCGCGAAGTTGATCCATGGATGGTTTTGTCGGGACCATGCCGACACCTACATCGATTCCATAGACTCAACTCCGCCAATAATTTCGAGGCGATTCCCGAGAACCCGATCCGGACTTTGCGGATCGATCTCCAGACTCCTCGTTTTCTACCCTTCTCTTGGACACCCAATAAACTGGGATCACTTTTGTCCCGCTTTCGCCGTTGTGAATGGGAGTCGATTACAGTCTACATCCCTTTCCCATTCACAACATGCTGGGGTTGACCTGAATTCCAGCTTCATCACGGCAGCTGAACATTAATTGCAAGTGATCTGATTCAGACCATCTCGTTATGCAGATAGAAGACAGTGCGAGCCCTGGAGACTACTACGGAGTTCATTTCGTCCGACTCAGACCCTGACATGGCGCCAGGAGGAAAGGGCAAGGGTCAGCAGCCACCACCAGAGGGACATGTGCCAGATCAAAACCAAGTCAATGCACAGTTGCTGGCATCCATCCAGGCTATTCAGCAGCAGTTGACCGAGCAGACCCTTACACAGTCCGCCTTCCAGGATATGTTGAATGACATGATGAACAGTGACGATGAAGGAGGAGGCAGACGCAGAGGAGGCAGGGGAGGAGGAGGTGGAGGTGGATGTGGTGATCCTCCTGATGATGACCTTGAATTACCACCACCGAAGCCAACACTCAAAGAAACATACAATCCGGGAGACAGCCAGATGACCGAGTGGATTCTCATCCCACCGGTACATGCTCACTTTGAGCTGAAGCCCCAGTTCATAGCCCTTCTCCCTGCCTTTCATGGAAACACAAATGAGGAGCCATACATTCACCTCCAGCAGTTCTCCCGCATTTGCCGCACCACCCACTATCCGAATGTCCCCCTGGACATTGTCAAGATGATGGCTTTCCCCTTCAGTCTACAGGACAAGGACCTCTATTGGGTCAATCATTTGGGAAAGGTCGTGACGACCTGGGAGGAGTTGAAGTCCGCCTTCCTGTACAAATACTACCCTCTCGGTCGGCTCAACCAGATGCGAGCCCGTATCAGTAATTTCTCCCAAGGAGCACATGAGTCAGTACACGAGGCGTGGGAGAGATTTACTGACCTACAGGAGAAGTGTCCCCACCATGAGATCCCTAAGACCAGTTTGGTCCAGCATTTATTTGGGGGATTGAACATTGAAAGCCAAAGGCTCGTGGACGCAGCATGTGGGGGCTCCCATTTCAACAAGGATGAAGATGTTGTCTGGCAGATTTTTGAAGAAATGGCCGAAGGAGAGGCCGCCCTCTCTTCATCCAAGGCATACCAGAAGCAGCCCCAGATCCTCCAGAAACAAGTTCACATGGCTGCATCCAAGGAAGCAGAGAGAGATGAGAGCTCCAACCTCAGCATCATTGGGGGCCATCTCTCTAAGGTAGATATCATTGAGAAGCGATCACAGGACCTCGAGAAACTTGTTGTGATCAAAAAGAGGACCCAGAACCTGGATAAGCTAGATCAGATCAACAAGTACCTCGAACTATTGGTCGGCACGATCAACTCTGTCCAGTCGGCTACACCATCAGACGCTCCCGCTGAGAAGAAGGACGAGCAGCAACCGCAGCATCAGCCTCAGCCGAGCCAGCAGCCACCGGCAGTCCAGCACGTGTACTACGTACAGGCGCCCGACCAGGGCCCGTCGCAGCAGCAGATGGTCGTATACCAGCCAGAGTTCCTTTCTATTCCTGATCCAGTCTTCCCACCACCACCCCTGATCCAAGAAGTCAATGGGGTATGGAGTAATGATGCACTGCCGACCCGTCCTCAGGGACAACCCCAGGGTCAGCAATTTGCCAACAGGCAGTACCACCAACCTCAGGGTGGTCGTTTTGGTCAAACCTCTCAGCCTCACCAGCAACACCAGCAGCCTCCCCAGTTTACACATCAGTGGAGACAGAATTTTCCGTATCAGCAGCAGCCGCAGTACCGCCACCCACAGCCGTATCACCAGTACGCGGCTGCCCCCTCTCCACAATATCAGCAGTATCCTCCTCCGTCGTACCAACAGCTTCAACTTCCTGCACCACCACAGCAGCACCACCAACAACAACCTCCCCACTCATCTAACCAACAGCAGCGTGGTCTGCACGCTGAATCTTCTGAAATGTCCCCTACAAATCCCACCATGGAGTGTCTAGCCCAGCTTGTTTAAGGGCTGGCGGAGATGACAACACGGCTTGATGACCTGACCGCCACCCGAACCACTATTCCAGCGCAGGTCGAAGCCAACCCCAACAATTTCAAGAAGAAAGAGCAGGTAGAATGTGATGTCCAGTCCGTGTCTGATAATGATATTACTGTTTGTTCTAATGCTGTTACTCTCAGGAGCGGTAGGGCCTTGCCTCCGCCTGCTACTACCAGTGGGGTGAATAAAGAAACAGGTGGATCGTCATCTTCCGCATCAGCCGTGCCAGCTCCAGGGGCGGGTGAGGAGGAAGAAGAAGGAGAAGCCAGTCCAGCCGTCGTGCCTTGTCAGCAGCAACTCCAGTCAAAAAGACAAAAAAATCAGCAAAAGCAAAAACACCAAAAAGAAGCTTGTAGCAGAAGCGAAGCCGCGCCAGCCTTGGAGGAGCCGCCAGCAGCAGCCGATCCCTCGCCAGCCGATGGAGCAGACGCTACCCTTTTTGATTGCCCCGCAGCACCAGCATTTTCAGATCCAGCTTGTACTCCTTTTTGTAGTCCGGATGTACAACATTCTGTGGGCAACGATTTTGATGTAAATAAGAACTCTCATTTTCCTTCCAGTGGTGTAAATATTCCTTTTCCGCATGCAATACAAAAATCCAAAAAAATTGCAAAACGAAAAAATGCATTGTCTGATCCAGGTGTTGTGGATATTTTGGATAAATTAACTGTTGAGATTCCCTTGTTGAAGGCCGTGGAACACATGCCAGCTGCAAAGAAAGGACTAAAAGAGGCATGTACTAACAGGCGTCGCCCAACGCAAGACAACAGACACCGAGAAGTAGAAAAGGGCGTTCTCTCCATGGCCACAATTGCAGCTATCAGCAACCTCCCCCAGAAAAAGCATGATACAGGAGCACCTCTGATCAGTTGTGTGATTTTTGACCAGATCTTCGAGCGTACTCTTCTTGACAGTGGTTCTTCCATCAACCTTCTGCCCTCGTCCATAATGCAAGAATTCGGGCTGGGACCGCTCAAGCAGACACGCATGATCCTTCAGTTCGCTGACCGATCCGTCAAGCGGTCCCAAGGTCTGTTGGAAGACGTGATAGTTACCGTGCAGGAAATGAAATTCCCAGCTGACTTTGTAGTCCTTGATATGGACTCACCTGCACCCCTACTCCAGACCCCTATCATCCTTGGCAGACCATTCCTCCGTACTTCAGGTGCCGTGGTTGATTACGGGTCTGGGAAGATCACTTTCAGCTCGAACACCCAGCAAATCACGATAAACATGAACAAAGAGCAGAATGCCACGACTGATGAGAGCCAGATAGCATCAGAAGCAGACTGTGATTTCATCGCGGAGATCAGAGATTCAGAGTTATCATTGGACGATCCATGGACCCGAGAAATCCTCACTCTTGAGGAGGACTCGGAAAGCACAGTCAGCATATGCTCCGATGATTCTTGGGAGACAGATTCTCAGATGCAAGCGCATCTTCTTGAGCATTCACTCCAGACTGAACATGATCAGCTTAGCGCATAACCGTTCGGTGCATCTCCGGGATCTCAACAGGATGATGAGGATGGTAGCAACCTCAAAGTGCATTCCACCACCAGCATGGTATCTGAAGTGACAGATAAAGTGGACAGGTCAAAGCCAGAACTCAAGCCACTTCTTGCAGGCCTGAAGTATGCTTTCCTTGCGGGTGAAGAGCAAATGTATCCGGTCATCATCAGCAGCAGGTTGAATCCGGATCAGGAATCTCGACTTCTCGAGGTTCTAGAAAAGAACCGCAAGGCACTTGGTTGGAGCGTATCAATCTCCGAGGGATAAATCCAGCCCTGTGTTCACACCACATCTACTTGGAAGAAGATGCCAAGCCATCCCACGAATTTCAAAGAAGGCTGAACCCTAACCTTCGGGACGTCGTTATGAAAGAAATCACAAAATGGTGTGACGCAGGCTTCATCTATCCCATCTCCGATTCAAAATGGGTAAGCCCACTGCATGTAGTTCCAAAGAAATCTGGGCTTACCGTGGTTACAAATGATAAAGGAGAGGAAATTTCAACTCGGGTACCGACATCCTGGCGGGTGTGTGTTGACTACCGCCGGCTTAATGCAGCAACCAAGAAGGACCACTTCCCCTTGCCATTCATTGATCAAGTCTTGGAGAGATTAGCTGGCAAGGAGTTCTTCTGCTTTCTGAATGGGTACTCCGGGTACAACCAAGTGGCGATCGCCCCTGAGGATCAAGAGAAGACTACCTTCACTTGCCCGTTCGGCACCTACGCCTTCAAAAGGATGCCCTTTGGATTATGCAATGCACCTGTAACTTTCCAAAGATGCATGTTAGCAGTCTTCGCCGATATAGTAGGCAGTTTTCTTGAGGTGTTCATGGATGATTTCTCTGTCTATGGTGATAGTTTCGATTCTTATCTTCAGCACCTAGACAGAGTGCTTCAGAAATGCCGTGAAGTTAATTTAGTGCTCTCATGGGAAAAGAGCCACTTTATGGTCACAGAAGGTATTGTGCTGGGCCACGTCGTTTCCAAACGTGGCATGGAAGTCGACCCAACAAAGGTGGATGTCATTTCAAATCTTCAGCCACCTCAGTCAGTGAAGAATGTGAGGTCATTCCTGGGCATGTGGGATTCTACAGGCGATTCATCAAGGATTTCAGCCGCATTGCCCGACCTCTGACAGAACTCTTGTGCAAGGAGACTGAATTCATTGTTGATCAGCCGGTTCTCCTTGCTTTCAATCAATTGAAGGAGCTTATCACTCAGGCTCCAATATTACAGCCTCCCAACTGGACTCTTCCATTTGAGATAATGACCGATGCGTCAGATTTTGCAGTCGGAGCTGTTCTTGGGCAGAGGAAAGACAGAGCACCCTATGCCATTCACTATGCAGCAGAACATTAGATGAAGCTCAAAGGAATTATACAGTGACAGAGAAAGAATTGCTGGCTGTGGTTTTCGCCTTAGATAAGTTCAGATCCTATTTGTTGGGATCAAAAGTCACAATTTTCATGGACCACTCTGCTATCTGGTACCTACAACAGAAGAAGGATGCTAAGCCAAGACTGATTCGTTGGATCCTTCTCCTCCAGGAATTCGATCTGGAAATCAAGGACACGCCTGGAGTTCAGAATGTGGTAGCAGATCATCTCTCCAGAATAGAGCAGCATGAGCCTCCTCTGAGCAATGCACCTATCACAGAAACCTTCCCTGACGAAGCCATCTTAGTTGTGGATTCTCTCCCTTGGTACGCTGATATTGTCAATTACCTCGCCTCTGGGGTAATACCTTCGGATTGGTCGAAGAACCAAAAGAACAAATTCATGTCCACCATCCGTTTCTACCAATGGGAGGATCCTCTTTTATTCAGAGAAGGAGCAGATTGTATTTGGCGCAGGTGCATCCCTCAGACGGAGCAATCTAGTGTCCTCGAGCATTGTCATTCGCTCGAATCTGGTGGACACCATTCTGGAGATCGTACGACAGCGAAAGTATTGCAATGTGGCTTCTGGTGGCCCACATTATTCAAGGATGCATCAGAGTTTGTTAAAAGATGTATTGACTGTCAGCGACTGAAAGGTACACTCACTGCCAAAGATTCAATGCCTCTGAAAATCATTCAGATAGCAGACGTTTTCGATGCATGGGGCATTGACTTCATGGGGCCTTTCCCTAACAGTCAAGGTTTTGAGCACATCCTTCTTGCCGTCGATTACGTGAGTCGTTGGGTTGAAGCTATTCTCGCCCGAGCCGCCGACAGCAAAACAGTTTGCCAGTTTCTGAAGAAGAACATCATTTCACGGTTTGGGATACCAAAGATTCTCATATCAGACGGGGGTAGTCACTTCATCAACAAAGAGGTCAAGAAATTAACGAAGGAGTACGGCATCGATCACCGTGTCGCATCTCCTTATCATCCCCAGACCAATGGCATGGCAGAGTTATCAAACAGAGAAATCAAGACCATATTGCAGAAACTTGTTAGGCCAAACAGAAAAAGA